>JAIGNY010001459.1:762500-867500 GCA_020152595.1 Chiridota heheva | reverse complement strand
AAATTGGGTAACCCTATAGGGCCTAATTAAAAAAAAAAAAAACGGTTTTTGCAAATTTCGTGATCCTTTTACTCAAATTACTCTCGTACAACTGAACTTTAAGACCTATCGCTCTCATTAGGAAAACCAAAAAACGTAATGACTTTCCAAATTTTGGGAAACTTCCGGCCAGTGGGGCCATTAGCTACGCTAGTGCTTCACCAAATACTAGGGGATTTATATACCCCATCCCCGCCTATGCCAGTAGCTGAAAGTGAACGAAACATGTGAAAAATGTTGGATATATTGAGCAGAAAATTGAGCAGAGATTTTAAAGAAACGTTGGATATTCAAAAAAACTTCAGACATTTTTTGGAACAAGACGGATATTTTGAGGAAAATGTTGAATGTATTGAGTAAATAATTAAAAGATTTTAAGGAAAAACTTTTAACAGTTTGAGGAACAAGTCGGATATTTTGAGGAAAATTTAAGAGATTTTGTAGGGCAAAAAAAGAAGAGATTTTGAAGAAGTCGGAAATTGGGTAACCCTATAGGGCCTAATTTGAAGGGGGAAAAAAACGGTTTTTGCAAATTTTGTGATCCTTTAACCAAAATTACTTTGGTACAACTGAACTTTAAGACCGATCGCTCTCATTAGGATAACCAAAAAACGTAATGAGTTTCCGAATTTTGGGAAATTTCCGGCCAGAGGGGGCATTAGCTACGCTAGTGCTTCACCAAAAACTAGGGGATTCATATACCCCATCCCCGCCTATGCCAGTAACTGAAAGTGAACGCACATGTGGAAAATGTTGGATATATTGAGCAGAAAATTAAGCAGAGATTTTAAAGAAGCGTTGGATATTTTAAGAAAAACTTCAGACAATTTGTTTAACTACCCATTCAGGCAAACCAATTTACTCATTACTAACTCTTTGCGAAAAGCTAAAACGCCGAATATTTATCGGTGAGAAGTCTTTGGTCACCTTCAAACTGTTACCACGTGTCAGATGAGGATTAACTGCAACATGCAAGAATTTACGCAAAGTCAAAACATCACTACCATATAGGAATTTAAAAACCTGAGTCATATCACCACGTACTCTTCTTATTTCAAGGGTGATCAAACCAAGAATTCGCAACCTAGATTCATAAGAGAGATTCCTTACTTCGGGGATAAGCCTAGTGGATCTTCGCTGAACCTGCTTCAAAATGAACTTATCCTTCTCATAAAAGGGACTTTAAGCCTAAATAGCATACTCAAGATGAGGCCTGACTAACTGCATACAAATTAAGGACAGCTTCTCTAAATTTCTTTTAATCAAACCAAACATCCTATTTGCCCTTGCAGCTGCTAAAGCACACTGTTTAGAAGGCTTCACATTGCTAGTAATGACAACAGCTAGATACCTTTCTTGATCAACACAACCTAGATTTGAACCATTCATGCAGTAATCAAAAGCCAAATTGCTCTGACCAAAATGAATAACTTTGCATTTTTAGCAACATTGAATGACATCTGCCATGTTTGGGTCCAAGAAACTAATTTATCTAGATCAGTTTGCAACAGTGAAAAATCCCTAGCATCGTCAATCAATCCTGTACAGCTTAGTGTCATCAGCTAATTTACAAATACTGGAGCCAAGGGAAACATCAATATCATTAATGAGAATTAAGAAAAGAAGCGGACCCAATACAGAACCAGAGGAACACCACTTGTAACCGTTTTCCATGGAGATACTTCACCATTAACAACAACTTTTTGTGACCTGTCAATTAACCAAGAATTTATTCAACTGGCACACTTTCCCTCCACACCAAGCGCTCTTGTTTTCAACATGAGCCTGCCTAACGGAACCTTATCAAATACTTTTTAAAAGTCTAAGTAGATAATATCCACATTATGACCAGAATCAACTAGTCAGTACTACATCATCAAGAAATTCCAATCAATTAGAAATACAAGACCTCTTAGGTAAGAACCCATGCTGGGACAAATTCAACAAATCATTGACCAGTAAATGATCTAGTACAGCATTCTGAACAATGGACTCCATGACCTTGCACACAACGCTGGTAAGACTCACTGGTCTATATTTACAGGGCAAACTGTGGCCACCCTTTTTAAAGATAGGAGTGACATTTGCAATTCTCCAATCACTAGGAACAAAACCCACATCAAAGCGCTTTAAAAAGATTACAGGCTGTATACCATCTAAACCGGGTCTTTATATGAAATCAAACCCTTTAACTTCTTAGACACAACATCAACTGAAAAATCAACATCCTTTATGGGTACTGAGAGTGCACACTAAGATGCTCCACAACATCATCAGCAAGGGACTCCTTAGTAAAAACATATACAAAGTAGTCATTCAAAAGCTCAGCCATATCCTTACCACTATTAATAGTAACACCATTATACCCTGAAGGGGACCAACAACCTCCTTGGTTTTTTTGCTTTGAGCGAACATAAGAATGAAATGACTTAGGATTAATCTTAACCTCTTTGGACAAACATTTTTAAAAAAGCACTTTAGTATCTCTTATCAAACGATAAAGTGAACTTTTCATTATCCTTATACCTAGCAAGCTCCGCAGGACACCCACTCTTTTTATAACAACGCCACACCTTCTTCTTTTCCGAACAGCCCGCAAAACCTCCCGAGACATCCACACTGGCCGATTCCTCCTACATACTTTCTTTAATGGGACAAACATATTTATACCCTCCAAAACTTTAGTTTGGAAAACATCCCATGTTTTAGAAGGATCTAAGTCATATAGCAAATAAGTTATTTTATAGAAATACATAAAGAATTGTCTTTTATCTGCAGTTACGACATCATTCTTTATGGTTAAGGACTAGTCAATAAAGGATACAAAAATCAACAAGATGTGAGATTTTTCCTACAATAGTCTAAACGAGTCTTTTACACTAAGCGCCTCTATAAATTGCAATCTTGATTGTGGCATTGTAATTAATTAGTTGACTGCACCCAACTTTCATGCGAGTTCGCTCCATACGGTCCTAATATTTCATATTACTGACATTTTTGGGTATTATTTACTTGTAAAGCTCACAAAGTAGAGATTTGCGGACGAGTAGAAAATGGAGAATCCGTAAGAAATTTCATTTTGTTTTTTTCCAGTGGTATAAAATCAGTTTTAATTTTTGTAAACTAACCAAAAGTTAGCCTAGCGTTACTCTGAAAAACTTACATGACTGAAAAGATGACATCAATTGTTAGTCACAGTGCCACAGTATGCTTTTATCTTAACACTAGGCCTTTGCAGTAAATATACGTAGGCCCTAGGCCTACGGGGAAATTTGCGTTGACTGTACTTTTACAAGGCTACAACATTCTTAACTAGCGTCAAAAGTCTTAGATATTTTTTGTTTGACTCGGATTAATTTACAAACAAGATAAGTCTTGAACCAGATGTGTGTTAAATCACAGGTGTTCCTAACGTTATGGCAACCTATATGCTTACACTATATATATATATATATAGGCCTATATATATATATATAAAGAAAGGTAGGACTCTTTCTAACGCGACTATCGAACGTACAAACAAATTCCTTTTTTTTGACCACTCGCGAATCTTAATTAAACTTTTTTACTCTACTCACATTTGCTGGAGACTCCCTTCTTCGTGTATAAGCCACGGTATTTGTTAGTTTTTCTCCGATTAGATGTACAAATGATAAATTTTCTACCAAATTACCGTCAAGACAATCTATCCGTCCAACAATTTGCTGCAAACTTTAGGAAACGTTGCGATGATGTAATTGCAGCGCTGCTTCTTCATGGCGTCATCGCAACGGTTCTTATAGTTTGCAGCAAATTGTTGGACGGATAGATTGTCTTGACGGTAATTTGGTAGAAAATTTATCGTTTGTACATCTATTCGGAGAAAAACTAAGAAATACTGTAGCTTATACACGAAGAAGAGAGTCTCCAGTAAATGTGAGTAGAGTAAAAAAGTTTAATTAAGATTCGCGAGTGGTCAAAAAAAGGAATTTTTTTGTACGGTTCGAAAGTCGCGTTAGAAAGAGTCCTACCTTTCTTTATATATATATATAGTGTAAGCATATAGGTTGCCATAACGTTAGGAACACCTGTGGTACATAGTACCATTGAGGTGGTCGGTTCGACGTAAAAGTGTACGGGCTCAGTACGGTTTTACCAAGTTGAAGGGGAAACTTTATCATTACAGTCAACAGGATATTTTTATGAATACTTGTGCCGCCTCAGCCAGTCAGCGAAAATTATTGGTACTTATATATATTGGAAACTATTGTCTAATACACAACATTTGTTAAGAAAAATAAATTATGTCGAGTATTTTTAGCAAAATGACAAAAAATAGGTTTTTCTCCCATTGACTGCAATGATAACTGACTGTTTGTTTTCCCCTTTGACTGAAGTTTTAGATCGTCAAAAAAGCATTGTTACGTCGCCGTGCACCACAACATTCCCGAATGTCGGACCCCCTCAATTGTAGTACTGATCAGTCTGATGCCAGCCACATTTGATTGCTGTGGTTTATTGATGGGCTGTTCGTACAAAGGTACTACAAAGCCCAACACCCTGCTGTGCTGCTTGAAAAACTTTGCTAATGAAACAACGTTTTTTTGTTTTTAGAAAAATCCCTTAAAATCTTTTTGGAAACAAAACCATTTTACACTACCTTTTTTTTCCCGACAATGCCTATTCATGATGTTTGAAGCCTATTCCTGTCTTCAAAAAGTGTTTTAAAGGTGATTTTAGTTACTTTTATCGAAGCATTTACTGGACACTATTTTTCTTCGTGTGAAAATTGACTGAAGAGCTCTTCAGAGCAGGTCAAAGTTCAAAACATTACTATCAGGATTATTACATTTTAGCAGAGGTATTGTTTTAGATTGTTTGAGAACAAATTTAAGCATTGAAGCATTTTTAGTGCCAGTGTTAACGGTTTTTACACTAATAAGGTTGTGACGGTTAGTATATTATTATAAACGTACAACCGTCACCATTATGGTCGGTTAACTGTTTAACCGAAAGTGATGGCGTAATTATTTAGTGATGTACTATACTATACTGTTTGCATGCTCACACATACATTTACCGGTCATTCGCTCATGCAAACTTGCATGATCGAATGACGAGTAAATGTAATTACAAATGGTGAAATAATTGAAGAGAAATATAGCTCAAAACAGTTTTTAACCATGTTTTATATTTATCACTATTTGTTTTCCACAATATCTTATTTTGAAATAACTTGTACTAAACTCATTAAAATAAAACTTGTATTGAACTGCAAAAATGCAGAGAAATGAAGTTCAATACCAATGATGCCATTCCACCAGTTTTCCATTTACTATAAAGACTTGTTTTCCTCACCCAGTTAACCTCTTAAATTGATACTAAAGAAATTAAGCCTTGTATTGGACTGGCTCATTCCATAAGCCATGGTTCCAATGTATATCAAGTTACGATTATGCATACTACCTCAGTAGTACCTACCTAGATACAATTGTCCCAAAAAATAAATGCAGAGAAATACAGCCCAACAAATGTGCTTACCACCAGTTCAATTTACAAAGACTTACTTACGTAACAACCAGTTTGTTCTTTACTGAGACTTGTTTACCTGACCTTTTTATCCTCTAACATCGATAATAATTAAAATAAAACTTATATTGAAGTCACTTATTCCATAAGCCATGATTCCAATTTGCTTTTATACATATTGTTTATATAAAAAATGGTAATTTCAGTCCCTAAAAATGATGTTTTCTGCTCCTGGGCATCAGGGGAGAAAACACCGTTTTTAGGGGAGGAAAATACCAGTTTTTAAGGGCGGAAACTAACAAGGGTGGAGAATGACGTGATTCGTTCTTGATAGCCTAAAGGCTAAAAACAGGAAAAGTTCTTCCTATTGCAACTTCAGCCTCTTGTTAATATTTTTGTATTTATTTCACTATCAAATAGATGATTACTTGTGCATGTTTTATAGACATTGGGGCACATTTTGTATACAGTACCGATGCGAGCAGTTTAACACAGGCGAGTTTTTCTTGGCGCTTTACCTGCGTTTCACCGGCGCTTTACAGGCGAGTTTGAAAATGACAAAATCAGGAGATATTTTGTTCAGTTTCACAAGCCATTGCCACTGCGAAACAAATTGAAAATACTGCTGTGACCGTTCAGTTAAGTAATCAATGAAAGGTCTGAATTGAGTGAAAATGTTCAACAATATCAGAAACGCAATGGGAGTTTGAAACATTATATCGTAGTATTATTATTAGGGCCTACATCAATAGTATGTGAACATCACATCGGATTATTCACATCGGACTATTCACATCGAAATATTATTAGAACGTCATATCAAAATAATTAAATTCATTCATGAATTTAATAACGACAAGTTGTAACTGGAAAAAAAGTTTCTACTCTCTGAGTTTGGTGTTTTCCTTTTCAATGTGCAGATTATTTTTAGTTGCTAGTGCAATATTGCTTGTACTTTTTTCCTTTTCTGTTTTAATTTCAATATTTTGTAACCTACATTTGTGTATGTCAATTCAATCTCGGTGAAATAGATACATGTATAACCAACAATTGAAGTTAAAAAAGGCTAGCAAAACTGTTTTCCAAACGCAATTCCTTAGACGAGACAGAAAAAGCTGTGCAATGTTTATTGCGGCGAACGGCAACTTGTTAGAACCTTAAAATTACAGGAAAATATGTACAAATTGCACTTGAAAAAAGTCTGGGAGAATACACAACGAATTAACAACATCAACTTACTCAGATATTTATATTCCGAATGTTAAAGTCCTGGTCCAAAAAACTATATAAAACTTTAACAAAACAAGTTTCCAAAGATAAAGAAAATTTTATTGAAACTTCTCCATCATAGAAAATAAAAGAAAACAACAAATATAAAAGCTGTAAAACTGCAAACAATTGCTATTTCCTTGTTTTGAAAACGTATTTTCTACTTCCATCTTTGCACATAACAAAGAATGAAACAAACTTCTATAAACCAGTGGTACATTCCTTCCAAGTAAGGAGCTGTCGCCCCAGTTAATGGCCGCCAAGCTAATGTATAGCAAATTATTACCACATCGCATCAGTATAAATTCTACTTTTTAACGCAAATTCATTAGAACTGTGGTCAGAAAAACAACAAAATATCTCGTTTAGTGCTACGCCGCCCATGTCCCCCCATTCACATGTTACTACTTCTGGGTGGTTTATAACCTGGCGACAGGTTTCCTCGAACTCCTCGCCCATGCTTGTTAAAAGACATATTGCATGCATGACACTTTTATGTAAAAATTCAAAATGGAGAAAAGCCGTACAATTTTTTTCATTTAAAGACAACAATACCAAAACTGGGAGAGGAAGTGGACATATACCATTTTGTGAAGTGATAAATATGAGGAAATTCACTGAGCACGGGAGAGGGATGACGGAAGCATCGCCTTATCTTCATTCGGAAAAAAACAAATGAAAGTGGGAGGGTGGAAGGACAATATCATATACCAAGTATGTTTTTATAGTAAAAAGATTTCCCCCACCTCAAATTCAATGTTTGGTGATCAAATTTGCCATTTGAAACCCAAAACATGGGGATCTTAACAAAGAACCATGACACAGCTGCCCCCACCCCGCCCTTATCTACCCCTTCTTCCTATTCGTAATACTTCCATTTTTTGTGGAGAAATTTGAGAAAATGGGGAGGGGACGATACGATCTACAAAATTATCTTTTTTTCAAAAAAGTAAATAATCCCACCCCAAAATCAATAGTTCAACAGTCCCAGATTGTCGCTTCAACTTGCAAATGAGCTAGAGATCATAACAAAGATCCACTCCCCCGCCACTCTACTTCCCCACCCCCATCCGCCCCCTTCTTGTTGTCGTAATATTTTAATTTTTGAGGAGAAATTAAAAAAAAATTGGAGAGAGGACGAGATAATCTACCAAATTTATGTATATTTTCATAAAGGAGAATGCCCCTACCCTAAATTCGATAGCCTGATAATATTAAATTAAACATGTAGACGAAGGAATCACTCTGGAGTACCCCTCCAAATTGCTATTAACCGCTGTGATCCCCGGTCCCTTACCCATAACAACAAACTCAAGTTTGTGTCTTTAGACTTCAAATATTTGAAAGACAGCATGAAAATTGCCTTTGTAAGTATTTCCCTTTAAATGTAAAATCGTAAGTATTCCCCTTTAAATGTGCCAATTTTAATTAATTGGACCGCGCTAGGCCAAAGTCCAGACGCAGCTGGCTCAATTTGTAAACAAATCTGTCAAAGGTGCTGGGAATGGGGCAGCCGCATTTTTTATGATTTTTTAGAAGTTTGCCGTGTTTTTGCGGCGTTTTATAGAGATTAATGTTAATGGAGTTTAATGTTCTTAAGTTTCGAGTAAGCATTAGAATATATTAGTGGGAAGAAAAGACATTTTTGCATGATCTAATTTATAAATAAATAATTTAGCTTCTGGGCTTATCAAATAGTGGGAGCAACATGTATGTTTCTGTTTACTTACGTCGATGATTTTGAACTTTCGGACAGATTTTGATGCATTCTTTTTAACATGGAGGTCTACACTGAGCAAAGATTGCTTAGTTCAGAATTTTATTTGTTATCATTTTATTCTTTTTTCTATTCTTTTCTTTCTCATTTCACTTTACTTTTACTGTAAATGGACGTACATAATAAAAAGTTTTTGACTACGTTTCTTAATATTCTAGTGGGAATATTTCACGAGTTAAAATTTTACTCGACTATTTGGAATACTATATATTTCGGAATAAAACATGGAAATCTCAGTAAGTTAATCCTTACTCTACCACGCGCCGATAGTATCGCCGTTTTCAAACCACCTTTTTCTAAAAATAAAATCGGGACTTTACCACAGTCCTATAGGAGTAATCTTGGTATCATTTTAAAGTACTCGGATATTTCTTTTACAAAATGAAACTTTTTCATAGGAGTCATATTACATAATTTTTAGAAAAAGTACATCGAAAAAGGGTAAAACTAAAAAATTGCTAAAATTTACTTCTTTTTTTTTTTTGTTTTAAATCTTACGATAACTTCAAGATCACATTTTTGCTTCAAAATCAAACACGCAAGTCCCAAGACATGATAGTATTGGTTTCTGGTATAATTTTCATAATCCCTACCTGCAATCTTTTGTTTTGGAGAAATTTCTTCAAAATTATATGAATTTCTGCCATTTTTGACACGTTTTTTTCAAAAGATTGTGTAACCCAAATCGTACATCACACATGCTTCGTTGAACCGCCGTTCGAAAGCGCTTTAAATTTCCTTTCATTTGATATATAAATAAAGGCATACCTCCCTCTATTTAGAACCTATCCTATAAGAAATATATTACTCCTCCAATTTGAACGACTACCTGGTGCAGAGTCTCACCGTGACCACTGTGTAATTATTTTTCTGCTGCAGCTTTCAGGGGTCGTTTGACTTTTATCATTTTTCATGTGTTTTTATCTTACCTTTCTTTCTAAAAATTATAGATTAGTATCATTGGAAAGAAATTTTCAAAAAGAATCTAAATATGTAACACCAATTTCTGTTTTCAATACTGACAAGAAAATATACTTCTGCAAAGATTGACCATTTGTTGACCAAATTTAGCCAAAAATTGCTTAATTTGCATAATTTTGTCAATATTTCCTAAATTAATTTTAATTACTCAAAAGATAAATATCTTAGCATCTATTCTAACCAAACTTGTAACGAAAGAAAATGAAAGGAAAGTTGTCAAAAATGCATATGAATTTTTTTAACGAAATTGGGGTTGCTTTTTTTAAAGCCATGGTAGAGTAAGGGTTAAACTTGTTTATTTTTATTTTGCTGATCCTTCTTATTTCGCATATCATTTTAGTTTTAGTTTATAATATTTTATTCCATTTTCATTTTATAATTCATTAAAAAAAAAATTGGTCGTGCTCGCCCCGATAGTGCAGACACAAGTTGCGTTGCCACCTTTCCTTACTTTTCAGGTTGTAATTTTTTACATGTGGTACACTCTGCGTTGGCGTTACCAATTTATTGTGGGCTGATCTGTGTCCTTTGAAAAGACACGGGGAAATGAAATACTCAATTTTGCTCAAAAATGCAATTTGCATCAGTTTAAACATATCTAAATGAAAAAAAAATTGCAGGTTCGGTACGTGTGCAGATGTTAAATATTACACACAGCAGACGAGGACTTTCCTCGCTGAAAGAAATAAGAGTTGTGATTGGAAAATAAAGCTCTTGATAGTATCTTTGTAAATCGCAAGTTGCATGAAAACTTATACTACGTTTTTGGCTTCGAGAACAAGTTTTTTTTCGGCGCTTTACCGGCGGTTTATCGGCGCTTTACCGGCGGTTTATCAGCGCTTTACCGGCAGTTTATCGGCGCTTTACCGGCGCTTCACCAGCGTTAAAATTACCAACGCAATTGTCAAACTGCTCGCATCGGTACTGTATCTTGGCGCATAAATTATAGACATCGGTAGAAATGATCTTCCGTGCACACTTTGCAAACTTTGTAGTCTGGGGTCATGGCAGGATCATTAGAAACAAACAAACGTTACGTTACAACAGTACATTCATTTTTCACATTTATTCTTTTTTAACTTTTCCGTCAGTTTTCTGAACAGAGTTTAAGTCAGAATTTCATTTTCTTTACTAATTTTAAACACACCTAAAATTGCAACCATCAAGGATAGGGCATTGGGGATCATTAGTTAGTGTTTGGGTGGAATCCTGTAGCGTTTGCCCTGAACTAGTAAACACACATTTTAGTAGGCTAGAGAGAGTTGTTGGAATTGTGGTCCAATTAAATCAGAAGTCTTTTTATATGGTAACAAATTTGAACACAAAATGCATATTTTGTTGAATGAACAAGCTCATGCATATATACAGATGAACAAGCTCATACATATATACAGATGAACAAGCTCATGCATATATACAGATAAAGAAGCCCATACATATATACAGATGAACAAGCTCATACATATATACAGATGAACAAACTCACACATATATACAGATGAACAAGCTCATACATATATACAGATGAGGAAGCCCATACATATATACAGATGAAGAAACCCATACATATATACAGATGAACAAGCTCATACATATATACAGATGAACAAGCTCATACATATATACAGATGAACAAGCTCATACATATATATAGATGAACAAGCTTATACACACATACAGATGAACAAGCTTATATGTACATACAGATAAAGAAGCTCATACATATATACAAATGAAGAAGCTCATACATATACAGATGAACAAGCTCATACATATACAGATGAAGAAGCTCAAACATATACACAGATGAACAAGCTCATACATATATACAGATGAACAAGCTCATACATATATACAAATAAGCAAGCTCATACATATATACAGATGAAGAAGCTCATACATACATACAGATGAACAAGCTCATACATATATACAGATGAACACGCTCACACATATATACAGATGAAGAAGCCCATACATATATACAGATGAACAAGCTCATACATATATACAGATAAAAAGCTCATACATATATACAGATAAAGAAGCTCATACATATACACAGATGAACAAGCTCATACATATATACAGATGAAGAAGCTCATACATATATACAGATGAACAAGCTCATACATATATACAGATGAAGAAGCTCATACATACATACAGATGAACAAGCTCATACAGATAAACAAGCCCATACATATATACAGATGAAGAAGCTCATACATATACAGATGAACAAGCTCATACATATATACAGATGAACAAGCTCATACATATATACAGATGAAGAAGCTCATACATGTATACAGATGAACAAGCTCATACATGTATACAGATGAAGAAGTTCATACATGTATACTGATAAACAAGCTCATACAGATGAACAAGCTCATACATATATACAGATAAAGAAGCTAAACAAGCTCATACATATATACAGATGAACAAGCTCATACATGTATACTGATGAACAAAGCTCATACATATATACAGATGAACAAACTCATACATATATACAGATAAACAAGCTCATACATATATACAGATAAACAAGCTCATACAGATGAACAAGTTCATACATATATACAGATAAACAAGCTCATACATACATACAAATGAAGAAGCTCATACATATATGCAGATAAACAAGCTCATACATATATACAGATGAACAAGCTCATACATATATACAGATGAACAAGCTCATACATATATACAGATGAACAAGCTCATACACATGAACAAGCTCATACACATACAGATGAACAAGCTCATACATCAAAAGAATATTACAAGTTTAAACCTCGTTCAAACCTTGAAGTTAAGACCCTAACTTCCTCCCCAAAATCCAAAATGAAATAAAATTGGATCAATTCCATCATAGTTAACCACTTTTGTATTCCATCACATTTATAAGCACGCTACAAGTTAGCCAACCACCTTTTTATTCCATCACAGGTATAAACATGCTACAAGTTAACCACCTCTTTATGCCATCACAGTTATAAACACGCTACAAGTTAACCACTTTTTTTATTCCATCACAGTTATAAGCATGCTACAACTTAACCACCTTTTTATTTCATCGCAGTTATAAGGACGCTACAACTTATCCACCTTTTTATTTTATCACAGTTCATGCTACAAGTTTACCACCTTTTTATTTCATTGCAGTTTTAAAGCACGCTACAAGTTAACCACCTTTTTATTCCATTACAGTTATAAGCATGCTACAAGTTAACCACCTTTTTTATTCCATCACAGTTATAAGCATGCTACAAGTTAACCACTTTTTATTCCATCTCAGTTTTAAGCGTGCTACAAGTTAACCACCTTTTTATTCCATCACAGTTATAAGCATGCTACAAGTTAGCTACAAGTTAACCACCTTTTTTGTTCCATCACAGTTATAAGCACGCTGCAAGTTAACCACCTTTTTATTGCATCACAGTTATAAACACGCTACAAGTTAACCTCTTTTTTATTCCATCACAGTTATAAACACGCTACAAGTTAACCACTTTTTTATTCCATCACAGTTATAAGCATGCTACAAGTTAACCACTTTTTTAATCCATTGCAGTTATTAGCATGCTACAAGTTAACCACCTTCTTATTCCATCACACTTACAGTATGAGCATGCTACAAGTTAACCACTTTTTTTATTCCATTGTAGTTATAAAGCACGCTACAAGTTAACCACCTTTTTTATTCCATCACAGTTATAAGTACGCTACAAGAGAACCACCTTTTTATTCCATTACAGTTATAAGCATGCTACAAGTTAACCACCTTTTTTGTCCATCACACTTATAAGCATGCTACAAGTAAACCACCTTTTCATTCCATCTGTTTTAAGCATGCTACAAGTTAACCACCTTTTTATTCCATCACACTTATAAGCATGCTACAAGTTAACCACCTTTTGATTCCATCACAGTTATAAGCATGCTACAATTTAACCACCTTTTTATTTCATCGCAGTTATAAAGCACGCTACAAGTTAACCACCTTTTATTCCATCTCAGTTATAAGCATGCTACAAGTTAACCACCTTTTTATTCCATCACAGTTATAAGCACGCTACAAGTTAACCACTTTTTTATTCTATCAGTTATAAGCACGCTACAAGTTTACCATCTCTTTATTCTCGTAGTTATAAGCATGCTACAAGTTTACCACCTTTTATTTCATCACAATTGTAAACATGCTACAAGTTAACCACCTTTTTATTCCATCACAGTTGTAAGCACGCTACAAGTTAACCACCTTTTTATTCTATCAGTCATAAGCACGCTACAAGCTAGCTACCTTTTTATTCTATCAGTTATAAGCACGCTACAAATTACCTACCTTTTTATTCTCTCAGTTATAAGCATGCTACAAGTTTACCACCTTTTATTCCATTACAATTATAAGCATGCTACAAGTTAACCACTTTTTTAATCCATTGCAGTTATTAGCACGCTACAAGTTAACCACCTTCTTATTCCATCACACTTACAGTATGAGCATGCTACAAGTTAACCACTTTTTTTATTCCATTGTAGTTATAAAGCACGCTACAAGTTAACCACCTTTTTTATTCCATCACAGTTATAAGTACGCTACAAGAGAACCACCTTTTTATTCCATTACAGTTATAAGCATGCTACAAGTTAACCACCTTTTTTGTCCATCACACTTATAAGCATGCTACAAGTAAACCACCTTTTCATTCCATCTGTTTTAAGCATGCTACAAGTTAACCACCTTTTTATTCCATCACACTTATAAGCATGCTACAAGTTAACCACCTTTTTGATTCCATCACAGTTATAAGCATGCTACAATTTAACCACCGTTTTATTTCATCGCAGTTATAAAGCATGCTACAAGTTAACCACCTTTTTATTCTGTCTCAGTTATAAGCATGCTACAAGTTAACCACCTTTTTATTCCATCACAGTTATAAGCACGCTTCAAGTTAACCACTTTTTTTATTCTATCAGTTATAAGCACGCTACAAGTTTACCATCTCTTTATTCTCGTAGTTATAAGCATGCTACAAGTTTACCACCTTTTATTTCATCACAATTGTAAACATGCTACAAGTTAACCACCTTTTTATTCCATCACAGTTGTAAGCACGCTACAAGTTAACCACCTTTTTATTCTATCAGTCATAAGCACGCTACAAGCTAGCTACCTTTTTATTCTATCAGTTATAAGCACGCTACAAATTACCTACCTTTTTATTCTCTCAGTTATAAGCATGCTACAAGTTTACCACCTTTTATTCCATTACAATTATAAAGATGCTACAAGTTAACCACCTTTTTTATTCCATCACAGTTGTAAGCATGCTACAAGTTAACCACCTTTTTATTCTATCAGTTATAAGCACGCTACAAGTTAACCACCTTTTTATTCTATCACAGTTATAAGCATGCTACAAGTTAACCACCTTTTGATTCCATCACAGCTAGAAACACGCTACAAGTTAACCACCTTTAATTCCATCAAAGTTATAAGCACGCTACAAGTTAACCACTTTTTTATTCCATTACAATTATAAGCATGCTACAAGTTAACCACCTTTTTATTCCATCACAGTTATAGGCACGCTACAGGTTAACCACCTTTTTTATTCTATCACAGTTATAAGCACGCTACAAGTTAACCCCTTTTTTTTATTCCATCACAGTTATAAACACGCCACAAGTTAACCACCTTTTTAAGTTTACCTAAAAGTTTATCTGAGTACATCTTCCTTTTATATAAAATGTTTTAAATAGAGTTAGTGTAAAGACCAGATTATACTTGTACTACTTGTACTACTTGTACACTTGTATTACTGTTTCAACGATGCATTTGGGGTTGAAAAAAGGTATCCATTAGGGTGCATAGAAAAACCCACAAACTGTTGAATTTTGATTCTTATTTAAAACTCTTTCTTTCCTAATCATAAAACGCGTAATACTCATTAAGTTGTTTAAGATCTTTAACAAATATGGAAGTATGGGCAAAAGTGGTGTTGATTGAAGTATGGACACATGTGGTGTTGACACATCTCCTCATTTTTCATTGCTTCCACAGGTCACTGAACACCACCAGTTGGGCTGATGAATGCGAAGAAGGAGAACTGCGTAAGTTACATAAGCCTACAGCCTAAATGTATTTATTAAATGTCCATGAACCTTCCACTGCTGAAGGGGTTCGTAAGTCACATAAGCCTACAGCCTAAATGTATGTACTAAATGTCCATGAACCTTTCACTGCTGAAGGGGTTCGTAAGTCACATGAGCCTACAGCTTAGATGTATTTATTAAATGTCCATGAACCTTCCACTGCTGAAGGGGTTCGTAAGTCACATAAGCCTACAGCCTAAATGTATGTACTAAATGTCCATGAACCTTTCACTGCTGAAGGGGTTCGTAAGTCACATGAGCCCACAGCTTAAATGGATGTATTAAATGTCCATGAACCTTCCACTGCTGAAGGGGTTTAATATACCTGGATTTTGTTTTTGATTGGTCAAATAGCACTTATAAGCCGGAATTATTTATTTGCTAATGAAAGTTGAAGGAATTTTCAATGTTTGCAAAATATTAGAATTATTATTGGATTGGGAGCTCAAAACAGTAGCTCCTTAGTTTTCTATATCAGTCACTGGTACAATAAGATTCTGCTAGAATGTGATTGGAGTAAAAACTTACAACCTGTTGATGATTTAACCACACCCCTTCAGTGAATTAACCTGTTGGTCAGATTTAACCACACCCCTTCAGTGAATTAACCTGTTGGTCAGATTTAACCACACCCCTTCAGTGAATTAACCTGTTGGTCAGATTTAGCCACACCCCTCAGTGAATTAACATGTAGGTCAGATTTAGCCACACCCCTCAGTGATTTAATCTGTTGGTCAAATTTAGCCACACCCCTCAGTGAATTATGATAGAAGATTAAGATACAAAGGATTTACATGAGATAAGGTTGCCTAGTCAATTGAGGATTTACATGAGATAAGGTTGCCCAGTCAATTGAGGATTTACATGAAATAAGGTTGCCCAGTCAGTTGAGGATTTACATGAGATAAGGTTGCCCAGTCAAATGAGGATTTACACGAGATAAGGTTGCCCAGTCAATTGAGGATTTACATGAGATAAGGTTGCCCAGTCAATTAAGGATTTACATGAGATGAGGTTGCCCAGTCAAATGAGGATTTACATGAGATAAGGTTGCCCAGTCAATTAAGGATTTACATGAAATAAGCTTGCCCAGTCAATTGAGGATTTACATGAGATAAGGTTGCCCAGTCAATTGAGGATTTACATGAGATAAGGTTGCCCAGTCACTTGAGGATTTACATGAGATAAGGTTGCCCAGTCAATTGATAATTTACATGAGATAAGGTTGCTCAGTCAATTGAGGATTTACATCAAATAAGGTTGCCCAGTCAATTGAGGATTTACATGAGATAAGGTTGCCCAGTCAATTAAGGATCTACATGAGATAAAGTTGCCCAGTCAATTGAGGATTTACATGAGATAAGGTTGCCCAGTCAATTAAGGATTTACATGAGATAAAGTTGCCCAGTCAATTGAGGATTTACATGAGAGAAGGTTGCCCAGTCAATTGAGGAATTACATGAGAGAAGGTTGCCCAGTCAATTGAGTCTATTGACTTGACTCTTGAGTTTATTGAGTCCTGAAAATACAATTTTGAAGCAACCTTGATGGGAATTGCTGTTATTGTAATGGCTTGTGTATTGGTCATAGATGCCCGGGATGGAAATTATGTTGTGCTGATAATTCTTGTTGCATATAGTTGTAGCACTATTCAACAAAACAAACAATATTTTAGTTGCCCAAAAGTATTTGAAATTGGTCTAGCATTATGAAGATGTGGATATAGAGGTATTTCACCGATCACGTCACTTTTTTGTTCTGCCGGGGAAATCAACATGCAGATGTATAGAAAAATGATGAAAATTTTATGATAAAAAAAAAAAAAAAAAAAAAAACACAGGAAAAACATATTTTAATTTCCTCACACAGAAATGATACAGGATAACTGCAGGTTTTGTTTAATCAAAATAACAAAAAGTATAATTGATTGATTGATTGTAAAGAAAGCAAGACTTGTTTTGTGAAATACGAGATAAACATCGGAGCAAACAAAAGAAATACACGATAAACATATCGGAGCAAACAAAAGAAATACACGATAAACATCGGAGCAAACAAAAGAAATACACGATAAACATCGGAGCAAACAAAAGAAATACACGATGAACATAATGGAGCAAACAAAAGAAATACACGATGAACACCGGAGCAAACAAAAGAAATACACGATAAACATTGTAGCAAACAAAAGAAATACACGATGAACATATCGGAGCAAACAAAAGAAATACACGATAAACATTGTAGCAAACAAAAGAAATACACGATGAACATATCGGAGCAAACAAAAGAAATACACGATGAACATATCGCAGCAAACAAAAGAAATACACGATGAACATCGGAGCAAACAAAAGAAATACACGATGAACATATCGGAGCAAACAAAAGAAATACACGATAAACATTGTAGCAAACAAGAAATACACGATGAACATATCGGAGCAAACAAAAGAAATACACGATAAACATTGTAGCAAACAAAAGAAATACACGATGAACATATCGGAGCAAACAAAAGAAATACACGATAAACATTGTAGCAAACAAAAGAAATACACGATGAACATATCGCAGCAAACAAAAGAAATACACGATGAACATATCGCAGCAAACAAAAGAAATACACGATAAACATCGGAGCAAACAAAAGAAATACACGATAAACACTGGAACAAACAAAAAAAATGCACAATAAACACCGGAGCAAACAAAAGAAATACACGATAAACACCGGAGCAAACAAAAGAAATACACGATGAACATATCGGAGCAAACAAAAGAAATTCCCCCAAAACTGTCTTTCAAAATTTCAAGCTAGCGTGGATAAAAGTGCGTGTGACGTCATGTGAAATACCTGTATTGAAAGTTCGTGTGCATGTGAAATACCTGTATTGAAAGTGTGCGTGTGAAGTCATGTGAAATACTTGTATTAAAAGTGTGCGTGTGACGTCATGTGAAATACCTGTATTGAAAGTGTGTGTGACGTCATGTAAAATACCTGTATTGAAAGTGTGCGTGTGACGTCATGTGAAATACCTGTATTGAAAGTGTGTGGTGACGTCATGTGAAATACCTGTATTGAAAGTGTGTGGTGACGTCATGTGAAATACCTGTATTGAAAGTGTGCGTGTGATGTCATGTGAAATACCTGTATTGAAAGTGCATGTGGCGTCATGTGATATACCTGTATTGAAAGTTTTCTAAAAAATGGAGTAATACCTGCTCTAAATAATAAGAAATAATATCACAAATCTCCCTTATATTTGATTGTTGTGTGCATAGTTTCATTGTTGTGTGCATAGTTTTATTGTTGTGTGCATAGTTTTATTGTTGTGTGCATAGTTTTATTGTTGTGTGCATAGTTTTATTGTTGTGTGCATAGTGTTATTGTTGTGTGCATAGTTTTATTGTTGTGTGCATAGTTTTACTGTTGTGTGCATAGTTGTGTTGTTGTGTGCATAGTTTTATTGGTGTGTGCATAGTTTTATTGTTGTGTGCATAGTTTTACTGTTGTGTGCATAGTTGTATTGTTGTGTGCATAGTCTTATTGTTGTGTGCATAGTTTTATTGTTGTGTTCATAGATTTATTGTTGTGTGCATAGTTTTATTGTTGTGTGCATAGTTTTATTGTTGTGTGCATAGTTTTATTGTTGTGTGCATAGTTTTATTGTTGTGTGCATAGTTGTATTGTTGTGTGCATAGTTTTATTGTTGTGTGCATAGTTTTATTGTTGTGTGCATAGTTTTATTGTTGTGTGCATAGTTTTATTGTTGTGTGCATAGTTGTATTGTTGTGTGCATAGTTTTATTGTTGTGTGCATAGTTGTATTGTTGTGTGCATAGTTTTATTGTTGTGTGCATAGTTTTATTGTTGTGTGCATAGTTTTATTGTTGTGTGCATAGTTGTATTGTTGTGTGCATAGTTTTATTGTTTTGTGCATAGTTTTATTGTTGTGTGCATAGTTGTATTATTGTGTGCATAGTTTTATTGTTGTGTGCATAGTCTTATTGTTGTGTGCATAGTTTTATTGTTGTGTTCATAGATTTATTGTTGTGTGCATAGTTTTATTGGTGTGTGCATAGTGTTATTGTTGTGTGCATAGTTTTATTGTTTTGTGCATAGTTTTATTGTTGTGTGCATAGTTTTATTATTGTGTGCATAGTTTTATTGTTGTGTGCATAGTTTTATTGTTGTGTGCATAGTTTTATTGTTGTGTGCATAGTTTTATTGTTGTGTGCATAGTTTATTGTTGTGTGCATAGTTTTATTGTTGTGTGCATAGTTTTATTGTTGTGTGCATAGTTTTATTGTTGTGTGCATAGTTTTATTGTTGTGTGCATAGTTTTATTGTTGTGTGCATAGTTTTATTGTTGTGTGCATAGTTTTATTGTTGTGTGCATAGTTGTATTGTTGTGTGCATAGTTGTATTGTTGTGTGCATAGTTTTATTGTTGTGTGCATAGTTTTATTGTTGTGTGCATAGTTTTATTGTTGTGTGCATAGTTTTGTTGTTTTGTGCATAGTTTTGTTGTTGTGTGCATAGTTTTATTGTTGTGTGCATAGTTTTATTGTTGTGTGCATAGTTTTATTGTTGTGTGCATAGTTTTATTGTTGTGTGCATAGTTTTATTGTGTGCATAGTTTTATTGTTGTGTGCATAGTTTTATTGTTTTGTGCATAGTTTTATTGTTGTGTGCATAGTTTTATTGTTTTGTGCATAGTTTTATTGTTGTGTGCATAGTCTTATTGTTGTGTGCATAGTTTTATTGTTTTGTGCATAGTTTTGTTGTTGTGTGCATAGTTTTATTGTTGTGTGCATAGTTTTATTGTTGTGTGCATAGTTTTATTGTTGTGTGCATAGTTTTATTGTTGTGTGCATAGTTTTATTGTTGTGTGCATAGTTTTATTGTTGTGTGCATAGTTTTATTGTTGTGTGCATAGTTTTATTGTTGTGTGCATAGTTTTATTGTTGTGTGCATAGTTTTATTGTTGTGTGCATAGTTTTATTGTTGTGTGCATAGTTTTATTGTTGTGTGCATAGTTTATTGTTGTGTGCATAGTTTTTGTTGTGTGCATAGTTTTATTGTTATTTGTGTGCATTTTTATTGTTTTGTGCATAGTTTTATTGTTGTGTGCATAGTTTTATTGTTGTGTGCATAGTTTTATTGTTGTGTGCATAGTTTATTGTTGTGTGCATAGTTTATTGTTGTGCATAGTTTTATTGTTGTGTGCATAGTTTTATTGTTGTGTGCATAGTTTTATTGTTGTGTGCATAGTTTTATTGTTGTGTGCATAGTTTTATTGTTTTGTGCATAGTCTTAATGTTGTGTGCATAGTTTTATTGTTGTGTGCATAGTTTTATTGTTGTGTGCATAGTTGTGTTGTTTTGTGCATAGTTTTATTGTTGTGTGCATAGTTTTATTGTTGTGTGCATAGTTGTGTTGTTTTGTGCATAGTTTTATTGTTGTGTGCATAGTTTTATTGTTGTGTGCATAGTTTTATTGTTTTGTGCATAGTTTTATTGTTGTGTGCATAGTTTTATTGTTTTGTGCATAGTTTTATTGTTGTGTGCATAGTTTTATTGTTGTGTGCATAGTTTTATTGTTGTGTGCATAGTTTTATTGTTGTGTGCATAGTTTTATTGTTGTGTGCATAGTGTTATTGTTGTGTGCATAGTTTTATTGGTGTGTGCATAGTGTTATTGTTGTGTGCATAGTTTTATTGGTGTGTGCATAGTGTTATTGTTGTGTGCATAGTGCTATTGTTGTGTGCATAGTTTTATTGTTGTGTGCATAGTTTTATTGTTGTGTGCATAGTTTTATTGTTGTGTGCATAGTTTTATTGTTGTGTGCATAGTTTTATTATTGTGTGCATAGTTTTATTGTTGTGTGCATAGTTTTATTGTTGTGTGCATAGTTTTATTGTTGTGTGCATAGTTTTATTATTGTGTGCATAGTTTTATTGTTGTGTGCATAGTTTTATTGTTGTGTGCATAGTTTTATTGTTGTGTGCATAGTTTTACTGTTGTGTGCATAGTTGTACTGTTGTGTGCATAGTCTTATTGTTGTGTGCATAGTTTTATTGTTGTGTGCATAGTCTTATTGTTGTGTGCATAGTTTTATTGTTGTGTTCATAGTTTTATTGTTGTGTGCATAGTTTTATTGTTGTGTGCATAGTTTTATTGTTGGGTGCATAGTTTTATTGTTGTGTGCATAGTTGTATTGTTGTGTGCATAGTTTTATTGTTTTGTGCATAGTCTTAATGTTGTGTGCATAGTTTTATTGTTGTGTGCATAGATTTATTGTTGTGTGCATAGTTTTATTGTTGTGTGCATAGATTTATTGTTGTGTGCATAGTTAAGTGATAGTTAATTTCACCTGTGAAATAACTACTTAGATTGTGTTGTAGATTATAAAGGATAATGTTGTATTTTTGTTCAAATTCATTAAATGTATTGGAATATTTTGTTAAGCACTGAACGTATTACCACATTGTTGTTCACTAACTCTAGCTATGTACATGACTCTCTTTGTTGATAGATGCAGTCCCGGAACCCAAGACCTATTTTGAGGGCAACATGAAGAAGGTTATAAATTACAAGCGCAGTGAAGAGGGCAAGCTTCAAAAGGTATGAAAAGTTGACATAAATGATAAGAATAGTTATGTATTAGGCCACCCTTCAAAATTGTATGTTTACTTACATCAGCAAATCAACAAAATTCCTAGAATACCAGTATTTTAGTGTGTAAATGATTTACTGAAACTATTTTATTTGGTCCAAAAATATGGTTTGCTTCAGTTGTTTTATAGCCAACTAATAATATTTGAAGGATGACCTTATTCTTATTATACATCATATGGTCGGGATCTTTATCGTTTGGCCACTGTGCAGGCAAGCACAACTTAAAAAACACAATCAGGTACTCCTTTTGCCAAGTGATGCAGGGTACAATATGTGGCCAGGAATCTTACATTAGTTGGTAGGATGTTTCAGGGTATCAATGGTGTGGTGTTGGTCCAAATGTTTGATCTTAAGCATTAGTCTATAACATAATAGAAATTCAGTTTATTCTCCATACCCTGTGAACTGCTCCAGGACTCACAACCATAAAGTAGGATTGTGACTTAAATTGTGTCAAATAGCTTCACTTTGGTTGAAGTATGTATAAACGGACTCATCCGCAATTGCTCTAATTTTGAGAAGGCTGACAAAGCAAGTGGAAATAATTCTAAATTGGAAAATAACATTTTCTATTTGTTTCCATTTGCAGGCAAAAGCTCTTGTGAACATTGTAAAAATATAGACTTAATAAGTTGATGAATTTGAAGGTGATGTTAGAGAAATCTTCCTGGGTTCCTACTGATTTGCAGCACTAAAGATCTTTGCTTTTAGTATCATTTAACTGTAGTGGGTGAAAAGGATGAGCTGTTTTTGGTTTGCATGGGAAGCATCATGCGAACCTATGTAATGACGATTACGTCCGTCTGTCTGTCCGGCCGTCCACAGATTTGTCCTGAGATTTTCTCAGAAATGTTAGTTTTTTGAGAATTCCTCAGAAAAAGTTAAAAGTTTCTTCATATATATTCATGGAAGGCTGGAATTTCCTTAAAAAATGTTAACGTTTTTCAGAGACACTTAAGACAGGTTGAAGACTAGTTAACTTAAAAAGTCTACAAAACATTTGATATTTTCTTAGAAGATAACTGTAAAATGATATAATTTTCCAATATGCTTCAGAGATCCTCAAGTCTCTCTTGTAGCACTTGAGATTTAAAATCCTTAAAATTCTTCAAAATATTTGGGTACCAACAGTTGTATCAGGCATGATTTTTTAAACTCCACCTTTATTAATGTGCTCATTTGCATAAAGTTGCTACAGTATATGACCTGACCAGACTTTTTTTTATTTAGTATGCTTAGTCAGGGAGTGTGACGGGATGTGTGTACATATGGACATAAGGAGGGATGCCATGTGGGAGATGGATGGAGGCCATGGGGACATATGATATAATATTTACCATGTTGTATACACAAAGGGCTATATTAGGCATAATTATTTGACTCAACCTTTTTTCTTAATCAACAAACTCATCATTTGCATATAACTTACTATATGAAGTGACACTTCCATACATAGTATGCTCAATCAGGGACTGTGATAGCTAGGATGAGACTTCTTATGGAGCCTATGGGATGTCATGTGAGACATAGGGTGGGATGCCATGTGGAACAGGGTAGAATGCCAAGTAGGATATGTGGTGGAATGCCATGCAGGATATAGGGTGGAATGCCATGGGATGGAATGTCATGTGGGACATGGGATGGTATAGGATGTCATGTGGGGCATGACGTCCCACTCCATTTCAACAAGTCATTTGTATATAATTTATTATATGAACTGACATTTTCATACATAGTATGCTCAATCAGGGATTGATAGCTAGGATGAAACTTCTTATGGAGCCTATGGGATGTCATGTGGGACATGGGGTGGGATGCCATGTGAAACATGGGGTGGGACATGGGATGGGATGCCATGTGGGACATGGGGTGGCATGCCATGTGGAACAGGGTAGAATGCCATGTTGGACATGGTGGAATGCCACGAGTAACACAGAGTGTGACATAGGTAGGATGCCATGTGTGACATAAGGTAGATGCCATGTGTGATATAGGGTAGTAGGCTATGTGGGACAAAGGGTAGGAGGCCATGGGGACAAGATGTGATGCCATGTGGGACATAAAAATAGATGTCATTGGGACACTGGGAGGGATACCATGTGGAACACATGGTGGGATGCCATGTGGGACATCAGGTGAGAAGCCACTGATGCGGGATACAGGGAGGGATGCCATGTGGGGTGTAGGGAGGGATGTCATATGGTACATATGGTTGGATTAATATGGGACATGTAGGATGGGATCCATGTGGGTCATAGTGTGGGATGCCATGTGGGACATATGGTGGAATGCCATGTGGGACATATAGTGAAATGCCATGTGGGACATATGGTGGAATGCCATGTGAGACACTGTATGGTGGAATTTCATATGGGAGATCTGGTGGAACAAGGCATGGGATGTCATGTGGGACATGAGGTGGGATGTCATTTGGGACATGGGTTGTGGGACATAGGGTAGAATGTCATGTGGGTCATAGGATGGGATGCCCTGTGGTACATATGATGGAATGCCACTTGGGACATGGGATGTCATGTGGGACATGTTGCTGGATGACATGTGGGAGGTATGGTGGAATGCCATGTGGGACATAAGATGGGATGTCATGTGGGACATGGGGTGGGATGCCATGTGGGACATGCGGTGGGATGCCATGTGGGACAGACATGGGATGTCATGTGGGACTTGATGTGAGATGGCATTTTTATAATTGGCCGGGTCATATGATATGGGTGTCAATTTGCATGGGCATGCGAACCATGACGGTATTTACCGTTCTAGTTCATTATATATTTTGCCAAGGGAAAAAAATGGTTTTACTTAATAAAACAGTGATGTGTATCCATTTATGTATCCCAGATTAACTTTCTTATCCTCTTTACTACCACTGGAGCATACAGCTGCAACAATATTCAGCCATCTCATTCTGTATTGGGCTAAAGACTAGGAAAAATAATAGTTTGTTCACCACTGTTTTTATACAGGACAGGTGGTTTTTGACCTTGTTTTCATGGTGTCACCTCGGTGCTATCTTTGGATCATGGTGGTGTCCACCTTGGTGCTATCTTTGATCCTGGTGGTGTCCACCTCGGTGCTATCTTTGGATCCTGGTGGTGTCCACCTCGGTGCTATCTTTGGATCCTGGTGGTGTCCACCTTGGTGCTATCTTTGGATCATGGTGGTGTCCACCTTGGTGCTATCCTCGGATCCCGGAGGTGTCCACCTTGGTCTATCTTTGGATCATGGTGGTGTCCACCTCGGTGCTATCTTTGGATCCTGGTGGTGTCCACCTCAGTGCTATCTTTGGATCATGGTGGTGTCCACCTTGGTGCTATCTTTGGATCCTGGTGGTGTCCACCTCGGTGCTATCTTCGGATCCTGGTGGTGTCCACCTCGGTGCTATCTTCGGATCCTGGTGGTGTCCACCTTGGTGCTATCTTTGGATCATGGTGGTGTCCACCTTGGTGCTATCCTCGGATCCCGGTGGTGTCCACCTTGGTCTATCTTTGGATCATGGTGGTGTCCACCTCGGTGCTATCTTTGGATCCTGGTGGTGTCCACCTCAGTGCTATCTTTGGATCATGGTGGTGTCCACCTTGGTGCTATCTTTGGATTCTGGTGGTGTCCACCTCAGTGTTATCTTTGGATTTCAGTGGTGTCCACCTCAGTGCTATCTTTGGATCCTGGTGGTGTCCACCTCAGCGCTATCTTTGGATCCTGGTGGTGTCCACCTTGGTGCTATCTTTGGATTCTGGTGGTGTCCACCTCAGTGCTATCTTTGGATTTCAGTGGTGTCCACCTCAGTGCTATCTTTGGATCCTGGTGGTGTCCACCTCTGTGCTATCTTCGGATTCTGGTGGTGTCCACCTTGGTGCTATCTTTGGATCATGGTGGTGTCCACCTCGGTGCTATCTTTGGATCCTGGTGGTGTCCACCTTGGTGCTATCTTTGGATCCTGGTGGTGTCCACCTCAGTGCTATCTTTGGATTTCGGTGGTGTCCACCTCAGTGCTATCTTTGGATCCCGGTGGTGTCCACCTCAGTGCTATCTTTGGATTTTGATGGTGTCCACCGCGGTGCTATCTTTGGATCCCGGTGGTGTCCACCTCTGTGCTATCTTCGGATTCTGGTGGTGTCCACCTTGGTGCTATCTTTGGATCATGGTGGTGTCCACCTCGGTGCTATTTTCGGATCCCGGTGGTGTCCACCTTGGTGCTATCTTTGGATCCCGGTGGTGTCCATATCAGTGCTATCTTTGGATCCTGGTGGTGTCCACAACAGTGCTATCTTTGGATCATGGTGGTGTCCACCTTGGTGCTATCTTTGGATCCTGGTGTTGTCCACCTCAGTGCTATCTTTCGGTGGTGTCCACCTCAGTGCTATCTTTGGATCCCGGTGGTGTCCACCTCAGTGGTATCTTTGGATATCGGTGGTGTCCACCGCGGTGCTATCTTTGGATCCTGGTGGTGTCCACCTCGGTGCTATCATTGGATCCCGGTGGTGTCAACCTTGGTGCTATCTTTGGATCATGGTGGTGTCCACCTCGGTGCTATTTTTGGATCCTGGTGGTGTCCACCTTGGTGCTATCTTTGGATCCTGGTGGTGTCCACCTCAGTGCTATCTTTGGATTTCGGTGGTGTCCACCTCAGTGCTATCTTTGGATATCGGTGGTGTCCACCTCAGTGCTATCTTTGGATATCGGTGGTGTCCACCTCGGTGCTATCTTCGGATTCCAGTGGTGTCCACCTCGGTGCTATCTTTGGATCCTGGTGGTGTCCACCTCGGTGCTATCTTTAGATCCTGGTGGTGTCCACCTCGGTGCTATCTTTGGATCCTGGTGGTGTCCACCTCGGTGCTCTTTTTGGATTCTTGTGGTGTCCACCTTGGTGCTATCTTTGGATCCCGGTGGTGTCCATATCAGTGCTATCTTCGGATTCCGGTGGTGTCCACCTCGGTGCTATCTTTGGATCCTGGTGGTGTCCACCTCGGTGCTATCTTTGGATCCTGGTGGTGTCCACCTCGGTGCTATCTTTGGATCCCGGTGGTGTCCACTCCGGTGCTATCTTTGGATCCCGGTGGTGTCCACCTCGGTGCTATCTTTGAATCCTGGTGGTGTCCACCTCGGTGCTATCTTTGGATTCTGGTGGTGTCCACCTCGGTGCTATCTTTGGATCCTGGTGGTGTCCACCTCGGTGCTATCTTTGGATCCCGGTGGTGTCCACCTCGGTGCTATCTTTGGATCCCGGTGGTGTTCATCTCGGTGCTATCTTTGGATCCTGGTGGTGTCCACCTCGGTGCTATCTTTAAATTCCGGTGGTGTCCACCTCAGTGCTATTTTTGGATCCCGGTGGTGTCCACCTCAGTGCTATCTTTGGATCCCGGTGGTGTCCACCTCGGTGCTATCTTTGGATCCTGGTGGTGTCCACCTTGGTGCTATCTTTGGATCATGGTGGTGTCCACCTCGGTGCTATCTTTAAATCCTGGTGGTTTTCACCTCAGTGCTATCTTTGGATCCTGGTGGTGTCCACCTTAGTGCTATCTTTGGATTTCGGTGGTGTCCACTAGAGCTGTGAACGTTTAGGGATTTTAGTAAACGTGTACACGCCAAAAAAAGCGAGCGTGTATCGTGTACACGAGTTTAGTACCGTAATTTTCGGAAATACACCAAAATTGTTCCAAAACTAAGAGGCGAAGTAAAAAAATCGCGCAACTAGTATGGCAAAAGTACTGACTGCATTGCCCAAATAGACGCTGAGTTTTGCTTTCCAAATCGTAAAAAGTTTACTTTTAAATCATCATTTTTGTGGAAAATATGCATGGAAATTCAGTTTAGATAAAACAGATAACTTCCTTTCAATGTCATTTAAACTCAACATCGCGTAACTTGTCTGTCCTATTCGCTACGGCTTTCAAAGTTCTGTGAAAATCTTGCATATTGAGGCCTATAATAAACCTCGCCGTAAAACATTTCAAAACTACGCCACCACCAGGAAGTTCTGAAATATCAGTCCTCTCAAAAAAATGGCCGCCATCTTTGCGAAGCATGCAGAATTTCAGCTTTGTTAAAACCTTTTTGTGTTTATTTATTATGCAATATTTTTTCTTTCTTGCAAAATTTATTTGACTCATCAGGTAATATTTACATGTAAATGTACTGATTGTCACGATTCAAGTGTATTTTGGTCGATGAAACGGGCCTTGATTGCGTGGGATTTAAAGCCTTATGGCCTAACGTTAGGCCTATTGTTAGTTTTACTGTTTACTGCTGCACATTCGCGGTGCATTTTACAAGTTAGATTACTCAGATTTTGGCGAAATCAAAAGTGCATAATATTTCCATTCATTGGTGATTACTGCGCATTTGTGATTTGCACATTTAAAAAAGATTATGCTAATCGGGTTTAGAGTTTGTAAAAAATCATTGATTGGAATTCTGTCAGCCGAATGTGTGTGATTTGAATCATGATTATTGATTTTCAACGGCAAGACACTAGGCCTATAATTAATGAAAAACGATTACTCGCAATGAAGTATTTAGTAAACGTTTACAAGATTTGTGAGTGTGAAGCGAGTACACGCTAAACGGTCACAGCTCTAGTGTCCACGTCAGTGCTATCTTTGGATCCCGGTGGTGTCCACCTCAGTGCTATCTTTGGAACCTGGTGGTGTCCACCTCGGTGCTATCTTTGGATCCTGGTGGTGTCCACCGCGGTGCTATCTTTGGATTCTGGTGGTGTCCACCTCGGTGCTATCTTTGGATCCTGGTGGTGTCCACCTCGGTGCTCTCTTTGGATTATTGTGGTGTCCACCTTGGTGCTATCTTTGGATCACGGTGGTGTCCACCTCAGTGCTATCTTCGGATTCCGATAGTGTCAATATCAGTGCTATCTTCGGATTCCGGTGGTGTCCACCTCAGTGCTATCTTTAGATCCCGGTTGTGTCAATATCAGTGCTATCTTCGGATTCCGGTGGTGTCTGTATCAGTGTTTTCTTTAGGACCCGGTGGTGTCCATATTAGTGCTATCTTTGGATTCCGGTGGTGTCCACCTCAGTGCTATCTTTGGATCCTGGTGGTGTCCATATCAGTGCTATCTTCGGATTCCGGTGGTGTCCACCTCAGTGCTATCTTTAGATCCCGGTTGTGTCAATATCAGCGCTATCTTTAGATTCCGGTGGTGTCCACCTCGGTGCTATCTTTGGATCCTGGTGGTGTCCACCTCAGTGCTATCTTCGAATTCCGGTGGTGTCCACCTCGGTGCTATCTTTGGATCCCAGTGGTGCCTACCTCGGTGCTATCTTTGGATCCTGGTGGTGTCCACCTTGGTGTTATCTTTGGATCCCGGTGGTGTCCTCCTCGGTGCTATCTTTGGATCCTGGTGGTGTCCACCTTGGTGCTATCTTTGGATCCTGGTGGTGTCCACTCCGGTGCTATCTTTGGATCCTGGTGGTGTCCACCTCGGTGCTATCTTTGGATCCCGGTGGTGCCTACCTCGGTGCTATCTTTGGATCCTGGTGGTGTCCACCTCGGTGTTATCTTTGGATCCTGGTGGTGTCCACCTCGGTGCTATCGTTGGATCCTGGTGGTGTCCACCTCGGTGCTATCTTTGGATCCCGGTGGTGTCCACCTCGGTGTTATCTTTGGATCCCGGTGGTGTCCTCATCGGTGCTATCTTTGGATCCTGGTGGTGTCCACCTCAGTGCTATCTTTGGATCCCGGTGGTGTCCACCTCGGTGTTATCTTTGGATCCCGGTGGTGTCCACCTCGGTGCTATCTTTGGATCCTGGTGGTGTCCACCTCGGTGCTATCTTTGGATTCCGGTGGTGTCCACCTCGGTGCTATCTTTGGATCCCTGTGGTGTCCTCCTCGGTGCTATCTTTGGATCCCGGTGGTGTCCACCTCGGTGCTATCTTTAAATCCTGGTGGTTTTCACCTCAGTGCTATCTTTGGATCATGGTGGTGCCTACCTCGGTGCTATCTTTGGATCCTGGTGGTGTCCACCTCGGTGTTATCTTTGGATCCCGGTGGTGTCCTCCTCGGTGCTATCTTTGGATCCCGGTGGTGTCCACCTCGGTGCTATCTTTAAATCCTGGTGGTTTTCACCTTGGTGCTATTTTTGGATTCTGGTGGTGTCCATATCAGTGCTATTTTTGGGATCCTGTAGCTGAAATTTAAAAAAAGTATTAGTATCAAATTGTCAATTTTCTTGTTTTTAAATTCAATTGAATTGTTTTCAGTAGTTTAACTGTGTCTTCATATCCATAATGGAGACTTGCAAGGAAGGGTGCATGTTTTATTCCCATCTTAATATAAACTTTCATCTTTATATTGTATGAAGTGATACATAAGCAATTCAGTTTAGGTTCTACTGTTGTTTGTCATGAAATCTAAGTTGAGCACATCATTTGGATTGATGCTTCTGATGATTATAATAAATCAGATGTTGTATTTTGATATTCCTTTGAATGATTTCTTTCAGATTGTTCAAACATTTAAAATTGAGAGGAGAAGGGCTTCCAAAACAGTAGCTCATAGAAAGGTGAAGTATAGATCTCTGACCTAAATCTTTGTGTATCTTTTTGTAACTAACATATCAAGTAAATTTTAAATCTTTTTGTAACTAACATATCAAGTAAATTTTAAATCTTTGTGTGTTTTTTTTTGTAATTAACGTATCAAGTAATTTTTAAATCTTTGTGTATCTTTTTGTGACTAACATATCAAGTAAATTTCAAGTCTGTGTATCTTTTGTAACTAACATATCAAGTAAATTTTAAATCTTTGTGTATTTTTTGTAACTAACATATCAAGTAAATTTTAAATCTTTGTGTATCTTATTGTAATTAACATATCAAGTAAATTTTAAATCTTTGTGTATCTTTTTGTAACTAACATATCAAGTAAATTGTAAATCTTTGTGTATCTTTTCGTAACTAACATATCAAGTAAATTTTTAATCTTTGTGTGTTTTTTTGTAACTAACATATCAAGTAAATTTTAAATCTTTGTGTATCTTTTTGTAACTAACATATCAAGTAAATTTTAAATCTTTGTGTATCTTTTTGTAACTAACATATCAAGTGAATTTTAAATCTTTGTGTATCTTTTTGTAATTAATATATCAAGTAAATTTCAAATCTTTGTGTATCTTTTTTAACTAACATATCAAGTAAATTGTAAATCTTTGTGTATCTTTTTGTAACTAACATATCAAGTGAATTGTTAATCTTTGTGTGTTTTTTTGTAACTAACATATCAAGTAAATTTTTAATCTTTGTGTATCTTCTGTAACTAATATATAGTTTGCTGATTAAAAAACATTGTAAACATATCAAGTAAATTTTAAATCTTTGTAAATTTCAAGTGAAATTTTTAATCTTTGTGTGTTTTTTTTAACACAAGTAACTAACATATCAAGTAAATTTGTAATCTTTGTGTATCTTCTTGTAACTAACATATCAAGTAAATTTGTATACATGTTTTTTGGTTCCAAAGCGATAGGATAAAAAAACCTATGTAGTCATGCTGGTATGTGTGTATGTATGAATGTATGTATATATGTGTGTCTGTGACAGAAGCTTGTAAACACGATATTTCAAAAACCGTGTTATGGATTGATGTCATACTTGGTATATGAATGTGTTGTGGTCTGTAGATGATCCCTATTGTTTTTGGTGCTGATGTCAATAAATGTTAATAAGGTGGGACCAACTGAAATTCTGTTCATATGACTGGGTTTTGTATATTGTTGTGATAACATGTTAGTCATATGACTGGGTTTTGTATAGTGTTGTGATACCATGTTGGTCATATGACTGGGTTTTGTATAGTGTTGTGATACCATGTTGGTCATATGACTGGGTTTTGTATAGTGTTGTGATACCATGTTGGTCATATGACTGGGTTTTGTATAGTGTTGTGATACCATGTTGGTCATATGACTGGGTTTTGTATAGTGTTGTGATACCATGTTGGTCATATGACTGGGTTTTGTATAGTGTTGTGATACCATGTTGGTCTTATGACTGGGTTTTGTATAGTGTTGTAATACCATGTTGGTCATATGACTGTTTGTTTTGATTTTTGCAGACATGGAAGAAGTTTGGTCAAGCTTCCAAGGATGATCCCGGTCCGAATCCTTCAACCACCACTATCACTGATGATGTGTACATGACATTCATGACTAACAAAGAGGTATTGTACGCTATTCTTATGATTTTTGTTTTGGTTCAAATCCTAATTATAGAGGAACAATTTTGGCAAAACTAGTATCTTCTAATATAAATTAATAACGTTATTAGAATAACTCAAAATTTTAATATTTTGATGATTTATCAGTCTTCTTTAAATAATAATAGCTAAAATGTTCTTGTTAAATCATTGTTTTAAAATGAAATGACAGTCCATGTAGAAAAGAAATAATGATTTATTAACACAGTAAGAAATGCATAGTAAAAAAGGAATAATGATAAATTCACACAGTAATGCATAGTAAAAAATAAATAATGGTTAATTAACACAGTAAGAAATGCATATTAAAAACCAAAATAATGATTAATTAACACAGTAAGAAATGCATATTAAAAACCAAAATAATGATTAATTAACACAGTAAGAAATGCATTGTAAAAAAAAATGATGAATTAAGAGTAAGAAATGCATAGTAAAAAGAGAAATAATGATTAATTAACACAGTAAAAAATGCATAGTAAAAAGAAATCAAGATCAATTAATAGTTATAATTGCATAGTAAAAGAGAAATAATGATTAATGAACATAGTAAGAATCGCATATTAAAAAGAAATAATTAATTAACACAGTAAGAAATGCATGGTAAAGAAGAAAAAATAATTAACACAGTAAGAAATGCATAGTAAAAAATTAATAATGATTAATTAACACAGTAACAAATGCTGAGCAAAAAGAAATAATGATTAATTAACCAAAGATAGAATTGCATAGTAGAAATAATAATGATTAATTAACACAGTAAGAATTGCATAGTAAATAAGAATGATTAATTAACACAGTTAGAGATGCATTGTAATTTTTTTTAGTTTTTGTTTGTGGAACTCATTTTGTTATTAGCATTGTCATTCTTTCTCAAACTCATTTTGTTATCAGCATTGTCATTCTTTTCCAAACTCATTTTGTTATCAGCATTGTCATTCTTTTCTCAATCTCATTTTGTTTATCAGCATTGTCATTCTTTCTTAAACTCATTTTGTTATCAGCATTGTCATTCTTTCTCAAACTCATTTAGTTTATCAGCATTGTCATTCTTTCTTAAACTCATTTTGTTATCAGCATTGTCATTCTTTTCTCAATCTCATTTTGTTTATCAGCATTGTCATTCTTTCTCAAACTCATTTTGTTTCTCAGCATTGTCATTCTTTCTCAAACTCATTTTGTTTATCAGCATTGTCATTCTTTTTCAGTAATAGTCATAAATCTCAATACTATAAATGAATCTCAACATTGCTAAAATCATCCCGTGTCGACAGCGTCAACATTACCCTCCTTAGAATAGGTCACACTCACCTCACTCCAACCTCCTTATTGGCTCCCCCTACCCCTCTGCAACAATTGCCATTGCACCCTCATACATAGTCCATCATATTCCCCTTGCTTGCCCCTTGTACAACCTTCCCAGATTTTCCCTCGCTGCCCACAACTCAATAGCCGAGCTTTTCCAAAAAAAAACCATTTTGCAAGTTAGATTAGGCCTACTCAGATTTCGTCAGTCGAAATCAAAGTGCATAATATCGCCATTCATTGGTGATTACTGCACATTTGTGATTCGCACATTTAAAAAGGATTATGCTAATCGGGTTAACAGTTTGTAAAAAGTCATTGATTGGAATTTTGTCAGCCGAATGTGTGTGTGATTTGAATCATAAATGACACATTGATTTTCAACGGCAAGGCTGACTATGAAAAACGATTACTCGCAATGAAGTATTTAGTAAACGTTTACAAAATTTGCGAGCGTGTAGCGTGTACACGCTAAACGGTCACAGCTCTAATCAGTTGTTACAGGGGAATATATGGTTAGGGTTAATCAAGTATACTCAGCATAAGATATATCAGTTGTCACAGGGGATTATATGGTTAGGGTTAATCAAGTATACTCAGCATAAGAAATATCAGTTGTCACAGGGGAATATATGGTTAGGGTTAATCAAGTATACTCAGCATAAGAAATATCAGTTGTCACAGGGGAATATATGGTTAGGCTTAATCAAGTATACTCAGCATAAGATATATCAGTTGTCACAGGGGAATATATGGTTAGGGTTAATCAAGTATACTCAGCATAAGATATATCAGTTGTCACAGGAGAATTTATGTTGCCAAAAGATGCTTAAATTGTAGGTTTCCCAGCCATATAAGGTACATTGCAATTTTCTAACCAATTTAAAAATGATATATAACTTTATTGAGTTTTGTGGAATCTTTTGTGGAACCCAGAAATATGATTCTGCTACTTTCACTTTAGCCTCAGGTAGTACTTTAAAGTAAATAAATTGAAAGGAGTTGCACATATAATGTAGTGTTGTGTCAGTCATGTTATCCGATCTCCTAATCTCCAAATATACATAGCTGTCTATCAAATCCATGTCTTCTCTTGAAATTGCAATTGAAATACACATTACAAATTACTCAAATTTTTCTGCATGCATCTACAGTAGCATGTAAACAGGGCTGTTTTTATATTGAAGTGTGAAAAAAAAACAGGTTTTTAAAATCATACGCCCGGCTTGCCAGGATAACATTTTTACGATTCTTACCAAACCTTCTTGAACAGACAATCAATTTTTCAGCAGAATTTGCATAGCATGTGTACAAAACTTTTCCATGGGCAACCTTGTTCACTTTCAGAACAACCTCAAATGCATATATACCTTTCCAGTGGACATCTTCAGTTTTGTTTCCTGGGAAAGGGTATCTTGATAACAACAGATGCAAGTGGGTTGGGAGGAAGCTCACACAATTCAAAGAATTACTGCAGGTGTATTGTTTTGTAATGTTGTCAACTCTAAATTTACAGGACATGAACAGCCAGGAAGAAGAAGGGGACCCCCTACAGAAACTGAAGACCGCCAAGATGGGGATGTGCCGAGTGTGCCAGGGTGACCACTGGACCACCAAGTGCCCCTACAAGGACACACTAGAGACCCTGCGTAAAGAACTCACAGAGCAAGGGGAAGGGGAGGCGGCGGAAGGTGGGTCTGTAGGCAGTCAATGTCTGTCATTTATGTGTGATAAGGATGTCTATGGGCAGTCATGTCTGTCATTTATGTGTGATAAGGATGTCTATGGGCAGTCATGTCTGTCATTTATGTGTGATAAGGATGTCTATGGGCAGTCATGTCTGTCATTTATGTGTGATAAGGATGTCTATGGGCAGTCATGTCTGTCATTTATGTGTGATAAGGATGTCTATGGGCAGTCATGTCTGTCATTTATGTTATTTATGTGTGATAAGGATGTCTATGGGCAGTCATGTCTGTCATTTATGTGTGATAAGGATGTCTATGGGCAGTCATGTCTGTCATTTATGTGTGATAAGGATGTCTATGGGCAGTCATGTCTGTCATTTATGTGTGATAAGGATGTCTATGGTCAGTCATGTCTGTCATTTATGTGTGATAAGGATGTCTATGGGCAGTCATGTCTGTCATTTATGTGTGATAAGGATGTCTATGGGCAGTCATGTCTGTCATTTATGTGTGATAAGGATGTCTATGGGCAGTCATGTCTGTCATTTATGTGTGATAAGGATGTCTATGGGCAGTCATGTCTGTCATTTATGTGTGATAAGGATGTCTATGGGCAGTCATGTCTGTCATTTATGTGTGATAAGGATGTCTATGGGCAGTCATGTCTGTCATTTATGTGTGATAAGGATGTCTATGGGCAGTCATGTCTGTCATTTATGTGTGATAAGGATGTTTATGGGCAGTCATGTCTGTCATTTATGTGTGATAAGGATGTCTATGGTCAGTCATGTCTGTCATTTATGTGTGATAAGGATGTCTATGTGCAGTCATGTCTGTCATTTATGTGTGATAAGGATGTCTATGGGCAGTCATGTCTGTCATTTATGTGTGATAAGGATGTCTTTATGGGCAGTCATGTCTGTCATTTATGTGTGATAAGGATGTCTATGGGCAGTCATGTCTGTCATTTATGTGTGATAAGGATGTCTATGGGCAGTCATGTCTGTCATTTATGTGTGATAAGGATGTCTATGGGCAGTCATGTCTGTCATTTATGTGTGATAAGGATGTCTATGGGCAGTCATGTCTGTCATTGCTTCTCTTATAAGGATGCATATAGACAACCTCAGTTCATTTTTATAACAGCTTTTTAAAATCATGAAAGTAACAAAACAGTTCATCACAATTGTTTATAAATTGACTATTACATAGTTTTGAAATCTTGGTCTTCAATGTAAATTAAAAAAATCAAATTTGTGATATATTACAGGGCGACCTTGGAATTTTCTTCTGCAAATCCTGTGCTTTTATTTTAATAGTCTTACCATAATTTCTTTACCAACAGTTTTTAGCATGCCTCCAATAAAATCTAGCAGGAATAGACTTTATTTTGGGAAAAATGAAAGAATTACATTAGATTTTGTACTCTTTTGTTCACTTCCAATTGTGTTTACATAAAAAAGCCATCAACATTGATGAAATATGGAATGAAAATGATGAACTTAACACGCTTCTTTAACTTGCTCTTGCACCCTGTAATGGAGCTGTCTATAGACGAATAGACATTCATCATGGCTAGTATATTTGTTTTGTCTTAGTCGCTGGACCATCCACCGAGGAGGGGGGTGACAAACCAGAACCATCAAAGCCAGCCGTCACAGGAGGCAAGTACGTTCCACCTGGTGCTAGGGATGGAAGGAAAAGCCGTGGAGAAGCCATGTCTTCAAGAAGAGGTTAGTATCTTGAAGATGGTAACAAAAAATCAACTTTTATTCCATCTTCATTTTGAGGTGAATTTATTGGTTCGCATGCAAAGCATAATGCTAACCTATGTAATGGCTGTCCGGTTGGCCGGCTACAGTGTTTTCCTGAGATTTCCTCAGAAATGTAAAAGTTTTTTAGAATTCCTCAGAAAGTGTTAAAGTTTCTTCAGAGTTCCTCAGAAAAATTCAAGTTTCTTCAACTATCCTTATTATGGAAGGTTAGAATTTCCTTACAAAATGTTACAGTTTTTCAGAGACACTTTAGACAGGATTAAAGACTAGTTTCCTTAAAAAGTCTACAAAACATTTGATATTTTCTTAGAAGATAACTGTAAAATGATATAATTTTCCAATATTTTTCAGAGATCCTCAAGCGTCTCTCTTGTAGCACTTGAGATTTCAAATCCTTAAAATTCTTTAAAATATTTAGGCACCAACAGTTGTATTAGGCATGATTTTTAAACTCCACCTTGTTATTGTGGTCATTTGCATAAAGTTGCTACAGTATATGAACTAACCAGACTTTTTTTATTTGGTATGCTTAGTCAGGGAGTGTGACACGATGTGATTGCATATGGACATAGGGAGGGATGCCATGTGGGACATGGATGGGGGTCATGAGGGACATATGGTATAATATATACCATGTGGTATACATCAAGGGCTATATCAGGCATAATTATTTGACTCCACCTTTTTGTTTTCTTATTTAACAAATCATTTGCATATAAGTTATTTTATGAACTGACACTTTTATACATAGTATGCTCAATCAGGGACTGTGATAGCTAGGATGAGACTTCTTATGGAGCCTATGGGACATGTGGAACATGGGGTGGGATGCCATGTGGGGCATGGGGTGGGTACATTGTGGGACATGGGTTGGGATGCTATGTGGAACAGGGTGGAATGCCATGTAGGATATATGGTGGAATGCCATGCAGGACATAGGGTAGAATGCCATGAGATGGAATGTCATGTGGGACATGGGATGGTATAGGATAGCATGTGGGACATGGGGTCCCACCCTATTTTAACAAGTCATTTGCATACAAGTTATTATATTTACTGACACTTTCATACAAAGTGTGCTCAATCAGGGACTGATAGCTAGGATGAGACTTTTAATGGAGCCTATGGGATGTAATGTGGGACATGGGGTGGGATGCTATGTGGAACATGGTGAAATGCTATGTGGGACAAGGTGAGATGCCACGAGTAACACAGTGTGACATAGGCCGGGATGCCATGTGTGACATAGGGTAGGAGACTGTGGGACATAGGGTAGGAGGCCATAGGGACATGGATGTGATGCCATGTGGGACATAAAGTAAGAGTCATTGGGACATTGGGAGGAATACCATGTGGAACATATGGTGGGACATGAGGTGGGATGCCATGTGGGACATCAGGTTGGAAGCCACTGATGCGGGACACAGGGAGGATGCCATGTGGGACATTGTGAGGGATGTCATGTGGTACATATTGTTGGATTAATGTGGGACATACATGTAGGATGGGATAAATGTGGGTCATAGGGTGGGATGCCATGTGGGACATATGGTGGAATGCCATGTGGGACTTATGGTGGAATGCCATGTGAGACACTGTATGATGGAATGCCATGTGGGAGATACAGTATGGTGGAATGCCATGCGGGAGATACAGTATGGTGGAATGCCATGTGAGACACTGTATGGTGGAATGCCATGTGGAAGATACAGTGGTGGAATGCCATGTGGAAGATACAGTGGTGGAATGCCATGTGGAAGATACAGTGGCGGAATGCCATGTGGAAGATACAGTGGTGGAATGCCATGTGGGAGATACAGTATGGTGGAATGCCATGTGGAAGATACAGTGGTGGAAGATACTGTGGTGAAATGCCATGTGGGAGATACAGTGGTGGAATGCCATGTGGGAGATACAGTATGGTGGAATGCCATGTGGAAGATACAGTGGTGGAATGCCATGTGGAAGATACAGTGGTGGAATGCCATGTGGAAGATACAGTGGTGGAATGCCATGTGGGAGATACAGTATGGTGGAATGCCAAGTGGGAGATACAGTATGGTGGAATGCCATGTGGAAGATACAGTGGTGGAAGATACTGTGGTGAAATGCCATGTGGGAGATACAGTGGTGGAATGCCATGTGGAAGATACAGTGGTGGAATGCCATGTGGAAGATACAGTGGTGGAATGCCATGTGGAAGATACAGTGGTGGAATGCCATGTGGGAGATACAGTATGGTGGAATGCCATGTGGGAGATACAGTATGGTGGAATGCCATGTGGAAGATACAGTGGTGGAATGCCATGTGGAAGATACAGTGGTGGAATGCCATGTGGAAGATACAGTGGTGGAATGCCAAGTGGGAGATACAGTATGGTGGAATGCCATGTGGAAGATACAGTGGTGGAATGCCATGTGGAAGATACAGTGGTGGAATGCCATGTGGGAGATACAGTATGGTGGAATGCCATGTGGGAGATACAGTATGGTGGAATGCCATGTGGGACAAGGCATGGAATGTCATGTGGGACATGAGGTAGGATGTCATATGGGACATGGGATGTGGGACATATGATGGGATGCCCTGTGGGACATATGATGGAATGCCACGTGGGACAAGGGATGGTATGGGATGTCATATGGGACATGTGGTGGGATGCCATGTGGGAGATATGGTGGAATGCCATGTGGGAGATATGGTGGAATGCCATGTGGGACATAGGATGGGATGTCATGTGGGACATGGGGTGGGATGCCACGTGGGACATTGGATGCCATGTGGGACTTAGTGTCAAATACCATTTTTGTAATTGGCTAGGTCATATAATATGGTTATCAATTTGCATGGGCATGCGAACCATGATGGTATTTACTGTTCTAGATTGACGAAAGACTGTTAAAGAAACCAACTTTTGAAAAAAGCTGTTGATATGCTTTTCTGTTAAGCACCTTCTCCCGGTCCACTTTTTTTCCCTGGACCACCCCCTCCCTTCTATCCACTTGGGTTTCTCCACTCATCACAAAACTCAAACCCACCCTAACCTCTTCATCAATCTCCACAAGCAAATCAAAGATTAACTATTAAACTACACCTCCATCTATACTGATGGCTCCAAGGAAGGCGACAAGACAGCTGCTGCTGCCGTCATCCAAGAGATCACCCTCAGTAGCAGGCTTCCCGACTACTTGTCCATCTTTTCAGCCGAGGCAAAGGCCATCCTCCTCGCCCTCAAATTTATTGAGCACTCTCCGCTCAGCCACTTTGCCATCTTCCTCCAACTCCAAGGCTGTCCTTACTTCTTTACTCAATATTAAATGGGATAACCCCACATCTCACCTGATCCTCCGTAAACTCCTTTCGCCCATCCTCTGTAAGAAAAGTATTCTGTTCTTTTGGATACCCAGCCATTTTGGCATCCCTGGCAATGATGGGGCTGATGCAGCCACTAAGCTTGCCCTCAACTCCCCCCCCCCCCCACCCTATTTCCCAAAACCCTTTCTGACATCAAACCGCTTATCGCTTCCTTTGTTCGTGACCGCCGGCCAACCTCATGGGACTTCCAAATTGATAACAAACTCCACGTCATCCAGCCCACCATTCCGATCAGACCAACCATCCACATTGTCTCTCGTGTCGACAATGTTAATATTTTTCCATTCTAAAATAGGTCACACCCACCTCACTCACTCCCACCTTATTCGCTCCCCCCAACCCCTCTGCAACAATTGCCATTGCACCCTCACAGTCCATCACGTTCTCCTTGCTTGCCCCCTGTACAACCTTTCCAGAGTTTCCCTTGCTCCCCACAACTCAATTGCTGAGTATTTCCAGAAAAACCCTCCGGATAAAATTATCTCCTTCCTTCATCATGCTTCCCTCTACAACCATATTTAGTCCTCCTCTCCCACCCCCCTCTTCCTACTTTGTTTTATTTTCACTCATGCACCTTCTCTCTCGATCCCCGCTTTCTGACTTTTAGTTCTCATATTTCTCTCAATCTTCCTGTTTTCTTTCCTTCCTACCTCTATAATGATCAAACCTCTCAAGCTTTATTTGACCCTTGTTTTCGTGGTGCCGTTAAGCCCTCATCAAACAAACAAAGTTGATCTTAGAAAATGCATTGTCTTTTTGTGTAGTAACCGTACTAGTTCTACAAATATTTTGCTTTCCGCCCATTGCAAAATTACAAAGCTTCCTTGCAATTAATCCCTAAATGCTTACAAATTTTGGCGATTAAACATTTAATGAATTCATTGTGAATCAAAAGCCTTATTAGTGACTGAATTTTGAGCATAGTTTAACTTTTTGAAGTCTTTTAGAATTGTTGTATAGATTTGTTGTAATGTATATATGTATTATAAAGAACATTTAGGTAACATTTTGTTTTGTTGATATTTATAATGTACAATACAATAAACATCACCCTTTTTCTTTTTCAAGATGAGGGGGCTACAATTCGTGTCACCAACCTTTCTGAGGACACCAGGGAGTCAGATTTACAGGAGCTGTTCCGACCGTTTGGGTCCATCCAGAGAATATTTTTGGCAATGGATAGGAACACAGGACAATCCAAGGTGAGCCACAATTTCTGCAGCGTTTGCTTTAAGGAATGTAAATTTTTATTTTCGTGTATATAGTAGAGGACTCTTAAGCCCTCTATCATTAAATAGTTTTACACTTCATAGCACCACCTTTAACACATATTATAAATATTTCTATAACCGTTTATAAGAAGGGTGATTTAAAGTTGTTAAGAAATTACAGCCCGAAATCTGTATTGCCATCTTTTTCCAAAATATTAGAACACTTTGTGTATGATAAGACTATCCATCTTTTTAAAGAAACATACCATTCTTTCTAATAGCCAACATGGCTTTTATCCTGGTATCTCCACCAAGATGGTTCTTGCTGTTGATAAATTACATGATGCTATTGATAAAAAGCTAACATCCATTGGTATATTTCTGGATCTGTCAAAAGGCTTTGACACCATTAATCACGATATCCTTATTTCTAATAGCCAACATGACTTTCATCCTAGTATCTCCACCAAGATGGCTTTTGCTGTTGATAAATTACATGATGCTATGGATAAAAAGCTAACATCCATTGGTATATTTCTGGATCTGTCAAAAGGCTTTGACACCATTAATCACGATATCCTTATTTCTAATAGCCAACATGACTTTCATCCTAGTATCTCCACCAAGATGGCTTTTGCTGTTGATAAATTACATGATGCTATGGATAAAAAGCTAACATCCATTGGTATACTTCTGGATCTGTCAAAAGGCTTTGACACCATTAATCACGATATCCTTGTGGTGGCATGTGGTGGGGTGTCATCTGGATTGTAGTTGTGATGGCATGTGGGTCATGCAAGTGGTGGAATGACATACAGTATCTGGTTTTCAGGTGTGATTGCATGGAATATAGGTGTGGGATGACATTAGGGACAGGTTGGGATGGAATGTGGGACAGTCTGGAATATGCATTATTAGCGATGAGTGGATTTGTGTATCATTTCCAATGTCTAGTTTGTCATACTTAAAGCAATATTGTTCTGCATAATTTTGCTTTAATGTTATTGTTCATTTTTCATGCTGCTTGACTTTGCTTGACACACATATTCTCTTAAATTGAAAGTTGTATTACAATCCAGGATGTAGTTCTGGGAATGTGTAGGGGCTGGGGGGGGGGGGGGAATGTTGGAAATGGGGCGTAATGACATTCTTTCATTGACAATGGCAAGTCAGGGTCTCCCCCTTTTTTTTTTTTTTAATTGATAGAACTAAAAGAGTTGTTATAGTTATAACCTTGAGTCTTAAAATATCTGGAAAAATTCAACAATATTTTGAAGCTTGTTGTAAAGTGTTATGAAATTTAACAAAGCAAATGAAAATGAAAGTGCATCTTTCAAAGCTCAAATAAATTAAAATGATCTGCCCTACCCTAATTCTGTATATACAGTACAGGTTAGAACTAAGGCACGCGCTTACCGTGTGCGCTTACCGCGGTTACCTCAGGTGATGAATAGCTGAACCTTACCGCAAATCGCGGGTTAGCGTGAGTAAACGCGCTAAAATCAATATCCTCCTATGCTCCATGTTGTGGAGAAAACCTAAGCATTAGGCCCCAAAACGTGAGTTACCACGCTAAAATCGATATTCCATTGTCCGCCTCCGTCAATCAACTTCTAAAAAATCAAAGTGCCTAATATCCCTATTTATAGGTGATTACTACGCATTTGTGATTCGCATATTTAAAAAGGATTATGCTAATCTGGTTTACAGTTTGTAAAAAGTCATTGATTAAGAATTTTGTCAGCCGAATGTGTGTGTGATTTGAATCATAATGTTCTATAATGTACCTGCAGATAACAGCTTCGATGATGCTATGTATTTGCGTCTTCTTTTGTAAAACGAAGATAAATTATCCCCGTGCTATCGCCAGCTCGGTTTGTAAATCAAACTAAGCTGGTAGGATTCACATTTTACAATGAGTGAAAACAACCATTTATTTCCTCAAAAGTGTATTCCTTTTCCTGATCTCATTTTCATGTGTATAATAATTATTTGTTTTATTGCTAATATCATTTTTCTATACACATTTACAATGTTGCATTGCATTTTTCTTTTCTATTTCGAACTCAAAAGAATTTTTACTATAAGTATAACCAATTTTCTTCTTGCTTTTTCATTAAAGGTAATGTATCCATATAAGTGAAATGTTGTTCATATTGTCCAACTGCATCTTCTTACAAGGGAGACCAGAAACTATTGAGCTATTGAATTTGAAAAAAATAATGAAGGCATAACAAGTGTACAGAATTTGAAAACTTGTTCATTACCAAGAAAGTTGAGATTACATGACACCTTCTTTTGCGTACAGCCATGATCTAGTCAATGTATGTTTATAAATCTGAAGTAATCCTTCTGCATTTCAATAAAATAAATGAACTATATATAACCAGTGCTTGTACTGTATTTGCGTCTTCTTTTGTAAAACGAAGATAAATTATCCCCGTGCTATCACCAGCTTGGTTTGTAAATCAAACCAATCAAACTAAGCTGGTAGGATTCACATTTCACAATGAGTGAAAATAACCATTCATTCCCTCAAAAAGTGTATTCCTTTCCCTGATCTCATTTTCATGTGTATAATAACCTCTGAACAACAGTCCCGGTCAAAATTGATTGGATTTTAAAAGAATGAAAGATTTCATCAATTTTGTTTGTTACAATTTCTTGCGTTCTCCTGTGATTATGTTTACTTATAGTAGCCTACGAGCGATGGAATCTTCTGTTGCAATCATGTGTTGTATGTAATTGACCTGAACCATGTGTTATTCGCTTGGGGGTACAAGCTCAAAGATTTTATTGGTGCGACGACGACGAGTGAACACACAATTACAATGACGGGGTCGTCACCTGCGTAATCGGTTATGATAGTAACAGTACTATCACGAAACGCTTAATATGACCCGGACGAGAACACAGGTTATTGAGTACTCTCCTCTTAGTCACTTTGCCATTTTCTCTGACTCAAAGGCTGTTCTTACTTCATTACTCAATCTTAAATGGGATAACCTCACCTGCCACCTCCTCCTCCGGAAACTCTTTTCTCCCACCCTCTGCAGGAAAAGTGTTCTTTTCTTCTGGATACCCAGCCATGTTGGCATCCCTGGCAATGACAGGGCTGATACAGCCGCTAAGCTTGCCCTTAACCTCCTCCCTTCCCCTTTTCCCAAAACCCTCTCTGACATCAAACCGCTTATCGCTTCTCTTGTTCGTGACCGCTGGCAAACCTTATGGAACTTCCAAATTGATAACAAACTCCATGTTATCCAGCCCACAATCCCGATCAAATCCACCATCAACAACCTTTCTCGTATCGACAACGTTCATATTACCCGTCTTAGAATTGGTCACACCCACCTCACTCACTCCCACCTCCTTATTGGTTCCCCCAACCCCTCTGTAACAATTGCCACTGCATCCTCACAATCCAACACTTTCTCCTTGCTTGCCCCCTGTACAACCTTCCCAGAGCTTCTCTCGCTCCCCACAACTCAATTGCTGAGTTCTTCCAAAAAAATCCTCCAGATAAAATAGTCTCCTTCCTTCAGCATGCATCCCTCTACAACCATATTTAATTCTCCTCTTCCACCCCCTCTCTACTTTGTTTTTAGTTTTACCCATGCACCTCCTCTCTCGATCACAGCTTTCTGGCTTTTGTTCTTGAATTTCTCTCATTCTTCCCCTGGTCTCTTTCCTTACTACCTCTAAAATGATCTGACCTCTCAGGTACAATTTGACCTTCGTTGTCGTGGTGCCGTTAAGACCTCATCAAACAAACAAACAAACAAACGACATACGGACAGACATAACATCGACAACCAAGTCAATGTCCACGGCCTTTGATAACCAGTTGTGGTGCACTGGCGTGTCTACCCAACCCAGGCTTGAACCCAGGACCTCGTGGTCTGTAGACACGTATGATAACCGCTACACCACAGTAGGTAGATTTTCATTGGTTCGAAGTGGAGAGAGTTTATATATATTTTTTGCAGACCTGTTAGGTGATAGCCTGTTGGTATGCATAAATTAATGATGTAATGGCAAAGCTTAAAGAAGCCTTGCTGCATTAGTGATTCGAGCACTGGGCTCTTATTAATAAAATGATACTTGCTCATCGAGTCATGGTTTTTCTTTGTATTCGACACTACTTGGAAATACGGCATTACCCGAAAACTTCACACCATCGGCCTCAGAGGCCACCTCCCCATCTTTATTCAAAACTTTCTCTCACCCAGGCAGTTCCAAGTTCGTATTGGCCACACCCTCTCCAACCCGTACCCCCAAGAAGAGGGCGTCCCCCAAGGCAGCATCCTCTCCCCCACTCTCTTCAACCTGAGCATTAATGACATCGCGAATAACCTTGGCCCCAGCATCAAACGTACCCTCTCTACGTGGATGACTTCACTATCTTCTACTCCTCCCTAGCTTTCTTATTGTTGAAAATAGGCTCCAAACCAGCCTCAACCAGCTGCAAGTCTGGAGCAACAATAACGGTTTTAAATTCTCCAAAGACAAGACAGTCTGCATGCACTTTTGTCATTTCAACAACCTCCACCCCAACCCGAACTTTGTGCTCAATGGGAATCGCATCCCTAAAGTTGAAAACACAAAGTTCCTTGGTCTAACTCTAGACCCCAAGCTCACCTACAAGCCACACATCACCAACCTGAAACTAAAATGCAATAGCTCCCTCAACATCCTCCGACTGCTCTCCAACACCACTTGGGGAGCGAACCGCTATGCTCTCCTCAAAATTTTCAGGCTCACCATTCGTGCCAAGCTTGACTGGCAATATTGTCTACTATGTCGCTCACAACTCATACCTCAACCACATTAATACCATCCAAAATGAAGCCCTCAGGCTTTGTCTAAGAGCCTACAGGACCTCCCCAATCACTAGCCTTCATGTTGAAGCTAACGAACCCCCCTTTCTACTTAGATGTAAAAAGCTTAGCCTCTCCTATGCTTTTAGAGTCCTCACCAACACCCAGAACCCTGTTTACAACCTCATTAGGTACCCCAATTTCTCCTCCCTCTTTGATAGGACTAAAACTCTATCGCCTCCCTTCAACTTACGCATTAAATCAGACCTCTTTCAACTTGGCATCAACCCCGCCACTCTCGGCACCTACTCCTGGCCCACTTTTCCTCCTTGGGCCACCCCCCTCCCTTCTGTCCACCTAGACCTCTCCACTTATAACAAAACTTAAACTCACCCTAACCTCTTCATCAATCTCCACAACCAAATCAAAGACCAACTATCAAATTACACCTCCATCTATACTGATGGCTCCAAGGAAGGCAACAAGACAGCTGCTGCTGCCATCATCCAAGACATCACCCTCAGTAGCAGACTTCCTGACTACTCATCCATCTTTTCAGCCGAGGCTAAGGCCATTCTCCTCGCCCTCAACTTTATTGAGTACTCTTCTCTTAGTCACTTTGCCATTTTCTCTGACTCAAAGGCTGTTCTTACTTCATTACTCAATCTTAAATGGGATAACCTCACCTGCCACCTCCTCCTCCGGAAACTCTTTTCTCCCACCCTCTGCAGGAAAAGTGTTCTTTTCTTCTGGATACCCAGCCATGTTGGCATCCCTGGCAATGACAGGGCTGATACAGCCGCTAAGCTTGCCCTTAACCTCCTCCCTTCCCCTTTTCCCAAAACCCTCTCTGACATCAAACCGCTTATCGCTTCTCTTGTTCGTGACCGCTGGCAAACCTTATGGAACTTCCAAATTGATTACAAACTCCATGTCATCCAGCCCACAATCCCGATCAAATCCACCATCAACAACCTTTCTCGTATCGACAACATTCATATTACCCGTCTTAGAATTGGTCACACCCACCTCACTCACTCCCACCTCCTTATTGGTTCCCCCCAACCCCTCTGTAACAATTGCCACTGCATCCTCACAATCCAACACGTTCTCCTTGCTTGCCCCTGTACAACCTTCCCAGAGCTTCCTCGCTCCCCACAACTTAATTGCTGAGTTCTTCCAGAAAAATCCTCCAGATAAAATAATCTCCTTCCTTCAGCATGCATCCCTCTACAACCATATTTAATTCTCCTCTTCCACCCCCTCTCTACTTTGTTTTTGTTTTACCCATGCACCTCCTCTCTCAATCACAGCTTTCTGGCTTTTGTTCTTGAATTTCTCTCATTCTCCCCCTGATCTCTTTCCTTACTACCTCTAAAATGATCTGACCTCTCAGGCACAATTTGACCTTCGTTGTCGTGGTGCCGTTAAGACCTCATCAAACAAACAAACTGTTCTAGAATGTTGTACAGGATGCACATTTGCTCGGTGGTACTCCATCCTCTTCTAAATCCAGCCTGTTCATCTCTCATCAAACAAACAGTATTATTTTATTTCTACTGGTTCTATTAACATAATGTCCTAACGTGACGTTAGATACACTGTCCGTTCAATACACTGTCCATTGTGTATGTAAATTCAGGGAAATATTACATCTCCCTGGTATAATGTAGGCCTATTTTATAGGCCCTATTAGTGAATATCGCCATAATACATGCAGCTATGAGATGTATTACGGCAAACCATTAATCTCTTAATAGCTCCATGGGTAAACACAACCGTTGTTTTCAACAAGTCAGTCTTAAACCCCGATAACAATACATCGTTTTTCTTCAGTGATTAAGAGGATTTCTTAACGCGTTTACTCACATGGGGAGGGACATATCACAATTGGATTATATAACGCGTTTACCGTCGACTGTGGAGGCATATCAGTGCTGATCGGCGGCAAATAAAAGGGGTGCTGAACAAAAGATACGCTTACCGCGGTAAGTGCGGTAGCTTAGTAGTGTTAATCGCGATAACTGTTTATTAGTTCTAACCTGTACTGTACTTCCCTCAGTAAGTCCATTCTCTGTACTAGCTTTAAATAGTCGAGCATGCTGTCCTTGCGACAGTTCTTGTTCCCGTTTATATGAATGCATGGGAATATTCTGTATTAAGTGCCCCTGCTTTAATAATCGCCCCTGCTTTAATAATCGCCCACCCAACATTTTTTATTGATATCATAATCCATTTGATTAATACAATACTTAATATAAGCTTAAAATACTCAAGTTTTGTTACATTTTTTGCTTATTTTGCATGTGAAGCTCAACAATGTTTTGGTGTTCGTTATTGTTGGGCTAGTATATAAGCATTACACATATATGTACAGGACAGTTGGAATAGCACACTGTATATGTGGCCCCTGAGCATGGAAGCTTATTAAGAAGAAACATTTAGGCCTAAAAAGTGGTGCAATTTTATATACACAAGCGCCTCGGGCACTTATTACGAAAAAATACGGTAAGTGTGAGTTGCAAGTGTAAGTGATAAGTCAAAAGGTTGTTGTAAGATTGTATAATGCATCTCGGCAAGAAGTGATGCACCAAAAGAATACTTCTTATGACTTTATTTTTCATGTTGCTGATTTGAATGTTTTGATATATTTTATTTTGCAGGGTTTTGCATTTATTACATTTTACCAGAAGGAAAATGCTGCAGAGGCTATTAAAAAGGTGTCTGGATTTGGATATGATCATCTCATTCTAAATGTGGAATGGGCAAAGTAAGTTGCTGCTCTTAAATAATATGGACAGGTAGAGATTTTATATTGACTACAATAAACTTTATAATCTGCACAAAGTAGTCTTGAGATTATGCAGTAGTTTCTGCATTATAACTAATCAAAGTGTGAAGAATTTATAATGAATATACTTGTTGTAATATATGTCAGATAGATTATGACACTTGTAGTTAATGAGTTATAACTAATCAAAGTTTGAAGAATTTGTGATGAATGTATTTGTTGTAATGTATGTCATAGATTATGACACTTGTACTTTCTGAGTTATAACTAATCAAAGTTTGAAGGATTTGTGATGAATGTACTTGTTGTAATATATATCAGATAGATTATGACACTTGTAGTTAATGAGTTATAACTAATCAACGTTTGAAGAATTTGTGATGAATGTACTTGTTGTAATGTATGTCATAGATTATGACACTTGTACTTTCTCACTTATAAGTAATCAAAGTTTGAAGAATTTGTGATGAATGTACTTGTTGTAATGTATGTCATAGATTATGACACTTGTACTTTCTGAGTTAAAACTAATCAAAGTGTGAAGGATTTGTGATGAATGTACTTGTTGTAATATATGTCAGATAGATTATGACACTTGTACTTTCTGAGTTATAACTAATCAAAGTTTGAAGGATTTGTGATGAATGTACTTGTAATATATGTCAGATAGATTATGACACTTGTAGTTAATGAGTTATAACTAATCAACGTTTGAAGAATTTGTGATGAATGTACTTGTTGTAATGTATGTTGTAATATAAGTAATCAAAGTGTGAAGAATTTGTAATGAATGTATTTGTTGTGATGTATGACATAGATTATGACACTTGTACTTTCTGAGTTATAACTAATCAAAGTTTGAAGGATTTGTGATGAATTGTAATATATGTCAGATAGATTATGACACTTGTAGTTAATGAGTTATAACTAATCAACGTTTGAAGAATTTGTGATGAATGTACTTGTTGTAATGTATGTCGTAGATTATGACACTTGTACTTTCTCACTTATAAGTAATCAAAGTGTGAAGAATTTGTAATGAATGTATTTGTTGTGATGTATGACATAGATTATGACACTTGTACTTTCTGAGTTATAACTAATCAAAGTTTGAAGGATTTGTGATGAATGTACTTGTAATATATGTCAGATAGATTATGACACTTGTAGTTAATGAGTTATAACTAATCAAAGTTTGAAGAATTTGTGATGAATGTATTTGTTGTAATGTATGTCATAGATTATGACACTTGTACTTCTGAGTTAAAACTAATCAAAGTGTGAAGGATTTGTGATGAATTACTTGTTGTAATATATGTCAGATAGATTATGACACTTGTAGTCCATGAGATATAACTAATCAAAGTGTGAAGAATTTGTGATGAATGTACTTGTTGTGATGTATGACATAGATTATGACACTTGTAGTTAATGAGTTATAACTAATCAAAGTGTGAAGAATTTGTAATGAATGTAATTGTTGTGATGTATGACAGATAGATTATGACACTTGTAGTTAATGAGTTATAAGTAACCAAAGTGTGAAGAAAGTTTCCCATCTTTAGACTATGTTCACCTCACGAGAACTATAAGTAGATGAGTAATAAGTGTGGTTAGAGCTCCTGCACTCCACTAAGAAGATGAGTAATAAGTGTGGTTAGAGCTCCTGCACTCCACTAAGAAGATGAGTAATAAATGTGGTTAGAGCTCCTGCACTCTACTAAGAAGATGAGTAATAAGTGTGGTTAGAGCTCCTGCACTCCACTAAGAAGATGAGTTATAAATGTGGTAAGAGCTCCTGCACTCCACTAAGAAGATGAGTAATAAGTGTGGTTAGAGCTCCTGCACTCCACTAAGAAGATGAGTAATAAGTGTGGTTAGAGCTCCTGCACTCCACTAAGAAGATGAGTAATAAGTGTGGTTAGAGCTCCTGCACTCCACTAAGAAGATGAGTAATAAGTGTCATTAGAGCTCCTGCACTCTACCAAGAAGATGAGTTATAAGTGTGGTTAGAATTCTGCACTCCACTAAGAAGATGAGTAATAAGTGTGGTTAGAGCTCCTGCACTCTACTAAGAAGATGAGTAATAAGTGTGGTTAGAGCTCCTGCACACCACTAAGAAGATGAGTAATAAGTGTGATTAGAGCTCCTGCACTCCACTAAGAAGATGAGTAATAAGTGTCGCTAGAGCTCCTGCACTCCACTAAGAAGATGAGTAATAAGTGTCGTTAGAGCTCCTGCACTCCACTAAGAAGATGAGTAATAAGTGTCGTTAGAGCTCCTGCACTCCACTAAGAAGATGAGTAATAAGTGTGGTTAGAGCTCCAGCACTCCACTAAGAAGATGAGTAATAAGTGTGGTTAGAGCTCCTGCACTCCACTAAGAAGATGAGTAATAAGTGTGGTTAGAGCTCCTGCACTCTACTAAGAAGATGAGTAATAAGTGTGGTCAGAGCTCCTGCACTCCACTAAGGAGATGAGTAATAAGTGTCGTTAGAGCTCCTGCACTCCACTAAGAAGATGAGTAATAAGTGTGGTTAGAGCTCCTGCACTCCACTAAGAAGATGAGTAATAAGTGTGGTTAAAGCTCCTGCACTCCACTAACAAGATGAGTAATAAGTGTCGTTAGAGCTCCTGCACTCCACTAAGAAGATGAGTAATAAGTGTCGTTAGAGCTCCTGCACTCCACTAAGAAGATGAGTAATAAGTGTGGTTAGAGCTCCAGCACTCCACTAAGAAGATGAGTAATAAGTGTGGTTAGAGCTCCTGCACTCCACTAAGAAGATGAGTAATAAGTGTGGTTAGAGCTCCTGCACTCTACTAAGAAGATGAGTAATAAGTGTGGTCAGAGCTCCTGCACTCCACTAAGGAGATGAGTAATAAGTGTCGTTAGAGCTCCTGCACTTCACTAAGAAGATGAGTAATAAGTGTGGTTAGAGCTCCTGCACTCCACTAAGAAGATGAGTAATAAGTGTGGTTAAAGCTCCTGCACTCCACTAAGAAGATGAGTAATAAGTGTCGTTAGAGCTCCTGCACTCCACTAAGAAGATGAGTAATAAGTGTCGTTAGAGCTCCTGCACTCCACTAAGAAGATGAGTAATAAGTGTGGTTAGAGCTCCAGCACTCCACTAAGAAGATGAGTAATAAGTGTGGTTAGAGCTCCTGCACTCCACTAAGAAGATGAGTAATAAGTGTGGTTAGAGCTCCTCACTCCACTAAGAAGATGAGTAATAAGTGTGGTTAGAGCTCCTGCACTCTACACCATCTCCTCAACCTCTTCTCACATAATCTAAACTCTCTGGCACACTTTAACTATTGATGTGGTGGTGCAGTTAAACCTCACACCAAACAAATTGGAAGTCCCGTGGTATAAAATTTTGATCTGTAAATGATATACTTTTATGACATGGCAAGATATGCTTTAATTTTTGATAACATGACAGGGTATGCTTTAACCTTTGATGGCATGACAGGATATGCTTTAAGCGTTGATGACATGGCAGGGTATGCTTTATTTTTTGATGACATGACAGAGTATGCTTTAACCTTTGATGACATGACAGGATATGCTTTAACCTTTGATGACATGGCAGGATATGCTTTAACCTTTGATGACCAGGCAGGATATGCTTTAACCTTTGATGACATGGCAGGATATGCTTTAACCTTTGATGACATGGCAAGATATGCTTTAACCTTTGATGACCTGACAGGATATGCTTTAACCTTTGATGACATGACAGGGTATGCTTTAAACTTTGATGACATGGCAGGATATGCTTTAACCTTTGATGACCTGGCAGGATATGCTTTAACCTTTGATGACATGACAGGGTATGCTTTAAACTTTGATAATATGGCAGGATATGCTTTAACCTTTGATAACATGACATGGTATGCTTTAACCTTTGATAACATGACAGGGTATGCTTTAACCTTTGATAACATGACAGGGTATGCTTTAACCTTTGATAACATGACAGGGTATGCTTTAATCTTTGATAACATGACAGGGTATGCTTTAAACTTTGATAACATGACAAGGTATGTTTTAATCTTTCCTATTTTTTCTCTTTCAGACCATCAGGGACTCATTAGATGTATATTATTCAAATTGCTGTAGACATCGTGACCTCATCAAGTACATTGTGACCTTATCAAGTACATTGTGACCTTATCAAGTACAAAATGAGAAGATATCATTCCAATCAGTGGGCTCAACATTGTTGGATAATTTTAAACATTTCCAAACATGACTTGTTTACATGTGATGGCAGTAAGCTTTATATTTCTGGTTCATCCTTTGGACAGTGGGAAGGAGTATTATGTACATGTGACGGCAGTAAGCTTTATATTTCTGGTTCATCCTTTGGACAGTGGGAGGGAGTATTATGTACATGTGACGGCAGTAAGCTTTATATTTCTGGTTCATCTTATGGACAGTGGGAGGGAGTATTATGTACATGTGACGGCAGTAAGCTTTATATTTCTGGTTCATCCTTTGGACAGTGGAAGGGAGTATTATGTACATGTGACGGCAGTAAGCTTTATGTTTCTGGTTCATCCTTTGGACAGTGGGAAGGAGTATTATGTACATGTGACGGCAGTAAGCTTTATATTTCTGGTTCATCCTTTGGACAGTGGGAGGGAGTATTATGTACATGTGACGGCAGTAAGCTTTATATTTCTGGTTCATCCTTTGGACAGTGGGAGGGACTATTATGTACATGTGACGGCAGTAAGCTTTATATTTCTGGTTCATCCTTTGGACGGTGGGAGGGAGTATTATGTACATGTGACGGCAGTAAGCTTTATATTTCTGGTTCATGTCATGGAAGGTGGCAGTATTTGATAAAGTTCAAAAAGCTTTATTCCCAGTATATGCCATCATTATATCACACTGACATCCTTGGTCAGAAACTTGTTTAACATGATAAAACAGACAGACAATTAGTGCACCTATTGTATATTGATAAGTTAAGGCATGAGAGCTTGATCAAAATTGATCTGTTTGAACAGAGATGGAATGGTGGAGAAAATAAGAAGATTTGTTAAGTGAAATGGTGCCCTCATTTCTATAATAAATTATCTGAATGAAAATTATATTATCAAAAATGTAGACACTTATTTCGTGATAAACTACCTAAATAAAAGATATGTTATCAAAAATGTAGGTCTACACTTATTATCCTTTCTATTGTTTTGCTGTCATATCCAAGTGGTGAAAGTCAGGAATGTTCTTTAGTTCTGTAAAAGCTTGCATGGTGTACCGTTGTGTAACTAAAACCTGTTTCTGGAAACCGTGGTTTCGGTCTGATTCATATTTATGAAAAACCAGAAGTACCGAAAATAACCAAATCACTACAAACAAATTGCCAAAAGATGGTAAAATGAAAAGAAAGTTCATGCTTTGTGTCAACATGTTTTTTTTTGTAGTATCATGAAAATACGAAGATTCAATCAATAAATACGATTGAGAATGTTTGGAAATAAATAGTCATGATGTACCTGCAGATAACAGGTTCAATGATGCTATGTATTTGCGTCTTCTTTCCGGGATAATATTTCCCTGACCACAACAACTTAATTCCTTTATAATCCCTTTATTTGAAGTCATATGATTCTTTCCAAAGTCCTTTTGTCTTTAGAATACTTGGGAATCCATTATAAATCTCAACAATTATATCACAAATTGCAAGCCAAGTATTATGAGACCATTTACGAATTCACACCCAACCACACCCTACTGTACTGACTGACCCTATGCATGTGTACATAAGGCTAATACAAGTTAAAACACATTAATCAATGTGTAATAGGCCCCTGGATACAAATGAAACGTTGAGTAAATGACCCTAGATTCACGTGTTGTCATAGTAACATGATTATTGAATGGGTTTTCAAGGGTTGTATCATTTTCAAAAGTTTTTTAGTTTGAATTCAGCAGCTTATGCTGGGAAAAACCGTCGCTATAAATAGCTGTAGCATTGTTTAGAGGATGGTGAAGTAATTGCGTGATCATTATGAATAACAATGTATTGTAAAACCAAATAACTTATCCCCGATCACCATCTTGGTTTGTGAATTGAACCAAACTGGTTTGATTCACATTTCACAATTAGGTCGCAAGTGAAAACGACCATTCATTCCCTCAAAAAGTTTGTATTCCTTCCCCCATCTTCCTTCCCATCTCATTTGTATGTGTATAATAAAGCTCTGAACAACTGTCCTGGTCAAGATTGTTCAGATTTAAAAACAAAAGAATTCAAGCATTTTTTTTAAAAATTTCTTCCGTTTTCCTGTAATTATGTTTACTCATAGTTACTAGCCTGCAACGATGGAATCTTCCGTTCCGATCATGTCTTGTATGTAATTTACCCATACCACGTTTTATTTGCTTGGGGGTACAAGCTCAAATGATTTCATTGGTTCAAATTGGAGGGAATTGATATAGGTTTTTTTGCGGACCCGTTAAGCCTGTTGGTATACATATAAATAATAATATTACCTCTACATCTGCATATCGTTTCACAAGTAGAAAGTACAAGCAGAATGTTCAAATACAGATGTGTTTTGCTGTTTTATACGATTCTGAATGACCACAAATATTGTTTATCATTGTTAAATGTTTCAAATCAATGTTGAACTTATCTGCAGAGTGCCGAAGAATTGCTTTCGCTTGGGTGCGTGGCATGTGTTTAAAAAGAAAATGTTTCCATAGCTCCTTGCTGAAACAATGTCTGGGTCTTGTTTGGTTTAAGTATGGAATACAGTATTTCAGTTTAATTTTCAATCCTGATCCGTGCAGAGATCATGATTTTTTATTTTGATGAAAGAAATACGAATTTGGTGGGGAGTGGGACACTACTTTTCATTAACAAGCATTTTCTTTACTTCCTTATTACACTCCATAATTCACGCAGTTTTATAGAGCATTGAAGAAGGCAAATACCGTATAAGGCTATGGGGCGAGAACCTTTGGTGGCTTAAGTATAATAGAAAATGCCACCGCGATGCACAAACGGGGCTAACTTTAAGTAAAAGCATAGCATGAATGATTATTAAACTTGAAAAATAACAGAGGTATGCATGATTTATGATGATTTGTTTGTTTTGAGCTATTAAAAAAAAATTCAAATAGCCATGGCCTGGCCATGGTTAATGTTTCAAAGAAATGTTATCTATCAAGTAGGTGGGATCTGAACTGTAGGATTTCCTTGCCGCAGGTTATATGCAAATCAGCAACAATTGTACTGCGTGATCACTGATCAAGTATACGATGGCTAGCATCACATCATAAGATGATGCATTTAGAGGCTTAATTGAATCTGTTTTACAAGTATCCATTAACATTTATTTTCTTTATGATGAAAGTATGAATTAGAAATCACGAGCAAATAAAGGCATATCGATGGCCTGTCGACATGGCCTTTTTCCAACTTTTTAGGTGACTGCCTTGGGAACTAAACTGACAAAGGGTAAAATCGACATTATTTGAGGGGCAAATGTGGTATATAAAGTCACTTTACATGCAAACAACATCAACGTTTATTAATACATTTTATTTGTCAATGCCTCCGTTATCATTTTCAACATTATTTACAGAAAATACTGATACAAACATCGTTAGCTGCTATCATATAACAGTGCAGTACACTGGAGTTATAGTTACTGTTATGCACTCTATGTTCAAAGCTTGTTTACATTATGAGTGAAAAACCGGTTTTGGTTTTGGAAACTGACCAGTTTTACGTCTGGGCAAAACAATGCAAGCTTAGTTCTGTAGTCCCCATCAGGGAAGTACTTGCAACGTTCACAGTTTAAAAGTACCGCCCATCAGGGAAGTAATTGCAACGTTTGCAGTTATGTAAGAAGTACCGCCCATCAGGGAAGGAATTGCAACGTTCGCAGTTACGTAAGAAATACCGCCCATCAGGGAAGTACTTGCAACGTTTAGTTATGTAAGAAGTACCGCCCATCAGGGAAGTACTTGCAACGTTCACAGTTACGTAAGAAGTACCGCCCATCAGGAAAGAAATTGCAACGTTCACAGTTTAAGAAGTACCGCCCATCAGGAAGTACGCGTTCAGCAACGTTCAACGTAGTTACGTAAGAAGTACCGCCCATCAGGGAAGTACTGCAACGTTTGCAGTTACGTAAGTACCGCCCATCAGGGAAGTACGCAACGTTCGCAATTATGTTACCCCATCAGGGAAGTTCTTGCAACGTTCGCAGTTATGTAAGAAGAAGTGTACCGCCCATCAGGAAAGTACTTGCAACGTTTGCATCAGGTAAGAAGTACCACCCCCATCAGGAAGTACTTGCAACGTTCAGTTAGGTAAGAAATACCACTTATCAGGGAAGGAATTGCAACGTTCAGTTATGTAAGAAGTACCGCCCATCAGGGAAGTACTTGCAACGTTTGCAGTTACGTAAGAAGTACCACCCATCAGGGAAGTACTTTTACAAGGAAAGTTTTGCGTTTGCAGTTATGTAAGAAAGAATTCGTACAGTCCATCAGGGAAGTGCTTGCAATGTTTGCAGTTATGTAAGAAGTACGTCAGGAAGTACCGTCCATCAGGGAAGTACTTGCGTTCGTTATGTTAGAAGTACCAGTCAGGGAAGTACGTATAGTTACGAAGTAAGTCCATCAGGGAAGTACTTGCAACGTTCGCAGTTACGTAAGAAGGGAAGTGCTTGCAACATTCGCAGTTACGTAAGAAGTACCTTCCATCAGGGAAGTACTTACAACGTTCAGTTACGTAAGAAGTACTTGCAGGGTTCAGTTACGTAAGAAATACCACTATCTGACATTTTCATGTAATTATGTTCATGCTTTGATATAAAGTTTTTTGTAGTAAGCAATTACTTTTATCCCAAAATATCTTTACAAACTGCTGCATTACTAAGAAAACTTGCCCTTAGCAACCAGAATAAATGTTTTTCATTGTTTTCTCCCATTATTGTGTAACTTACAAAATGTAAATCTTGCATAGTGATGATTCTAAGTGAAGGTTTCAAGTTGTTCCCTGACGGGGACTACGGATGACGTGGACTACGGAATGAAGCAAAACAAGCCTAAAAAATGGATAGAACTTTAACACTTTCATATGTACTTGATAGAATACAAATTCAGTATTTCATTCTGATGAAATATAGCCAATTGGCAGACTGTCAGCTTTGATAAAGACAAAAATACAAATATATATTAGCATTTTGAAGTAAAATAGTGAGCCTTTAGTTTTCAGCATAACATGGAATTGTCTTCTTTTATTAGTCTCAGATATGTTTATTTGGTGGGTATTTAATTTGCTAGTTCCACAAATGGTTAAAGGATTAGTTCAGGGGTCAAGCGTGTCAATCTTTAATAAAAGAGAACTTTAAAAGAAACAAAAAAAAAGCATTGCAAACTCTTATTCCGTTAAAGTTTTTAAAGTTTGGTATCACTTCTGTAGAAATGACTGAAGTCAGACTAGTTGTGATGTCACAGCCTCAGATTCCTCAAATTCTTTATGAATTTTAAAGAAAGTTTATGTAATTTGTTCACTATTTAAATCATTTTTTAAAAAAAAAAAAAATTTCCTCAAAGTTTCTTCAGGTGGTATATTATAAATACCCTTTAGATTCTAGATTCAGTTTTACTACTTTTTTGACATATCCCATGGTTTTTAAGCTACAAAATTGCAGGATAACATATGATAGAATACATAAAGATTTTGAGGAATCTGAGGTTATGACATCACACAAGTAGTCTGATTTCAGTCATTTCTACACAAATGATGTCAAACTTCAAACTTAAATATCTCCTTAACGGAGTAAGATTTTTGAATGCTTTCTTCACCATTTTGATTCTTTTGAAGTCCTCTTTCATATAAAATAAACATGCTTGAAGCAATGCTTTAAGTCCATATTTTCCAATCACCTCTTGGTATCTGTCATATTGGTTTTACTTTCCAAAGTTTGGGAACCTGCTTTACACCTAGTTTCCTAGGCTTATTACACCCAAGGGAGTTTATTACACCCCAGGTGGCTTATTACACCCAAGGGGGTTTAATACACCCAAGTTATTACACCCAAGGGGGTTTAATACACCCAAGGGGGTTAAATACACCCAAGGAGGTTTAATACACCCAAGGGGGCTTATTACACCCAAGGGGGCTTATTACACCCAAAGGGGCTTATTACACCCAAGAGGTTTAATACACCCAAGGGGGATTATTACATCAAGGGGGCTTATTACACCCAAAGGGGCTTATTACACCCAAAGGGGGCTTATTACACCGAATGGGGCTTATTTCATCTAAGGGAGCTTATTACACCAAAGGTGTTTACTTCACCCAAGAGGGCTTACTGCACCCAAGGGAATTTATTGCACCCAAGGGGACTTATTACACCCAGGGGGGCTTGTTACACCCATGGGGGCTTATTACACCCAAGGGGGCTTGTTTCACTTAAGGGAGCTTATTACACACAAGGTGTTTATTTCACCCAAGAGGGCTTACTGCACCCAAGGAAGTTTATTGCACCTCAGGGGGCTTATTACACCGAAGGGGGCTTATTTCACACAAGGGAGCTTATTACATCCAAGGTGTTTATTCACCCAAGAGGGCTTACTGCATCAAGGGAGTTTATTGCACCCAAGGGTGCTTATTACATCGAAGGGGGCTTATTTCACCCAAGGGAGCTTATTACACCCAAGGTGTTTATTTCACCCAAGAGGGCTTACTGCACCCAAGGGAGTTTATTGCACCCAAGGGGGCTTATTACACCCATGGTGGCTTATTACACCCAAGGAGGCTTATCAACCCAAGGGGGCTTGTTTCAATTAAGGGGGCTTATTACACCCAGGTGTTTATTTCACCCAGGAGGGCTTACTAAACCCAAAGGAGTTTATTGCACCCAATGGGGCTTATTACACCCATGGGGGCTTATTACACCCAAGGAGGCTTATCAACCTAAGGGGGCTTGTTTCACTTAAGGGGCCTTATTACACCCAGGTGTTTATTTCACCCAGGAGGGCTTACTAAACCCAAATGAGTTTATTGCACCCAATGGGGCTTATTACACACAAGGGGTAGTTTACACACCCAAGAGGTAGTTTTAAGTTACACACCCAAGGGGTAGTTTACACCCAAGGGTAGTTCAAAGGAAATCCCATAAATACTTTTGGAATTGCACGCTACCATGCAGGTAACGTCACTTCTGGTTCAGTAGTATACAAAAGGCTGGTTTTGAGACACTTTTGCGGTCGTTTTTGTTTCCATTGGTTCTGGGACACTTTTGCGGTCGTTTTTTTTTTTTTTTTCACTTGGTGGACTGGGGTTCTGGTACATTTGCGTCATTTTTTATTTTGCTTGGTGGACGGGTTCTGGGATACTTGCATCATTTTTTATTTCGCTTGGTGGACTGGGGTTCTGATGCACTTTTGTATGTCGTCCACCCACCACTATTGAAAATCTATGACAGAAAAATATATATTTTCAATTTATTTATTTATAATATTTTTTTATACTTTTTATTTTTGATTATTTCATTTTCTCACAACATACTTTTTAACACCTTTTGCTTTTCGGATTTCACCTCCCTTTCCTTCAGGATAGAATACATTTGGGTCGAAGTCATATATACTCGCTTATGGGTACTCCAGCACATTCGTCTTTCATTTTGCCAAGCACCGTTTTGTTTGTGGTGTTGTGGAGCGGGTGGTGTGTCAGATAATCACTCGTGTCACAGAGGTGTGACTGAGAACTCATATCAGCATGCACATCCTCGGTTTGGATTTCAAGCAGAAGACTATCCGTATCCGTATAGAGAAGATTGCACCGCTCCCCATATTGCTCCTTCAGCTTACTATAATAAAAGTCGTACATCAGATGTTTACCCAGGTCCAGGACACACATCCCAACGTAGACTGGTCGGTTAAGCATCAGCCGACGTTTGTGTATGTGTAGGGCGGCTAGATCATTATCAAATACCACATGCCTTGAAAACGCGGGACTGGCTATCCACCGGCGAAGCTTGTCATTTTCAGAGGCTCTCACAAGCTTGACGTCTACACGATAACGCAGATTTTCCATAGTCTTACCAAAGACGATATTGTTTTTCAGTTTGTAGAGGTCCTTTTCAAAGCTGGTCTTGGCCTTCTTGCGGAGTTCTGTATTCATTCTGATGTAGGGTTTCATTCACTTGCTTTGATCGAACCGAATTGCACGATGTATTTTTGTCAGCTTTATACCTAGAGAGAAGTAGAGTTGTAGATTTGTGTAGTGCACAACATAGCGCTTTTTATCACAGAAATTGAGAACCAACTTTTCAACATCAGTTGACGAGTTTACAAGCCCTTTCTGATAATTTGACAGCCACTCCTTCGGAACCTTCATACGTTCCGAAGCAAGTGGGTACGCATTGTGGACGCCGTGTAGCTCTTAAGGATACTCAAGGTCCACCTCGAGTATGTAACCATTTTCTGCATCGGGTGAAAGCGTATCCAGCGAGGGCACTTCATCCACCTATTCGAATCCACCCGTGGGTAGTGCTTGACTCATCGCCCAACCATACAGGTTGTATGCATCTAGGTAGAGAATATGGTTGTTAAGCTTGGAATCGTCATAGCCTGAGTTGTTGGCTTTAGCATAGCGCTTGGATACCATGGAAATGCCATCTCCCATGCCTTTCTCAAAGAACAGGTGCATGTCATAGTCACTTAACAGTTCCAATTTCACTCTTGTATATTTCAAGAGTGCATTCCAAGATAATTCGGGGCTTGTATAGTAGTGTGCTGGATCTAGACCATACTGCCGCAAGCAAGTCTTCCGATATATTTCGAAGACATCAGCTAGTAGAAGCACATTAGTCCGCAGGTATAGATCGTGATAATCTTCCATAGTATCACATTCAAATGCCCCCCAGACCTCCTGCGCATGTTGATAATCCTCATTGGAGATATGTTCCTCCGTAAGCTTGCTATAGAAGGCATCTTGCGGAGGTAGGCACTCCTTAAACCGTTCTCAGAAATCCATATACTCATATGGATAAATCCCCTTACGCATTAACAATTGTCTATTTTATCATTCGGTTCATATTCAGTTGTGATATGGAAGTCAACAGAGTCGTTAGCCGCAACCAGCTTGTCCAATGACGCAAGCAGGAATTGTGCGCTATCGATGAACCTCAACTGACCAAGGAGAAGGATATATATTTCTCCATGTTATTGGGGCTTATGCAGCATATTTTCCCTTCTACTTTGCTGATGGCTTGCATGATCAAATGAGAGCCATAGCCCCGCAGGTTATGGAACACAACTAAGATTGTGGTTGTTTTGGGGCTCAGGCGCAACTTCAGGTTGCAGGTATTGTGCGCAGCACCTCTGTACTTACCTGTGATATGGCAGTGGTCGCGGACAGAGTCACTGTGTAGAGGTTTTTTTTTACATATATGACAATCCTGTGCTGTCCGGTGTGCGTGCCAATCCTCTCTGGTGATTATCATAGGTCGAGAGTTTGCCAGAACTGCTTTGATCTTAGTTTCTTCCTGCTGCAAAGCCTCATGGAACTTCTTAGCTGCATTTCCCCCTCGATTTACTACGGGAGCTTCTGTACGACCATCACACCTGACCACAAATTATCCATAGCCACACGCTTCGTGCTGTTGAGTCTTTTGGGTATTGGGATTGTGCGGGGTTGTATCCAGGGCCATCTATCTTACAGGTGAGTGCCTCAAAATCTGCGTAGATTACGTAGGGACTTGGAAGATGCTTGTGATAGTTGTGGAAGGACAGCTTGTTTTCGCCTTCTTTCGGCATCTCAATGCATACTGCTGCTTGACCAATTCCCATACAAGCAGATCTTCTCTGGAATAGCCATGCAGACACCTCTCACAGAAGTGCTTACGCCTTTGATAGGCACTTTGATCAAAGAGCAGGCGGCTGAGGCTTTTGACCTACGTGTAGTGGAACTTACATGCCCTCTCAACCAATAAAGGATTAGTCCTGGGGATGTTCTTGTCTTGTTTGCTGAGTCTGTGAACATCACCCCTTTATCCCAACCGAAAACGTTAATAGCCAGATTTTTTTTTCTTCAGCCTTCCGATATGGGAGAGTGGAGCTGGAGCATTTATTTCTTTAAAGTTTTAGCCGTCTTTTGAGGAATACTTGCTGCATCTTTCTGGATATATGTTGGCTGCAAACAGAGCAGATCGGAGAGCCGAGCGAAGACAGTTATCATCACGGTTTTTCACATTGATGGTAGTCATTTTAGCTTTGAGTTCTTTCGGCAAACAGATAAAGGACCCACCTCGTAGTGGTTGGTACCGGGCAATATTTAGCCAGAGGTGCCCATTCTATCCACCACCCATCCTGACCCTCTCTGAGTCCATTGCTCAAGAGATTCTATCATGCGTGGGAAAGCATTGTTGAGCGCTGCATCAATCTCACCCACTTGCAGGACATCTACCTGACTGCTGCGAAATACTGGGTTTGTGATTTATGTTCCCCCATTGCCATTATCCTTCCTCAGCCCCATTCTGAGTGCTGAATGGAATTTTACCCGCGAAGAGCTCCAACCTGTTCTGCTACCTTCCGGTGAATTTCAGGGCGACCATTATCCAAAAGGGCTAGTGGGTCAGCTCCCAATCGGTGTCCATCGGCGATATTTATCTGCCAACTGGGGAGTAATTTCCAATTGTCCCAGGGGCCCGTCTGAGCTTTGAGCAGGCACAGGTCTCGGTGCAGGTCTCGGTGCTCTCAGTGCAGGCACAGACCTTCGCGCTCTGGGAGCAGGAAGAGGTCTAGGAGCAGGAACCGGTCTGCGGGCTGGCATATACCTATGAGCTATGATGGCATTTATGTAGTCCCTTTTAATATGATTTCCTTGTTTGCCTGATGGGTCATTAAGAAGGATATTGTTTTGAATCACATAGTTTCTCAACGCCTCGACTCTCTCTCTCTTCTAAGTGCAGTTCTATTGAAGTTATTCATCATACGCTGCTATACTATAGTATGTTATTTCTCTAATTAGTTGTCACACCAGATGGTATACCATGATACACCATGTCTCTAATAGGACATCATTTCAGCAAGCACTTTTAAAAGTTTACACGAGCTTGTTTTTCAATGCGCAGCATCTTTGTAACAACTATTTTACCACCACAACCACGGCAAAGTTGTGTCCGAGAATAAACACTAACCCCACACTTGCGGTATGGTACTATTGGGTGTTTACCATTTATAATCACTACTCGATGCTGCCAGCATTGATCATACATAGCAGGTCTTCCACATGTTTCTTTTTTACCTAGCGGTAGCCAATTACACTTGTTCTCTGCACGTACTGATATCTTATATCGTTATAATACCTTATCTCTAATTGCATGCTGCATTATTTTGGTGGGAGCTCGGTGTTGTGAGGAACAATCGACAACTCTTCACGAACAAATCCACGGTCCGGACCATCTTGAAGATAGTATAGGACAGGCTCTCCAGGCTTTGTAACAGACCGTCCTATCCGATAAACATTGATAGACCACATAGGGTCTGTAGCACGACGCCGACCTCCTTCCAGCTCACCTGGTTGGTATAGATAACGCATTACAACATCGGTAGGTACTTTTTTCTTCCTCCAAGCCAACAGGGCGATCAGCTGGAGATGCTGGTTTCTGTTTTACCATTTTAGCTTTAATAGCATTGACAGGCTTCTTTCCAATCAGTCGTGTGACTTTGTTGTTCAAATCTAAAACAACGGCAGGTAGTCTCTCTACCCATTCTGTTGATATCTCTCTCTTAGGAAATTTTATTTCCTGAGCATACTGATGTCCGAACAACCGTTCTGCTAGTGTACGATTAAACCGCTTTGCAAAAGCTTGATCGCGATGAACGTCTGGGATTCCACGTCTCACCTCAACACCATGCTTCTCTAATGTATCAGTCACAGAACCCATGAAGTCACGCCCTGGATCCACCTGAAGTAGTTTCGGCCAATCGAGTGGACTACGATTATAGATGCGGGTAAATGCAGAAGCAACCTCTGTTGAATACTTCGAAATTAAAGGCTCAGCTTCTTTATACCGACTGGCAACATTGACCACAACTAATGCGTATTTATAAGTCTTGCGTCCAACTTTGTCATGCGGTAGAAACAAGAGGTCAGCTTGATGGACTTGATTTGGTGTAGAAATGTCAAACTTAGGCCACGGTATATAGTGGCAGGAGATAGGTAGATTTTCCACATAGCCTGCTTCTTTAGCCAAGCCCGGGATTCATCTTCAGACACCTTTGTAGCTTTTGCAAGTTTCTTTATAGTTGGAGATCCTCTCTAATACTCCTGAGGGCTATAGTATATCTCTGCTAGTTTTATCTCATATTAGACATATGACATATGTATTCAATATGGCGATGAATTACAGAAAGAAACTAGCTCTTACACGAAGGACCCACAGAGGTCTGGGTGTGAAAGGTGTACGCACAACTAATCAAGTTACTCTTGATACCCAACGGGCCACAGCAGGTAATCACGTGATTGTCAAATTCCCAAAGCTGCAGCAGCATGATGTCATTGTCCCAGGCACGGTAAGACTGGCCTTCAACATCACTTTGAATAGCACAGATGGAAATCGCACTATTGTCAAAAGCATAGGCCGCAACATTGTGAGCAAACTAGAGGTAAAACTTGAATGTGAGGTTGTCATGAGTTTGGATAGCGCAGATGTGTTCCACAACTATGCAGACCTATGGCTCTCCTATAATGCGAGAGATAATGCCGACTATCGGGGCAGAAGCAGAGAAAATTGTCTGAAAATTCGTGTAGGTGCTAGTGATAAAGCTGATAATATTAAGGGTGACCACGCGAATGCTAAAACTTTTGATGATATATTTGCTATACCATTAGATTTTAGTCTCTTAAGTGGCCACGCCCCATTTCACCCATCAGGTCTGCACAAATGGTTTGAATACATTATATACTTTGCACCTAACGAGAAGGTTATTATTGCAAACGATGACACCAACGCTTCCTACATTCTGAAGAAGTTGACTCTGGAATTTGATGTTGTGAATCAAGTAAGCCTTGCAGCAGAGATCCGTAATAAAATATTAAATGAGTATCTGTAAACTATACAGATATGCAAAGGCACCGGAGAGAAATGCTAGACCACACTAGCTCTGTGTGAACTATCCCTTTGAATTTACCTCGACACAGTACCAGCAGTGTTGTCCTGTTGTTCGTCAAACCAGTTGATGATGGTGGATTTGCACGAAAACCTGAGGTTTTCATGAATCCCGATATCACTGAGGTCAGTGTAACCATTGAAGGTGTTCCTAACCAGCTATATGCCCAAGGCGTTCTCCCATACCAGCACTGGGACGAGGCTAAGAAGGTATTCGGCTCAAGAAGATTGTTTACGGGCGAGGGCCTCAATCCCGAGGTAGCCTTAGTTGTTAAGGAAATCAGTCTACATTTCATCGATTTAGCAACATATCTCCAAAAACACTATGCACTTGTTCTTGATCTGCATCACGGAGGAAAGTAGTCCCGAGCCCATATGTGCCATCCCTCTCCCTGTTTGACGTTTTTAAGTCTCATTGACTTAGTGTGCACATAATTATTGCCTGACGGGTACAGCTAATTAGAGGAAACTAATTAAAATTTGATATAAAATTTCGCATATCCAACGAAAGGTTTAATAGTCCCCTGTCCCCGGAAACACACAAATTGTGAAAAATTTGATATTTCTGGGCGTAATTCAACCAAATTGCGCCCCACGTTCAGACGTTACGTAGATCACTCCGAAATTCTCAGACTTTGTTCCTCTGCAAAAACGGCTGATTGAGTCTATTTGAACAGAAACGATCCTGAATATTTTGACATTGATGAAAAACCTAGTTACTCCCCTATTAAACAAACCCATCACGGAGAAAAATGGTCTCGAACCCATAGGATGGAAGCCCTCTCCCTGTTTGACGTTTTTGAGTCTCAATGACGTAGTGTGCACATAATTATTGCCTTACGGGTACAGCTTATCCGAGGTAGCTAATTAAAATTTACTTTTAAATTTCGCATATCAAACGAAAGGTCTAATAATTCCCTGTTCCTCGGAGAAAAACAACTCGTGAAAAATTTGATATTTCTGGGCGTAATTCAACCAAAATGTGCCCACAATAGGTAGATCTCATCGAAATTCTCAGACTCTGTTCCCTCTGCAAAAACGGCTGATTGAGTCTATTTGAACAGATCCGATCCTGAATATTTTGAAATTTTTTAAAAGCCTGGTTACTCCCCTATTGAACAAATCCATCACGGAGAAAAATGGTTCCGAACCCATAGGATGCCACACCTTTCCTTGTTTGACGTTGTTAAGTCTCATTGACTTAGTGTGCACATAATTATTGCCTTACGCTTACAGCTAATTAGAGGTAGCTAATTAGAATTTAATATAAAATTTCGCATATCAAACGAAAGGTCAAATAGTTCCTTGTCCCCGGGGAAAAATTGTAAAAAATTTGAAATTTCTGGGCGTAATTCATTTAAATTCCGCCCCACGTTACGTAGATCACTCCGAAATTCTCAGACATTGTTCCTGTGCAAAACGGCTGAATGAGTCTACTTGAAAAATTCCGATCCCGAATTTTTTGACATTTTTGAAAAGCCTGGTCACCTCCTATTGAACAAACCCATCACGGAGATAAATGATCCCGAACCCTTAGAATGCCACCTCTTTCCCTGTTTGACGTTTTTAAGTCTCATTGACTTAGTGTGCACATAATTATTGTTTTACGGGTACAGCTAATGAGAGGTAGCTAACTAAAATTTGATATAAAATTTCGCATATCAAACGAAAGGTCTAATAGTCCCCTGTTTTCCGGAAGGAAAAATCGTGAAAAAATTGATATTTCTAGGCGTAATTCAACGAAATTGCGCCCCACGTTACGTAGATCACTCCGAAATTCTTAGACTTTGTTCCTCTGCCAAAACCGCTGATTGAGTCTACTTGAATAGATTCAATCCCAAATTTGTTGACATTTTTTGAAAGCCTGGTCACCCCCCTATTGAACAAAGCCATCACGGAGGAAAATGATCCCGAACCTTTAGGATGCCACCCATCTCCCTGTTTGACGTTTTTGTGTCCCATTGACTAAGTGTGCACATAAATATTGCCTTACGGGTACAGCTAATCAGAGGTACCGGTAGCTAATTGAGTTTTAATATAAAATTTCGCATATCAAACGAAAGGTCTAATAATCACCTGTTCCCCGGAGAAAAACAATTCGTAAAAAATTTGATATTTCTGGGCGTAATATAACCAAAGTGTGCTCCACAATAGATAGATTTCTCCGAATTTCTTAGACTTTGTTCCTCTGCAAAAACGGCTGATTATGTCTACTTGAATAGATCCGATCCCAATCTTTTTGACATTTTTGGAAAGCCTGGTCACCCCCGTATTGAACAAGTCCGTAACGGAGGAAAATGGTCCCGAACCGTGGGATGCCACTTCTCCCCCTGTTTGACTTTTTTAAGTCTCATTGACTTAGTGTGCACATAAATATTGCCTTACGGGTAGAGCTAATCAGAGGTAGCTAATTAAAATTTAATATACAATTTCGCATATCAAACGAAAGGTCTTAGAGTCCCCTGTTCCCCTGTTCCCCGTTGAAAACAAATTGGTGAACAAATTGATATTTTTTGGCGTAATTTAACCAAATTGCGCCCCACGCTACGTATATCACCCTAAAATTCTCAGACTTTGTTCCTCTGCAAAAACGGCTGATTGAGTCTATTTGAACAGATCCGATCCCGAATATTTTGATATTGATGAAAAGCCTGGTCACCTTCCTATTGAACAAACCCATCACGTAGATAAATGGTTTCGAATCATAAGAATGCCACCCCTCTCCCTGTTTGACGTTTTTAAGTCTCATTGACTTAGTGTGCACATAATTATTGTTTTACGGGTACAGCTAATGAGACAGTATATCATCGTTGTAGAGTCTCGGAGGTGATATGTTTTATGTTTGTGGAGGTTTCTTTTGTTTTATATGATGTAATTATTACAATAAACCATTGAATTGTTTTAGAAAATAGAATAACAGAGACGACATACTTTTACTTTAGTATGGAGTCTTTTAAGTGCCATAATTGTGTACTTTTTACCATTTATGCTGAAAGAAAGTCATGTTGGATGGGCCACCGTACAAAATTAAGGGCAACGATCTAAGTATATTCACATCATTATCCTTGTATAATTTTGGAGGTGATATTATTCCGTTCGTGTGGCTTAATTCTTTTATATAACCATCAAATATTTTTGTGTGTGGAAAATACACTAACAGAAAAGCTATCCACATATCTTTTTTATACGGAGTCTTTGAAGCGTCATATACGTTTTCACTTTTCGCCATTTATGCTAAAAAAAATGTATGTTAAACTTTAAAGGTATACCGTAATTAAACTGTACTTCTACCCTACGGGGGTTAAAATTCCATTAGTCGGGTGCCCCAAAGGGGCTCGAAGACGAGGCTGGGTGACCCGAGTTTCCTTCAATTTTCGGGAAATTTCCTTCTATTGGGGAAGAGTGGATAGGACTGGGAAGCTCCAAGACGATGAGAGAGCGGCATCGCTTATTAGCCGATGGACCGTCTGGTCAGTCCTCCCCTGCATACTTGATCAAAGAATAATTTATTTCACAATTTATTTTATCAAGTCTGATCAAATATATTCAAGGTAAAACTTCATATTTGTTGAATACAAAGGTATGGGAAACATCACTTTTTGCAAACTTCTTGAATATGGAAGCCCTGCAGACTTTGCCAACTACCCTCCAAAACAAAACAAATAGGTACAATATGCATTATCCATGGATTTTCTCACATAAACAACACTCATGAAAAGACTGCTCTATCCAGCATCAATGATGAATAGATTGAATCCATCATCTATGGATTTTCTCATATGAACAATACTTATGAGTTGCACTGCTCTGTCCAGCATCAATGAGAAACGGATTTAAGCCACTTATAGGCAACAAATAATCCACAAAAAAGCAATCCTGGCAACTACAAAAAATGCTAACCATACCCATTGTCCCATGAAAGCAAAACAAATCAGGACAATTAAATATGCAGTGACGAGAAAAGATCAAGAAATGTATCCTGTCATGGAGTAGGGCCTACAGTGTACATGCTGCAAAACATAAAGCATAGGGGGTAAGATTAGACCAAATATCTGTCATTTTTGCTGTTTCACAATGATGTAATAAAATAAATGATGAACAGAAGGTTTATTACACTAAGCGACTCCGTATTAAAATGGAAAAAAAACTTGGATATTCTTTCTTATGTGATCATGTTTGTTTGTTTTTTTTTCCAAAAAATAATATTTGATGGTTGATTACTATTTTTGCTGATAGAAAAACATAAATGTCACAAAGCATAAATATATCACTTGGACCCCCACAAACCTGCGCCCATAGGCGGAAAAGCGGGAAGGGCAGGGGCAGTAGTGTAGAGCTAAATTGTGAGCTCTTCTCCTCAAAGTTCAAAGTTATCGATCGACATGCAGCTGCGTTATCTGCTCCGAAATGTGCAATTATTTTCCATTTCCATGAAAATAGCTAGGCCTGTCTGCCTGTGCATTGCATGCATCACTTTGCAAGGTTGTTGTTACATGTATGCCAAAATATATCGGAAGCTACAAGAATCTCAAAATTAAGATAGCGTTACTGTGACCGACTTATAAAATAATAAGGACCACAATTTCCAAGTTCAATTCGATACAAATAACAAACACTAAATAAGGCATGGAAGTGAAATCAGTACTTAAATATATTATTACTTAGCTTCTGCATGAAATGATAAAACATATGTTCAACAATATAAACATTTCCACAAAATATTTTTATAATAATACATCCGTAAATAGATTCAGCATATTCTGACAATATTAATGTTCTTGTGTCAGAACTTGTCTCACTATGAAATGTTCAAAACCTTTCAGTGTCTTTTGTTTTATTTTAAAGGTTCAACTAAAATATAGATATATTATAACTGCCATCCATTCATTTGAACATAATTTGATATCAAAAGAAATCAATATCACAACACCCTATAATTCTCCATAATGAAATAACTCTCCATCCATACAGTTCCCTTCTATGCTATAAATCATTTAAGTTATGATACTCAATCTGTGCGATTAGAAGCATCCAATCATGGTGATCCTGGTTAATGGGTATACGGTCAGATCTAGAGTCCAGAATATTGATTGCCGTTGCCTCCGTGATTCATGGAACCCATGTCCTGCCAAAATGGTAGAACAATGTTAAATAAATGACCTCACGACATCACCCGAGCTCCTTCCTTCATGACTCCAGTCTTCCATACGATGGTCAAATATGTTGACATCCAGACAATTAGTGTCCAATAATATAATGTTTATACATGCCACATTGCTATACTGCTAGCACACCACTAAACTGCTAAATATCTATTTCCCTTAATATTAATTTGAAAAATCAGTCTCAGTTTTGTCTTTCCAGGAGGTCAGAATTGGAGTGGTAAAATTCAAGTATATTTTACTCCCCAAGTTAACTTTACAAATATGTGCCAACTCTTATAGAAACAATTAGCACAACACCTGTATTTGGAATTTTAGTTGATAATAGACTTCTAGCCCAGTTAGTTTTGACCCTTTACAGACAATGCTGCTCTGCAAACATATTCTACTAGTAGTTATGTAAAAGACAAATGTCAAGTACCTGAAGTTGGACTTGTTTATTTGAACTCTAGTACTGATAAAATATATCTTGAGATTTCCTGTTTTCCTTTTCACATACTTTTACCCAATTTAATTATTTATAATTAGAATTATATTGACAGCTACAATTACCTTCCTTTTGAAATTAAATGTATGCAATACATTTGAAGAGTAATCTATCCCTATTTACAAACGTGTTATATCATATATATACATATACCGTATATATATATATATATATACTATATATACATATACTGTATATATATATATATATATATATATATATATATATATATATATATATATATATATATACTGTATATATATATATATATATATATATATATATATATATATATATATATATATATATATATATATATATATATATATATATATATATATATATATATATATATATATATATATATATATATATATATATATATATATTTTATACCCATACATCATTCTACCATTGATAATTTCGATCCATTATACTCTGCTCATAAAATCAGCGCCTACATTTTGTGTACCTTTAATAAGCTCTATTCTGTACCTAGAGGGTTGCAGAATGAGAGCCCACCTTAGAATCCGACCATTTGCAATTTTAGATCGTTTTATGCAAGCAAGTGGTTGGTGATCAGTCTGAATGACAAAGTCTGTGTTGTACAAATAACTTTGGAATTTTTGCACTGCCCACACAATTGCGAGGCATTCTTTCTCAGTGACTGAACATGCACATTGGCATTTAGAAAGTCTCTTACTTGCGTATGCCACAGGAAATAATTCCCCAAAAGATTCCTGTAAGAGTACAGCCCCTAACCCTTTCTTTGAAGCATCACTGCGAAGAATAAACTTCTTATTTAAGTCGATTAAATGCAAGATTGGTGAACTTGATAATTTATTCTTCAAGATTGTGAACGCTCGTTCTTGATTTTCACCCTAAATTATTTTGTTGAATTGTCCCTTTTTCGTACCATCAGTGAGAGAAAGTGCAATGCCAGCAAAGTCTGGAACAAACTTCCGGTAAAACCCAGCTAAACCCCAAAAAGATTGTAACTGTGTTTTGCTTTGAGGGGTAGTGGCCTCTTCGATAGCCATAATTTTGTCGTGTTTTGGTTTGACTTTTCCGTTTCCCACAATATGACCTAGGAACTCTACTTCTTCATACCCTACATAACGTTTTGATGGTCGGGCGTTTAAGTTGGCCCCTTCTAGGCGTTTGAATACATGTATTTTCTTGATGTGTTCTATCCAAGCAAGAGTATGAATGAGGATACCGTCGATATAATTATGTACATTGGTAAGGCCTTTCAACAATATTCTCATAATGCGACTGAAAGTGGCTGCCGCGTTGACGAGTCCAAAAGGCATCACTTCAAATTCGTATAACCCAGCATGCGAGACAAATGTGCTGTATTTCTTTGACCTTTCTTCCATTGGCACCTGCCAGTAACCTTTGGTTAAGTCAATTCTAGTAAAGTAGTTGTCATTGCATAACTCTGCGAATATTTCGTCTTGGTTAGGTATCGGTTCTGCGTCGAAAACAGTAATTTGATTAGAGTTTACGCATGTCCAAGCAGTTTCGTAAAGTACCATCTGGTTTTCGTAAGGCTAATGGGAATGCATAAGGACTATTGGCATGTGTGATTATTCCCATGCCCAACAATTTATGTATGTCACTTTCAACTTCAGTTTTGAGTGCATGAGGTAATGCATAATGATAAAATTTGATTGGTTTTTCATCTGTTAATTTAATTTCATGTTTACCGATACTTGTTCTGCCAGGAATATCCGTTAATGTATCTCTGAAATTTCCCAAAATTCTCTTGAATTGCCACAATTTATCAGTGTCTAAATCAGGATCCACCTTGACATCTGTAATTGTCTCTTTAGGCTCTAAGGATGGCAAATGTATCTCATCCCGTGTGGCACCGATTCCACCAAGTTCTGGCTCTATAACAGCTACTGCTGTAATTTCCATGATATTTCCCTTTAAGAATTTTCTTTCCGTGTCTACATTTTCTTTATTTTTCCTCCGACGGTAACGCTTTAACATCATTGTGTAAAATTTTGGCGTTCTATGTCCAAAATCGATACGGTAATTCATAGAATTTGGTTTATCAATAACTTTGAAAAGTCCCTTCCACTGCATGAGAAGTTTGTTTTTGTCCGTAGGAATCAAAAATAAAACTTCATCACCTACATTAAAGGATCGTGATCGGGCATTTTTGTTGTAGTACAGTTTTTATTTCTGTCTTGCTTTTTTCAGTTGGTCTTGTGCTAGTTTACAATTGTCTTCTAGTCTTTGCTGTAAGTCGAGGACGTATTGGTTAGTCGTTTTGGTGTCAGTTTCATTACATTGTCCAGTCCAGACTTCTCTTAAAAGAGTCATAGGTTCTCGGACACTACGTCCAAATAACAGTTAAAAAGGTACAAAACCGGTGCTCTCATGTGGAGTATCTCGGTAAGCAAACAGTAATGGATTTATATAGCGGTCCCAATCTTTAGATATCTTTTCACTCATTTTCTTAAGCATGTTTTTTAATGTTTCATTGTAGCGTTCGACTAGCCCATTACTCATAGCATGATATGGTGTGGTCGTTAATCTTTTGATGAATAAAAGCCGACAAACTTCTTCCATTACACTTGAGGTGAATTGACTTCCCTGATCAGTAAGCATTTCATGTGGTATTCCTAAACGAGTATACATTCATTAATGCCTCTGCCACTACTTCTGCCTCTATAGTTTTTAATGGTGTAGCTTCTGGGTATCGTGTGGCATAGTTAATAAAGACAAGTATGTATCTATGACCCCTGTTTGTTGGAGGTTTTAAGGGTCCAACAATATCTACTGTCACTCGCTCGAAAGGAGCATCTATGATTGGCATTTTCCCTAAAGGAACTTTTGTTACTCTGCCTTTGGAAATAGTCCTTTGGCAAATATCGCATGATTGGCAATATCTCTTAATATCTGCGCGTAATCCGGGGCAGAAGAAATTTGTTAGAAATTTGTCTAGAGTTCTTTTTGCTCCCTGATGTCCACTTAATATCGACTTGTGTGCTAATTTTAACACATTTTTTTCTGTATGGTGCAGGAAACCACAAGTTGTTTAAATTTGTCACATCATTCAGCTTTTGAAGATTTATATTCTCTGTATATAATGTCATTATACATCACAAACTTTTGGCTACCACCTTTTCTACTTGGAATATGTCGTCCAATTTCTAAAAGTTATCTTATTTTTTCAAAGTAGGATCAGTTTCTTGGGTTGGTTTATATTATCAGGTGTGATCTTTTCATCATCACATCCCACTACTCTCAATGCTTTGAACACCTTTTCTTGTATTTGTCTCCTTGTATCTACCATTGCTATTGTGTCTTCGTCTGGTTCATAACAATTTTGTTGCGTGTTATTACCTGTCACGTCCTTTAAGTTTGTCTCATTATAACTCAAAGTTGGTTGCTTTATTTCATTTCTACTATTTTCAATTGCTTTCTCTTTTGTGACAGTTTGGTTCATGTTAAGTTTAGCTTCATTTAGACCCTTTACCCCTGATAAATTACCAAGAATAAGATCATATACTGGATTGTGCATGCATACAGCTTTGACTCTACCTGTTAAGTATGGTGTTTTGATTAAATTTCTGCAACGGAAAAGCTTTGCACTGTACCATCGATTAAAATACAAGTTGTATGTTCCCCTGTTAATTGTGATTTAGAAACATACTTTTGATTCACCACGGCACCGCTACAGCCAGTGTTGCGTAACACTACTACTTGTTGTTTTCCAATATATCCATGTTTTAATGGTATGTGTTTATTACACTTGTGCTGACAAGCAGCAATTAAGATGGCATTTTATGATCACATTCTAGAGTGATATGGCCATTTACCCGAGCTCTGACAATATGAAGATCCTTAGCCTCAATTTTCAAAAAGCGTAATGTATCACTGGCCACATTTTGCATAGCATGGTCCCTACTTTCATTTGGAAATGAATTTGTCGTATGAAGAGGACCTTCTTGCGTCTGATACCGCTCATTTTGGCGTCATAATTGTCGTTGTATAGACTGGTAATTTGGATACAATTGTTGAGTTTGTGGTGAACCCTGATCTTGGTAACCACATTGTTTTTGTACATAACTACTTTGAGCACTTTCAATAATGGAAGCAAGAGTGTGCCTACTTCGGCAATTTCCAACCCTGTGCCCTAATTTACCACAAACAAAACAGGTTATTCTGCTGCTTAGTGTTGTATGTGAATGTGGCCGTGTCCTAAAACTAGTGGATACAGACCCTTGTGTATTACGAGTCATATTTTTAGTACCTTGATAAGTCTGAGTCGTTGTCCTGGTATTTGAATGATTTTGACTTGTATTCCTATTTTGATTAAACCAGCTACCATGGCCATCAATGTATTGGTCTGCCAATTTAGTTACATCAGTAATATTATCCAGAGGTATAAAAACAGTTCTTTCGAGCAACTTTAAAAAAATTGATCTCTAAGAAGCAAGTCTATTAATCCTTCTAATAAGCTTTAAGTATTTGACAACTCAATCCATCTCTGTAAATAATTACTGAGACGAGTTACATATTGGGATGCAGTTTCCCCTGTTTCTGGTAAAGAATTTCTTAATTTATTTCGAAACCCTTTCTCTGTCAGTTCATATCTTTTAAAAAGAGTAGATTTTAAAATTGTATAATCACGAGCTTCATCTGAACTTAAATTGTAATATGCTGTTAAACCTTTTCCAACGAGTAACGTACTTAGGTTTAAAGCCCACATACTTTGTTCCCAATTTTGTGAAGTTGCATAACGCTCAAACCTAGTTAGATAGGCATCTACATTATCTTTGCCTTCCTCAAATTTTGGAAGTTGAGGAGATTTTGCTCGCCTTGTATTTGCATTGTTAGCACCTCCTCTACTTTCATCTAAATCATTCTCATCTCTAAATATACTTTGATTTTGCAATTCACGTTCTTTAATTTGTAATTCTTTCAACTTAATTTCCTGATTGCGCTTGTCCGCTCTAATTTGTCGTTCTTTAGCTCTAATTTGACTTTCAAGTTTCAATTTGCTCTCAACTCTTTCTTGTTCCTTTTCTAAATTAATCTTTTCATCTAAAATGAACTGTTGTAAATCTATACCAGCTAACCCCAACTCTTATCCTATTTTCATTAGCCTTTCAATTTCCATTTTGAAATGCTAATGTATTAAAGTACCATTTATTAAAAAAAAAAACCTTGATGTGGCAGTAAGCAAATGGTAGTATAATTCAAAATGTATGTACCCTCTTTGAAATTACTGTAACTTCACGAGGGCACCCAAATTTGTTTTTTGCTGTACGTCACCAAGTTGTACCTGGACGTGTTGTGCGAGAAGTGTAACAAGGAAGCGCTCGATGAGGTGTGTCTATATTAGTATTAAGAGAAAAAATAAGAACAATGTTACTTTTCATACATACACAACATGAATACAGATTTAAACTTCCACGTCTTATTTTCCTGTGTCAAACAATTGAATTGTAATGCCATTGTTACCTTTGTTGTATTCCCGGACAGGTCCCCATTTATTGTGACCACCTTATAAAATAATAAGGACCACAATTTCCAAGTTCAATTCAATACAAATAACAAACACTCAATAAGGCATGGAAGTGAAATCAGTACTTAAATATATTATTACTTAGCTTCTGCATGAAATGATAAAACATATGTTCAACAATATAAACATTTCCACAAAATGTTTTTATAATAATACATCTGTAAATAGATTCAGCATATTCTGACAATATAAATGTTCTTGTGTCAGAACTTGTCTTATAATAAAATGTTTAAAACCTTCCAGTGTCTTTTGTTTTATTTAAAGGTTCAACTAAAATATAGATATATCATAACTGCCATCCATTCATTTGAACATAATTTGATATCAAAAGAAATCAATATCACAACACCCTATAGTTCTCTTTATTGAAATAACTCTCCATCCATACAGGTTCCTTCTATTCTATCAATCATTAAGTTATGATACTCAATCTGTGCGATTAGAAGCATCCAAACATGGTAATCCTGTTTAATGGGTATGCGGTCAGGTCTTGAGTCAGGATATTGATTTCCGTTGCCTCAGTGATTCATGGAACCCATGTCCGGCCAAAATGGTAGAACAATGTTAAATAAATGACCTCACGACATCACCCGAGCTCCTTCCTTCATGACTCCAGTCTTCCATACGATGGTCAAATATGTTGACATCCAGACAATTAGTGTTCAATAATATAATGTTTATACAAGCCACATTGCTATACTGTTAGCACACCACTAAATATCTATTTCCCTTAATATTAATTTGAAGAATCAGTCTCAGTTTTGTCTTTCCAGGAGGTCAGAATTGGAGTGGTAAAATTCAAGTATATTTTACTCTCCAAGTTAACTATACAAATATGTGCCAACTCTTGTAGAAACAATTAGCACAACACCTGTATTTAGATTGGAATTTTAGTTGATAATAGACTTCTAGCCCAGTTAGTTTTGACCCTTTACAAACAATGCTGCTCTGCAAACATTTTTTACTAGAAGTTATGTAAAAGACAAATGTCAAGTACCTGAAGTTGAACTCTAGTACTGATAAAATATATCTTGAGATATTTTACCCAGTTTAATAGTTTATAATTAGAATTAAAATTGACGGCTACAGTTACCTTTTAAAAGGAAGGAAATAACACACATTTAAGTCGAGACATGCATGATCAAATCAAAATTTGTAAATAAATGGTTTTGAGAGGAAAAGAACTTTAAGTAATACGTTTTTGTGGATATCAAAGCAAGGAAAGTATGTTTTAATCTTTGAAAAACACCATTGTGATATCTTATGAGGACCAAGGGCGAAGCTCTAAGATTGTTGGCATCTTGCAGACCTATTTTTCATTTTTGGCCATTCCTACTTCTATTTATAATTATTCACAGCTTCCCACCCAATAGTCAGATGGTTATTAAACACTTAGCTTGATTATAATGAATTGCTGCGCAATACTGTCAGAATCGATGATGTATTTCCATTCCATGCATGTACGATTCATTTTGATGGATACTAATGATGTGAATACTATAGTATAGACCAGACTGATATAGAACCTGTGTACATGTATGCACATTTCATGTCCCGGTCTCTTTCATGTGGGTACAATGACCCGATGTGTATTCACTGTCATTGTCATGACGCTTTTGGGGTTTATCTGCTAAAATATTGAAACCATCCATTGTCTGCAGGTTTCTTTAATGTCTCTTTTTATAAGCATTCACAAAATTATAAACCTGCATGGAGTCGGGAAAGGACATGGTATAGATTGTAGGGAAAATACATCAGATACTCGGTCTACTGTGTGTATTAACGTCTGTACAGTCGCACCGAACCTACAAATTTCACTCAATCATGTTTAGTCCAGATAATACTTTTATTTTAAGCAAAATAAAGTATTTTATTTCCCGTGTCTTTTCAAAGGACACAGTTGTCCACAATAAATTGGTAGCGACATTGCAGATTGTACCACAAAGATTTACGATCAATATTCATTTTCAATAAGTTCAACAAAAAAATTACAACCTGCAAATTAAGAAACCATGCCCAACGTAATTTACTTCACCACAATCGGGGCAGGCACTGCCATTTTTTATAAATCATGAAATGAAAATTTAATAAAGTAATATAAACTAAAACTAAAATGATAAGCAAAATAAAAGGATCGGCGAAATAAAAATAAACAAGATTAACTTACTAAAATGTTCATGTTTTATCCCTAAGTATGTAGTATTGGAACCAGTCGGGTAAAATTTTACCTGCTGAAATATGTTCACAAAAATATTGAGAAATGTTGTCCCAAACTTTGTAATATGTAGTTCCATACAGTATACAGTAATAGTGAAACACTAAAGAAAAGTACAGAAAAAATAATAAAATGAGACGAAATACAATTCTGAAGTAAGCATTCTTCGCTCAATGTAAATAACACAGACTTTCATTATTGAAAAGAATCATCAAAATCTATTTCCGAAAGTTCGAAGAAATCAGCGACGTAAGTAAACAGAAACATACATGTTGCTCCCAGTCCCACTATATGCCCAGGTGCAGACGAGTTATTTCTTTATAAAATAGATCGTGCGTAAATGTCTTTCCTTCCAACAGAAATATAATTCTTACCCGAAACGTACAACATTAAACTTTAAACATTAATCTCTCTGAAACATATACCGCAAAAACACGGCAAACTTCTAAAGAATTATAAATAATGCCTCTGCCCAATTTCCAGGCACAAATTGACAAATTTGTTTAAAAATTGACTCCAGCTGTGTCTGGACTTTGAGCTAGCGCAGTCTAATTAATTAAGATTGGCACATTCAAAAGAAAATACAAAGGTAGATGTCTCCTGCCGATTTTCATGCATTTTGTCTTCCAAAAATTTGAAGTCTAATGACATAAACTTGAGTTTGGTGGGGACGGGGGATCACATCACTTAAAAGCAATTTGGAGGGGTACTCTAGAGTGATTCCCTCTTCATATACAGTACATGTTTTATTTAATATTATCAGGCTATCGAATTTGGTAGATTATCTTGTCCCCTCTCTAGTTTTTTTCAATTTCTCCACAGAAATGAAAGTATTACGACAGCAAGAAGGGGGACGGTGGGGGCAGGGAAGGCAAGGGTGGCGATAAGTGGATCTTTGTTATGATCCTCTATCTCGTTTGCAAGTTTGGAACGACAATCTGGGATCTTTAAACTATTTAATTTGGGGTGGGGCATTTTCTTTTATGAAAACATAATTTTGTAGATCATATCGTCCCCTCCCCCATCTTCTTAAATTTCTCTACACATGAAATTATTACGAATAGAAAGAAGGGGTGGGAAAGGGGCAGGGTTGGAGCGGGGGCGGCTTTTTTGCAAATATTTCTCCATTTGCAGGTTTCAAACGGCAAATTGGATTGCCAAACCATTTAATTTGTGGAGGAATTCTTTTTATTGTGAAAACATATTTGGTATGTTATATTGTCCCCTCCCCCTTTCCATTTTCATGATTTGTTTCCCCGAATTAAGTCTAAGGCGATGCTTCCATCATCCCTGTCCCGTGCTCAGTAAATTTTCTCAGATATCTCAACTCACAAAATGACAGATGTCCACAACCCCCTTCCGGTTTAACGGTCTTGATATTGTTGATTGTTGTCTTTTTTTCTTTTTTGTATGGCTTTCCTCCATTTTGAATGTTTACATAAAAGATATTTCGTTGTTGTTGTTGTTCTGACATAATTCTAATGATTTTACGTTAAAAAGTAGGAATTTCACAAATTCACATGATGGCAGCGAAGTCCTGTGTGATGTGTGGTAGTAATTTGCTATTATGCATTAATTTGGCGGCCAATAATTGGGGCGACAGTTCCATGCTTGGAAGGAATGTACTACTGGTTTATGGAAGTATTTTTCATTCTTTGTTATTTGCAAAGTTGGAAGATGGAAGTAGAACATACGTGTTCAAACCAAGCAAATAAGGTTTGTTTGCAGTTTTCCAGCTTTTATATTTGGTGTTTTCTTTTATTTTCTATGATGTCTTTGGAAATGTTTATAAGTTTGAAACAATTATTTTAGACCAGGACTCAATATTTTGAATAATATCTGAGATCCGAGTAAGTTGATGTTGTTAATTTCGTTCTGTATTCTCCCATACTTTTTCAAGTGCGCTTTGTACATGTTTTTCCAAAATTTAAAAGTCCTAACAAGTTGCTGATGGCTGCAACAAACATTGCACTGCTTTTTCTGTCTCGTTTAAGGAATTACGTCTTTTAAGGTTGGAAAATAGTTTTGCCAACCTTTTACTCGACATGCTTTCAAAACTTTCATGTGGATTATCGTGAGCAATCAAGAAATTAATTAAGAAAATCACTAAATTTCGGGACGTGTTATATGTATTATCTGTATTTCGGTATCACTAGAATGTTCAAGACCGACCATTTTGGTATGGCTAAGTACCGAAAAATACCAAAATTCTGGTATACCGCCCAAGCTTACATGTATAATGCACTTGTCAGTTGTATGACTCGCTCGCCCATAGTCCCCTACTACTGCCGGAAATGTCAGTCGAAGGTAAGTCATTGATTTATGAAACAGTGACTCACATGTGCGGCATTGTACGAAATTGTCAGTCACCAAAGTGAATCTGGGGTAGGTCAATTTACTTCAGACCTATTGACTTTGTACAGAGTTGATTAATTTGGGGTAAGTCATTTTACAAAAAATGTCAGTCACCTAAGTGACTGAGGGGTGCATCAATGTTCATTTTTTGTCAACCCACTTTGGTGTAATGACTTCGGGGGTGAAGGGGTGAGTCACACAATTGACAAGTTAGTGCATATATCATGTGAAGATATCTAAAGTTTAAAATTCATGCAGAAAACAAGATGTATGTGAATGTTATCTTTTTTTGTTGAAGGTTTAGGTATATGAAACAAAACTGCAGGTGGTGGCAGAGCCAGGGGCTTCAACCTCCAATAATTTCAGGTGAGCATGTGTCATCATGTTACCCGTACTAATTATCCCCCCCCCCCCTCCCCCTCCTCTTCCTTAATATTTAAATGTTCCACCGTCCCTTAAGTATAACATTTATGCAGAAACACGATTCATGAACAAAATTTAATAATGGTATTTTTATGAAACAAAACTGTTCTTAGGGTTAAAGAAACTGATAATTAGCAATAAACAAATCTCAAACATTACAGTATACTTTCCTCCTTTGAAGAAAAAACAAAAAACAAGACAAAGAAAAGCATTAGATTTTCACGAAATTAAAGGATATAATTTCATAAGATTCAAGGTACAACTAAAATTCTTTCAGAGGAAAAAGTTGTGCTTAATAAGAATATAATATAATGTTAACGTACACGATTGTCAAATTTTGATATACAAAGGGAAAAAGGCCTCCAGCATGAGAGTGCAGGTGGGGCTGTGGGTGTACCAGCGACTATTTGAAAAATATATATTATTAAGGCAAGAAGGCAATATATTAAGATAAAGTTAGTAATAGTATTTAGAAAACCTAATTTGCTAAAAATTGTTCAGTACAATCAATTGTCACATTTGGGCCTGTTAAAAAATCGAACAATATTTCACACTAATATTAGGAATAATATCTTTGTCACTACTGCTACAATGATCTTCTAAGTTATGCGTTTTTGACTAAAGATTTCGAAGGAATATTTAAAATAAAGCATACGTTTTTAGAATATATGATCTACTGTACCTGTCTACATGAGAATAAAAGAATAAGAGTTGAATTGCACATTTTCTTATAAGAAATTCGTCACAACGACCGTACCCAAGTATTACACAATTTCTTGTGCCTTATTTACACCCATTAGAGGGCACTGTTTACACCCATCTGTACCAAGATTAAGATGGATTTTTCTTAAAACTGACCAATCTAAATTAAACAAACATTGCGCTATTCTATACTTCGTTTAAAGACGCTCCCAAAAAAGAACAATTTTTAAGTCAATAAGCCTTAAAAATACTGTTTTTCTATTACTTCCGGTCAAAACAATGCAGGGGGTCTCAGGCTGAAATTCTAAGTTGTTTCAACGTTTATGAATAATACAAACGTTTATGAATAATACATCAATGAAAATGACTTTTGATTGTCCATTCAAATTTGCTTATTAAATTCTAAAACGAGCTTTCTACTGAAAATAAGAGCCAGTTTAATGGTACTTTTTAAACTTTTTAAAATGAACGCCATTTTGCTTTTGTGTATTCGAACATAACATTTATTTACGTACAAATAGAAGAGACTCCTACCCGTTAGTAATTGTACACAAAATTGCTAATATCATTTCGCAGTGAGAGATACCAGCTTGGGTACCTCTTCTGACGTCACTTCCGGTTGAAGGGGTACTAAAAAAAATCGACATACATGCTGCTTTGAATTATCCCCTCTATCACTCGTATAAATATAAAGTCCTTGCATTGCGTAGTATTCTTGAAATCAACGTTGTAATGAATCTCTATAAATGTCATTTAAATCGGAAGTAACGTCACCTACACAATTTTTTTAAGAAAATCAGAATCACAGTACGTTTTCTATTAAACGACCAAAGTTGGAAGATCATGCTGAACTCGGATCAAAACTTATTCCCGAAATATCATTTTTCAGACAAAAAGGTGGAAAAAGCTTAATTTGCATTGGCCGCCTTTTTGTTATACGCCATCGTGTAGTGATTTTTTTTTATTTTCTTTATTTTCCCATCGTCAGACACAATTTTCACCCTAAAAATAACTTTTGAAAGAATTATAAAATTTTACCAAATTTGACCCCATTTTGGCTCATTAAGATGACGTCACAGGGACCCCAAACTTTGTAAAATCCATTTCCTTTATATAAACTTGTAATAACCAAAGTTTCAAAGTGTTTCCTTCAAAAAATTGATTTTTAAGTGGCGTCACACAGAAAATCGCGATTTTTACCAAACCGGAAGTGATGTCATTACAAAATTTATATATATTGTTCTTGGTAATTATTTTTACACACCCCTGAAGTTTCAGAGCCATCATTTCTTTCTTTTTTAATTCGTAAATATCAACGTGCCGTCTCATTCATATAGGCACTGATCGTTAACAAAATCCTCGGCAGATTTTGAGGATACCCCAACACCGGAAGTGGAATTTTACTTCGGTTTTCGGTTATCTTTAAAGGGGCTTTGATAACCCCCCTAACCATTAATCCGACACCAATCCTACATTGGGAACAGAAAAATCGCATATAAATAGGGAATTTTAGCGACACGACATAGAGAGGGATCTATTTCGTGGAGGATCGCTTTTTACCCACAGTGTTCCTATATTATCATCAAGAGCATGAGTTCCCAACATTCCTTAAGAATTGAATACCAAAAAAGTATTATCTTTTGTGTAATTTACAAAAGGAATATTGTGTCTCTAACTGTCCGAATAGTGCAGCAAAATGTCCCTTTGTATCTATAGATAGCGAGTATACATGCAAATTCTGTATATCTCCGAAAAACTTGTCACGATCATTTTATTGCAGAAATCTTGAAATCAGTAATGTCTGGGCCAAAATATGACAGAAATCTTTCTTTCAACATTGAAAACATCATGATCATTCTTTAAATGCAGGGATACAGTAGAATAAAGTAGTCAATAATTTGTTTTAAACCCAGTGGTAGATGTTAAGAAAAACACACCAACAAGTATGTAATTGTACATCTTGCTGAATAACAAATTGAAATGTCACAGAAAATTGATAAAATTCTCAAGTTGCAAACTCATCTCTTTTGAAAACTCTTGTGTATACAATAATTAATCTGGTGTGAATTATTTCTTCCATTTCAGATGGTATTAAAAGTACTACTTGACCAGACATTGCAAAGGATTGGACGTTTGCCATCGCATTATTGGACCAATCAAAATTTGTGCTGCAGATGGCCAATATAGAAGACAATGTGAGGTTGGAATCATGTTTTGCAATCTTTAAATGCAGGGATGCAGTAGAATAAAGTAGTCACTAGTTTATTTTAAACCTCTCGATAGATGTTAAGGAAGGGTACTGTAAACAGCGATACTGCAAAAATTTCACTTCTTGAGCAAGAATAGATACAAATTCTGTATATCTCTAAAAAACTTCTCATGGTCATTTTATTGCAGAAATCTTAAAATCTGGGCCAAAATTGGACAGAAATTTTTCATTAAACATTGAAAACATCATTTTGCAATCTTTAGATGCAGGAATGCAGTAGAATAAAGTAGTCACTAGTTTGTTTTAAACCCAGCGAGAGATGTTAAGGAAGGGTACGGTAAACAGCCGTACTGCAAAAGTTTCACTTCTTGAACGAGAATAGATGCAAATTCTGTATACAAGATAATTTTATTGCAGAATTCTTGAAATCAGTGATTACTGGGCCAAAATATTACAGAAATCTTTCATTCAACAATGAAAACATCATAATCATTCTTTAAATGCAGGGATACAGTAGAATAGAGTAGTCACTATAGTTTGTTTTAAACCCAGCAAGAGATGTTAAGGAAGAGTACGGTAAACAGCGGTACCGCAAAAGTTTCGCTTCTTGAGCGAGAATAGGTGCAAATTCTGTATATCTCTTAAAAACTTGTCATGATCATTTTATTGCAGAAATCATGAAATCAGTGATGTCTTTTTCCGATTTTGTAATGCTAAAATTGGCCATAAATTCATTTACTTCTCAAATCCAACCATTATTTTTATGTCATTACGTTATGTGTACGTAGTACAATATGTTGAAATTAGAGAATGGGTTACACACATGGTCCTCGCCCGTGACGGGCGCCGAAAGTAGCAACCTACTTGTGCGGTTTGAGATAGTTTTCATTTGGGAAAAATTTGATGCGTAACTCAATAAGGTTTTTTTCCCGATTTTGTTATGCTAAAATTGGCCATAAATTCATTTATTTTTCAAATCCATGCACTATTTTTATGTTATTATATTATATGTACATAGTACAATTATTAGAATAGGGGAAGGGGCTACACACATAGTCCCTCGCCCGTGACGGGCGCCGAAAGTAGCAACCTACATGTGCGGTTTGAGATGTTTTTATTTCGGAAAAATTTGATGCGTAACTCAATGAGGATATTTTCCAGATTTTTTGATGCTGAAATTGGCCATAAATTCATTTATTTCTCAAATCCATCCAATATTTTTATGTTATTATATTATATGTACACAGTACAATTTTTAAAATAGGGGAAGGGTTTACACACTTGGTCCCTAGCTTGTGAGGGGCGCCGAAAGTAGCAACCTATTTGGGCGGTTTGAGATTGTTTTCATTTTGGAAAAATTTGATGCGTAACCCAATGGGATTTTTTTCTCTTGATTTTTTGATGCTATAATTGGCAATAAATTCATTTATTTCTCAAATCCATCCAATATTTGTATGGCATTACATTATATGCATATAGTACAATATGTTAGAATAGGGGAAGGGCTTACACATATGGTCCCTAGCCCGTGAGGGGCGCCGAAAGTAGCAACCTATTTGGGCGGTTTGAGATACTTTTTTTTTTTTTTTTTTTGGGGGGGGGGGGAATTTGATGCGCACCTCAATCTGTCAATGGGGATATTTTCCCGATTTTGTGATGCTAAAGATGGCCATAAACTCATTCATTTCCCAAATCCATCCAATATTTGTATGTTGTTACATTATATGCACATAGTACAATATAGTAGAATAGGGGAAGGGGTTACACACATGGTCCCTAGCCCGTGAGGGGCGCTGAAACTAACAATTCATTTGGGCGTTGGTCGCTCATAATCGACTGCTCGTTTTCACACCAGCTGACCAGGCTGTCAGATTTGACCCATTGAATCTCGGATTTAGCCTGTGTAAGCGCTGTAGCCCTACCTGTACTAGCATACCTACGTCAATTGCCACATCGCTCGTTCAGCATTATTTTGGCGATCTGCGACAATATTTTGTATTCGTTTTATTACATTGCTTGGAAATAGAAAGGAAACAAACCTTTTATAATTCTTTTAAGTTAAGATTTATTCTTTTAACATACAATTTTGAAACAGAAACAGTTTGCAATTAGTTATATTATGAAAATCCATACCCGGGCTGTATTTTTGGTACTGGTTAGCAACACAATCGGTCGGGTACCCGGATATTTCGGGCACCCGTGTAAACACTAATGTACATGGCACTGCGCGCTAGCAAAGCTTGCAAGTAGTGTTAGCACACACACACACACACACACTTGTGTCAGGCCTGCTTTGCTAAAGTGAATGAAAATTGCGCTTAAAATACCAAAAACATTAAACAAATTGGGCTATGATTATCATAAAAAATATTCAAAAAAAGTTCAATTCAATCCTTGTTAATTGTTGAATCATGAAAGTTGTGTTGACAATCCAAAATGAAATAGAAAAATACTGCTGTTTATCGTATCCAAACTTTCACGAGGTCTTAGTCAACTTTGACCTTTTCAGATCTTCAACACGTATAGTAACTACCTTTGTACAGTATAGTAACTTAACTTGCAGATTGTGATCACTTCCAGATACACGATCAACACAATACAGCAGGAAAGTAAAATCGTAGGTAATAATATCGTTGACAATTGACGACCTGCATTCAAAACAACATCAAACTTTCACGTAAGTATACAGTTTATGTACATTATGTATACCTGTGTATTAGCTATGTACAGTACTGGTACGGGCATGTTGAATCATTTAGCCGTTAGTCTCATTTTCCTTTTATTTATGAGTAATTCAAAATCATTTCTGTGTAAAATAAAACTTTCAATCGCATGAGAGAGGTAAGATGTTCATGATTTTCATTTAAGATCATGAAGATCTCTGGCATAAATTTCACATGCTGTATCTAAATCTTACGACACAGGTTAAATTTGTGTTGTAAGAAATTATTTCAGCCATAGCGTAATATACGACAAATTTGTCGTTTACGGATCTCTGCTTAGGTAAACCAGCATGCCCCCTTGTATTTGCCATTCATTTCATAACACCAGATGTCATTGGATCAGTGTTACATTAGGCCATAGTTATACAGCATATTACACACATGTGAGACTTACACCAGCATGTACACTCTTGACATTTCACTTCGTCATACTTCTGTTTATTTATAGGATCCTCTTGTTTTCATCTACAGGACCCCCAGGGTGACAGCCACTTGCAGGGCCATACCATGTCATCCAAACTGGTGGACTATAAGGTCAGTCCCTACATCTTAACATTGGGCCTATGTTTGTGTTGGTTTGCCAACACTTGACAGTGTTCTTCATAAAGAATTTACAGAATGATTTCCCGAGTCCTGGATGCCATTTGTCAATAACTCAAATATTTCTTACCATGACATTTTGCCCAGGATCAAAAGGGTGGTATATTTGGTGTCCCTCATGCAACTTGTTTCATGCTATCGCCTAATTTTTGCTTTGATTTATGAGGTCAGGGGGTCAGTGCGAGGGTCGGATATATCTGCCGTGAGATTCAGTTACTGCAAGAGGATACAGGCTTGAATATGATGTCTACATTTTACTACTGTGCTTCCGTTCCTCCCCTGATTAAATGGGCTTAAACTAAACAATATAACTAGATGCACAATTTACGCAACTTACAGACTGACAGACTTAGCTGCAGACCCCCATTATGAACTGTTTGAAGATTGAGGAGTAACTTAGTGTTAAAAATCACCTCATAATTTTTTTTTTTACACAATCAAGGAAGATTTTGTCAAAATATTTGCTGACAATGAGTGAGGATTTTTAATCGGAAAATGATGGTACCTCAGCGACAGAGTAGCCAATTTTCCAACAGTGATGACAAATGTACCTTAATGTAAGGCCTAACGTTACATTACCCAGGGAGTTGCATGGCAACTCCCTGCATTAACTTTTAGTTAAAGCCATAACGTTAGGCAATATTAGTAATCAGCTTATCATGATTGACCCAGATTTCAACCAACCCTACAGTGATGTTGTTTCCCACCTTACCAAAGTCATACATAGTTGTTACAAAATCTTACCAAATCTGATTTTAATCAGTACACCAAACAAATGTCTTGGTGATAACTTATGTGTAGGCCCTGCTTGGGTTGTGACAGTACTGTCTACCGTATAGTTACTGTGTATACTGTACAGTACAGTCATTGATGTTTTCAAGTTAAAGTCTGTATGTATCTCTTCTTGTAGATAAGTCCATTCACCCTATGTTATGAAATCATACATCATTTGAAAGATTTAATTATTTCCTATTCATTTATATTGGGTACAACTCATGATATAGAAATGAATTCTAACCCACTTTTTTACTTAAATTAAAAAGAATTGCATAATTACTTTCATTGCTCCAAGTGAACATGCATTCATAGACATAATAGCAAGTGTGTCAACAGGCAATATGAAACCGCACAATTTTCTGAATAAGTTTGATGTTCATGAATGAAGCTTTTCCAAAAAAACTAATTTTGAATTTTCAGTTGAAAAAGTATACTTCAAAGTGATGTACTTTTTTGCATCATTTTGTAGTTTAGGTCCCAAGAAAAGCTGATTTAATCTCTTAATTTGGTACTGTTGGTCTATTTTAACAATATTCTTTATTCTTATTGATACTCAATACTACAGGTATCAAAATTGACTTCTTTCATGGTGCCAGTGTCCAAATGGTATAGTGTGGATACGTATTGCAGGTACAAAAAAAATATGTTAATACTGCGGGATTGACTTTAGGTTGAAGAACAGAACACCCTTACCACTTTTGGTATGAAGTGTCCTCAGGGTATCGGAAAGAGTTCAGAAAGTGAATGATTTATTTCAGTTTTTGAAGTACTATGGTTATGTATGACAATGATGAATGATGTGTGCTATTGAACATTTTATTTAGTAGTAAAATTTCATTGATAAAATTTAAATTTAGTAAAAGTGAAAGTAGCTCTTTGCTTTTAAAAATTTAAAGGTGAGTTTCTCTATATACCATATTTGACATAGCAAGCGCCCTCTGCCACGTCAAAACAGTTTTGACTGATGAAATACCCCAACATCACTAAATAATGAAAGCTGTTTATATGTGCTACATACTTTTTTGTATGCTATCCCGAATCCCTGTTAATCTGTTAATACAGGGAGAACAAATTTGGTTAATATTTACCTGTATGAAAAGGGTCATCTTTCCCTTTGTTTTGCCATATTTCATTCCCAAGCATGAGCACTGTAGAACTGTAGAAAGAAACTTTCTGCCTAAGGCTAATGTTTTTAAATGTTTTCATTTCATTATGTCAGATAAGTTTTTACACAATTCTTCAGTACATGAGTAGTACATAAGCATATATAAATTGAATATTTTTTGTTTTAATGTTTTTTTTTTTTTTGCACAGAGCAATTGAAAACTTATTCTGAAAGTTTTAAGGGAAGAGTAATCCTTGCAACACTAGACAATCGACTTCTGGACAATGGATAAAGGACAACAAGAACAGCTGATACATACTTTATACTGTGTGATGACGATTTACAGTTACAGGTACACTTCCTTAGATTGGTTAGCGACAGAGCTTAATGAAATCTTCCAATGTTTTTTTTCTGTTATCTTAAAATATTTTTATTTGAAAAAGTTGGGATATTTTAATTATATTTTTATTTAATACATGTGCTACAGAATTCCAGCTTTAAATTTTGAATTTCGTAATATTGAATTTGTTTTGTTAGAGTATTGTAAAGATAATGTTTCTTTATACATCCATGCAAGATTTACGAGAGTAATTAAAAATGTTTCATAACAAACATCCTTGTACATAAGGACATAGCACAAAAGTTATATAAATTTTAAAGTGGTTGGTGTTTATTTGATTTTTGCCTGTACATAAACCTGATTTTAAAGTGATTTATGCATGTTTTTGATTTTGAAGTATGTATTGAAACTAATGATGATATATTTCAGCTTCACAGCTAGTAAAACTGATGATGTAATCTTTATGACTGCAAAAAAACATAGTTTTCTTTTCTTTTTTTTGCAATTAAATGGACTACTTGGACTGAAATGTACTTTCTCGATATCATTTGGGTCATTTTTCAGCCCGTCATGTGTGCGGCAAACTATAGGATGGTTCTAGCAAATCCCTGAAAGACCATAATGATCTGCTACAGGCATTTTCCGGGTTGTTAAATGTGTGACGAGACTGCATAAAGGCCCTAGCAGATACCTGGGAGACCGTCGGACCATCAGAGTCTGCTAGGGCCATTCTCTAGCTTGTTACATGTGTAACAGACTGTGAAATGGCCCATTTGCTGGAATTTATTCATACTTAAGAGGTACAGTGTTTATGTAATAAACTCTGTGTAATCATCTTTTTTTCTTTCTCTCCTCCCACGGCCACCAACCACTCTTGAGAATGAAGAGTATATAGTCAAAGTCTTTATTAAAGAATTTTTATCTCAGATGGACCCGGAAGAAGAAGGATATGTACATGTAAGTAAAATTTCAACTTTTAATTCTGGGGTATAGGACTAGCGCATAGTTTAATTATGGAAGGAAAATGGAATACATATTTCTCTGCCATATAACTCTTTATTGGTTTGAATTTTCTGCATTTTAACGATTTCATGGTATTGTTTTTTGCTTTTAAGATTTACGAGAAGTATGAATATTAAGTACTTTCCCAACCCACATAGTTTTGCATAAATCTTTTTCACAATCCAAAGGACAACCAAATTTCAATATATGGAGTAAAAGAGGTGCTACATTTTTGATTATATGAAAAATTGGGATGGAGCAACAATATTAAGGGAACAGTGTATGGGAAGTATAAGGGGTTAAGACATGATTCTGTTTGCTGGTTTGTATACTTTATTTATTGTTAAGGTGACTGCCTCGTCTGCTTTCCTGAGTATATTTATTGCGGGGTTGGCGCTGTACGCGCGATTAATGATTTGAATTCTGCAAATAGCCAGAACATATTGCAGGCCATTCCGGCATGGCGGATATGCGCACAGGTTTTATGTCTGTAAACATTGTTAACTTTCATCGTGCGTAAAGTTAGCTTGCAAGAAAGTATGCGTTTTATTGTTGGATGCGACCAAATTTGACTGACTTGATGTACGATTTCATCGATTGTTGACCCACTGCCGTTTAAGTTGTAATTTAACGTAAGAGTACAGTGTAGATGCACCATCTGTATGCGCTTTCATTCTTCTTCTTCATTCATCATCTGCGTAGATGTCGGAGACTAACTCCCATTAACTTAGTGTGTGATTTTTCCTCGCTTACATGGAAGAAAAGAGTTTCGGAGCTTGATAATTGATTCGAGCTATTTACCACCCCAAATAGTTGTAAAATACGCCCGTAAGCCCGTGAGTTTAAAAAAAAAATCATTATTTAAGCAATAAGACCAAATATTAATTAAATAACGTACAAATAGCAAAAAAGGTTCAATGTAGAGTATGGTAATAAGTTGCATATCACATGACAGCCGGATCAGTGTTAGCTGATTGTAAACATATACATATACTATGTACAGTATAGTGCATTTGCAGTATAGTCAGCGGTCTTGGGTGCAAGGTCAAGCTAAATACTTACATACAGACAGTGGCGTGGACACGGGCTAGGTGGGGTTGACGGCCACTTTTCTGAGAGAAAAAATAAAGCATTTATTTGTAAAATCATTATGTTGTCCTTTTCCTTGGACAATTTTCCAGAAGAAGTTGGCTAAATGTAAACTGTTCCTCTTGGAAGGGGTCTAGGATCAGCTTCAACCCCCTCCCTTCCGCCTAACTTAATTCACCCTGGCCATTCCGCTGCATAAAGATATTCTTCATAAATCCCTCCTTTTTGCTCGGGTAAAAGAGGGACAATCCCTCTCTAATTTTTGACAAGAGCGCCAACCCTAATTTATTGTCATTTTATTATAGGAATTCTGGTTTCACCAGAAGAAAAGGCAAACATGCTTCTTTAGGTTCCCTGGAGGGAAATTAGGACATGAAGTAGAAAGACAGTGCTGCAGTAACGAATGACACAAGCTGGATTGCCGGAAAGGCTGCAGATAACAGATTACCAGGTGATTTCATAATCTTTGTTATTCAAATATACCCTGTACATACATTCTTTAAGAAAATTTGTTATGCATGGAATTGGTGTGTCTGCCAATTTGAATACAAAAAAGTTTTTTTTTTCCTCTTTGTAATAATAGTATATGCCCCAGTTCTTACTTGCAAATTTTTAAAGTCAGTACTGAAGGAATCTCGAAAGACCTTTTTGAAGATTACCTTTTTCTGCACCCATTCAGTGAAATTGGATGATAAAGACAAAAGGTCTTGTTGACATTATAGCATATAGACCTTTGACTCTTAACAACAAAAATAGGGATCAAGTCAGAAAATTTGAATTCAAACAATTTCAGTTTGATGCCATTTTCATTGTGTTTATTAAATTGGAAATGAAATGAATAACTCATGTTGCTTCTACAATGTAAAATATTGTATAGACCAGGGATGTAGCTAGCAGGAAATAAGTCCTCGACAATTTTCTGTCAGGGGTGCAGGGGTCCACTTAAAGACACTGCTGGGGTGAAGGGGTAACACCCTGGTGGGGGATCTAGAGGGGAAGCCCCCGAAGCCATAAAGGTATATTCCAATTAGAAAGCTTCAATTTACATGCGTTTTTAATTTTGTTTATAAATAAAGGTATCAAAATTAACAAATTTCATTTTAATATGCAAAACAAGGTAAAACGTAAAATGTAATCAAAATACTTTTAGTTACACCTTGTTTTTACAATTTCTCTTCACTTAATATGCCAGTCATAAGACCTAACTCCTTGGCCTACTACCAGACATATTTTGCAGATGCTGGACAGTGGCTTCCAGCTGACTGGAATAGCTATATGGTATATATCTTCCAAATTAGGATTACTTCAGCTTCAGTATTTATTTTCGTGAAGGATAGTTCAAGAAATTTACTTGATGTCAAAGCATTTTTAACACAGGTTTAATTTTCTTTAAACAAATCTTACAGTCCTTAATATGATATTATACTATAATTAATCACCCTTCTAGTGCACACACATTTTCCATAGACCTTAACAGATTATGACATTTTAATAGTAAAAATCTTAATCAATGAAAAATTAACTGATTAATTTATTCACTTTTCTTTAGAATCAAAATTTCAGTGATGAAGAGTTGGCTGAAATTCAAAGACACTTCCTCAACAACAGACAGACAGGCAGGCAGGTAGAGAGCTTCATAAAACAGACAGGGAACTACAACACTACTGCTGTTTTTACGCTTGTTTACGCATGCAATGAAATAGTTTTCCTTATTATGTAACATTACAGATCTATTGACGAGTCGAGTTGAAAGAATATTAAGTTTAGGATGGAACAATCTTTGAATTTTAGAACTTGTAGCTCAAAGCAATTTTCAATAAGCACATTTTTATCCTCATCGATAACTGGGCAGACAGATCAAAATTTGTATTTACATGTAATTTTTTAAAATTCCATCCTAAACCTCAATCTGTAAAAAATTTGACTAAGCAGTTATACACGTCCACAAAACTGTTATAATAATGGTATATGAACCATTATGAATTGCTTGTTTTAAATCCTTCAAGTTAAAATAATTGGTCGTTCATCGGTTTAGTGAAGATTATACATTTATGTAAACAAGAAATGAACTCTCATTATTATCATCTAATATTGACTAACACTGAAATATGAAAGTAATGTTCTATATTTTGTAATATTGAACCAAACAAACATTAGGTCTACATCTCATTCAGCAGATAAAAACACGAGCCATTTCATCACACAGGTATGGTACTAAGAAATGTACATTTCAAGAAAAGTATTTCAGCAATACCCTTTGAAGTTATGGGCCATTCCACAGTCTGTGCCATATGGACCAAGACCAAGCAATGGCCCTAGCAGACACCTAGGATCTCCTGGGGACCTGCTACGGCCATTCCACAGTCTGTATAGTATGCACAGGCTACGGAATGGCCCAAGTGAATCTCCTGGGGATCTGTTAGGGCCATTCCGCAGTCTGTATAGTACGAAAAGACTACGGAATGGCCCTAGTGGATCCTTAGGGTCTCCTGTGGATTTGTTGGGGCCATTCCGCAGTCTGTGTTATTCAGAACGGACCACGGAACGACCGAAGTGGGCTCCTTAAGGTCTTCTGGGGATTCGCCATTCTGCTATAATCATTCCCATTCCGTGTCATATGGAAGGGACTACGAAATGGCCCTAGCAGACGCAGACACCTAGGGTCTGCTGGGATTTTGCTAGGGCCGTTCTCCAGTCTGTCATAATCTGCTAGGGCCATTCCCCAGTCTTTGTCATAAGGAATGAGCCTAGCAGACTGCTATAGTCTCCTGGGGATCTGCTAGGGCCAAACCGCAGTCTTTGTGATACGGAACAGGCCACGGAATGGCCCTAGTGGACTGCTAGGGTCTCCCGAGGAACTGCTAGAGCCATTCCGTTGTCTGTTTTGTACCTTACATGTGGCAGAGAACTACTATATATAGGCAACCTTTGTACTGAGATCCGAGCTGAAAGTGATCATAAATGTACAATCTTAAAGTGGTGATTATTAAATGCCTAATGCATACTACCTTGCACTCAATCTCACTCATTTTTCTGTGAATGACAGCGACTTTCAAACACTTTTTAAGGTTAAAAAAGGACATATTTCACTAATAGTAAAAATAATATGTGAATTGGATTTTGGGCAGGTCATATCTGTTAAAATTTTTAAATTGTAATGTTATATTTTATTTAGATTGTATTCTTCCATTCCTGTAGTCGCTTGGGAGCTGATCTAATCTTCAAGAATTGTCTGTTTTAATCAGTGGTGTAACCACGGGGGGAGGGGGATCCGAGAAAATATTCAAAATTAGGATACTTTTGTTTATATTTTTTCTTGCTTTTAAAAGACAAATTTGCCTCGGAAGTGAGCTAAAATCGACAATTTCTTGGGAGGGGAAGGGGGGATATAGAACCTTTCGAACCCCTCACTTTTTCATGCTGGCTACACCACTGGTTTTAATATATTTAACGTATATTTGTATTGCCAAAATTTGCCTCAAAAGTTGTTTTCCTTTCAAAAGTTTGCCAAAACCAACGTGACATGCATATTTGTTTACATATATGTATATATATATATATATATATATATATATATATATATATATATATATATATATATATATATATATATATATATATATATATATATATATATATATATATCTATATATATATATATATATATATATATATATATATATATATATATATATATATATATATATATATATATATATATATATATATATATATATATATATATATATATATATATATATATATATATATATATATATATATATATATATATATAGCCAATTAATGCCCCCGGCGCATAAAAATACCTTCAGCCGGTGGGGCCCCCTCTACCCCTCCTCCCCAGACACACACACACCGGCTAACCAGCCTACTCAGAAACCTATATGACTGGGACGGCCGGCTTATCTCTGGCTTATAATTTATCCAGAGCTCATATGTACCGGTACCGGACACCATAGTGCCGGCAGGTTTTCTTACTATTGATATTTGTCTCCATCACAAAAATGCGCTCAAGTCCAACTTCCTTGTTTTATGGGATTTTCCCTAATCTATTCAATAACACAATCGAAAGTGTAATTTAAGTCAATTGCTTTGTATGGTAAAGCTTATATTCTGGCTAGGTTCCTTTTAAACAGGATAAACTAATATCGGTTTCACATATATACATACACACTGTAGCATTTTCACATGCCTACACCGTACTACACTTAAGGACTATATTTGCTATCTGTAGTTCCTGGTATGCCTCGGGCGTCACTTACGGCCCTCCTTTTGTTGGACTCTATCAGTCTCCTATTTACAATATTTAGAAAATGGGTCCCATGCAATCTATCGAATTCCAACACCCAATTCATGGTATTTGGTTTTTCATTGTTGTTATTCAACAGTAATCCTTTGTATGGGTAATAGGACCAATATTTGTGTACCCCGGATGATGTTCGAACATCCACCCCAGTACTTCGGCTATATCATCCGTAAAGGGGTTGTAATACCCATTCTCGTTTTCCCTCCCTGGTCTCCCCCGCGTGTGTTCTATTAATGCCCATTCTCTTGCTATTGGCCAATTCATATATTGGTCATGCTCCCCTCTGTACAGTGCATACCCACCTTTTTCCGTCTAAGTAATAGGGGGTTACTTGCCACTGTCCCTCATTTGTATTTCCCGCTGCTATAACCCAGTTTTCGGGTATTTTTGAATCATATAACCCTTCTGGGTACCCTTTTGCATTTCCTATTTCTTCTATTTTATTCAATAATAAAATTTCAGCAGTATTACAAGTTCCAGTACTTAACCAATCTGGGTATTCACTCTGTTCTACTGGGCTCTTATTTAACGTACTAGCATTTTCATAATACTTTCTCATATTTTCCCATACATCTTCCTTTGATTCTGGATCATATGTATAATCTGGTAATATTGGTGATAAGAAGGGTGTTGTTAACGGTCCGTCTCCCGCCCACCTTACCCCCTTGTTCTTCATCCGCTGTATCCGATATGTTCATTGGATCCCCCTACCCTCCTGTCATGGCATACTTGTTTCGTCCCCATTTGCCAAATAACTGTATTCGTGCCCCTCTGCCGTTATGCCCTCCACTATTGTATCTAAATCTATCCCATGGAAGACTATTCAATGTGTCTGGCTCAAACATGTTTTTGTGCAATTCTTGCACCATGTGTTGTCTCTGGGGGCCCCTGCCCCTTGCTCTACCTTTGTTTCGAACCAACTGTTTAGTGTTAATCCTGTATCCTAGGGGGTGAAACATGAACCTGACAATATCTTTTGTGCATTTGGCATCAACAGTTTGTTGCCGTCTAACTTACTTGTTCTTATCTTACCCCTCACCGTACTGCTGTGTATGATCGGGTGTGCCATTTGCCCTATTGGCCGGTATCCAACTGTTTTCCTTCCCTCCTATGTATGTTATGGTACCCTGTTCGTTCTCTGTTCTGTTGGCCGTCCTAGGGACGTGCCTTGCCCTCGCTACATATTGTGTATGTTTTGCCTCAGCCCCCGTCTTTGATGTGACGTAGGGGAACTGGTGCATCACCTCCCTTGTCTGTGTGTATTCTGGGTAGGTGTCGGGTGTTCTCTTCCCCCCCTCCCCTCCACACACACATACCTGTATTGCTCCTTTTTTTAATTGGCGTAGTACATCCGCACTAAAACGGTCACCTGTTTCGTGGTGAACGTTCCAGCATGATTGCCGTAGTTGTCCCTCCTCCTGTTTGAACTTGGTAAATATTTTCTCCCTAAAAATGCTCCCTGTTGCGATCGCGGCAAGTCTGCCAACCATGCCTCTTATGATTGCTTTTCTGCCATGTTATCACGTTTGTTAGCTATAGCGTATACCTGTGGCCAATTATTCATGCTTTGCTATTATTTCACATTTTCTAAAATATTATCATTATATATGTACTGGCCGGCCCTCCGGTATCAGTTCGACTGGTATGGTAGCTCTTACCCAAAAGAAAATTCCAGTTGGGATTTTTTCCAATTGGAATTTTTTTTCCAATTGAAAAAAAAAATCCCATATTGGAATTGTGGTCGATTTCTAACTGGTCTTGCTTATTTCCAACTGGTCTTGGCTATTTCCAAGTGGTCTTCGTTATTCCCAATTGGTCTTCATTATTTCCAATTGGTCTTCGTTATTCCCAATTGGTGTTATTTCCAACTAAAGTGGTCTTAGTAATTCCAACTGGTCTTTGATTCCCAACTGGTCTTGGTTATTTCCAATTGGTCTTGGCTATTTCCAAGTGGTCTTCGTTATTTTCAATTGGTCTTCGTTATTCCCAATTGGTGTTGCTTATTTCCAACTGGTCTTGGTAATTCCAGCTGGTCTTTGATTCCCAACTGGTCTTAGTTATTTCTAATTGGTCTTGGTAATTCCAATTGGTCTGATTTCCAACTGCACTTGCTTATATTTAGCTGGTCCCAACACGGTTTTAGTTATTTCAAACTGGTGTAATATTTCCAGCTGGATATATAAAACAAATCTTCTGGAAACAAATCTTCTGGAAACAAATCTTACAGTACAGTAAAAACCTTAAAATCCAAATGTTTATTTACAATATTAGAATTAAAATAAAAGCTAAAACAGACAATAATAGTGATATGGACTTGTTTCATTTATTCAGATCAAGGCATGCACTATATTTTAACAATGAATATATTTTAACAATATAAACTATGAATTATGAATATGTTTATATACAGTACCTACAGATCCTTTATATGAGGATAAAAATCTGTATAAATTAACCTAACCAGCAAGTTCATATGATCTCAATTATCCTCATTTTAAGTCAACAACATAGAGCCTGCCATGTTAACCCTTACTCTACCACGCGGCGATATTATCGCCGTTTTAGGTGCCCAATCTTGGACTCTGCCTACCGAGTGCTGGTAGAGTAAGGGTTAATCAACCCGCGGCAAGTGTGCCAACTTAAAAATATAAGCAGCATGATCCCGGTGGGCAGCCCAGCGGGTCACTAAAGCGGAACGAGCTAGATTCTGCTGCTTGAAAGACAGAGGACCCTTCAACAATCAGCCCTTGATTAAGCTTCACTCTACCACGCGGCGATGATATTATCGCCGTTTTGGGTGCCCAATCTTTGCCGTCGCTTCCCGAGCGCATTTTTAGAAAAGTGCTGGTAGAGTAAGGGTTAGGTGACATTTTTACTCAATAAGCTCATAAGAAATTAATGTATTTTCTAATGATTTTACATGAAGTTTTCTTTCCAAAATCATGAACACTTAGTTTTGAAATGTTTTGGTAATAACATGTGTACACAAACATGTCCTTGACCCTCACACCATGAAAACAGTTCTCATGGAGTAAACATTTAGATATAAATCGTAATTTATAAAGAAAAACATTATTGTTGAGTTAAGGACTTCACTTCCTGCATGTTATGAAAACAAAATGGCTGCTCCCATATAATTATCCAGGACTTTGTACATATGTTTTCCAACATGTCCAATACAGTCCAATTTCCCTACTTTTATCCAGTTCTGTCAATCTCCAAATAGTTTTTTGAACATCAGTGAAAGCCTTGCTGTCCTTATCACATACCATGTAAGCATACCTCATATAATGACTGGCAACTGACCTGTTGGAAACAAGATGCTAGCTGCGGCTGTTTCTACAGTATACTAGTGTTACTTCCATCATAGTTCTTTTGACAAGTTGGTTTGTGAGCAGAATACCAGGCCTTGTACTTCTCACTCTCCTTGTTCCATTTTGTACAGAAACTACACTTTTTACAAACATTTGAAAGGCACACACAATCTATGACTGCCCCTGTATCCATTACGATAACAATACCTACACTGTACATGGTTAGCAGTATAACTCGTCTTTGACCATGTCCCATGAAAACTGACACATACATCAATCACACGTGTGCCACTTTTTGTATCATCCTCTGACATGTGGAGCTTTTAAAGTCTTGTGTTGCAGCTTTCATTTCAGACTGGACCATATCTTCAGAACATTGGACAGTTTGTAAATGTGTTGTGCATAAGAATTACCAAAAACAGGTGGCTGCATGTTCATGATGGCATAAAAATCTACAAGTCTTTAATGGCTTGTTCCAATTTCTCTTGCAGTAACATAACTTTTGACTATTTGCATTATATGGCTTCCCCTTCACCGCAGTTAAAACACTTCTGCACTTGGAGATGTTCAAAAAAGATTCCCCTTGCTTGCACACAGAGCAACACAAAAACAATTTGCTGCACATTCCATTTCGAACACCTGGATCCTCACGTAGCAAAAGATGACCTGCAAATTAAAAAAAGAGAAAAAAAGAGTTTGGGATTTTCTAGTTTATAATGACCTGAATATTAATTAAGCTTGCGCGATATTCACCTTCAGACAATATCGATATATTGCTAAAAATATATCAAAATATCAATATGCAAATTGCAAGACGTCACATTGAAATAATATAACTGTTTTGTACGAGGTAATCTTGCTCCAGGAAAGAATATTGGAAAGTACAAATTTTAAAGTAAATTTTGAGAATTGAATGGAAAATATGTACATAAATTTTCAAATAAACACCTATTATTTTAAAAGAAATTGTTTTTACATTATCTCTTTCTTAAAAAATAAATCACATAAACGTTAAAACTCCATCATAACTTTGAACATATAATTTTTTGTACTATTTTCGTGGAACTAGTATATCGCTTTTTGGGTAAAAACGGGCCAACTTTACCTTTGAATGCTATGTCCCACTTGTTTTGAATTTCCTACTGAGAGGGCGTTATTTTTGTACTCGTTTTAAAAGACACTTAACATGCAGATGTCAATAAATATTTATACAGAATGTCCTTTGCTATTAAACATCGGACGAGAGGGCTCAGAAATCAACACATTCTTTGTACTTGTGCTACTTACTGTACAGAAAGTCTAATGTGTAAATGGACAATTTAGTGGAAAATATCTTTTAATTTTGAGGATTAAATCTATTTTCAGGTGACAATTAAGGGATTTTGCACATAAATTCGAGGATGCAGTAATTTTTGTTTAGGAATTTAGACTCAATGTTTAAAGATTTTAAATCTCATGGATTGCAATTGCTCAACCATCAGAAATCATAAAAATCAAGTAATATTATTGCACAATGTCCATAGTAGCCTGTAGACATACAGAGTACAGTGCTGCATATCCGAAATTAAGAATTTTCTGCCTGTGTAGCATAATTTTAGGTAATATTTATTGAAATATTGATGACTTAATCAACTCTTAACATTATTGACAACCTGCAACTTTGATATTATTACAAATTACCAACTTTTTGTGGCTCTAGAGTGAGGAAAGGTGCATGCGTGGTTGTCATGTTAACTTCATTATTAGTTCATGTATAGTACAATATCGGTGGAAAACATATCGATATATCGATATGACCCTTGAAGTCAATATTGACCAAATCGATAGGGTTAATATAGGAAAATGTCGAAATATTCATATATTGCCCCTTAATGTTGATATAACAAAAAATAGGTAACACAGTATCGAGTTACAGTAAAGTTTCTTTTCACGCACAATCACAAGCAATGAAAAGATTATAACATTGCACAAGTTTATTCTATAAGAAATTACAAAGTAAATATGATTGAACGTCATCCCAAGTCCTGAGAAACATCAACTTCAGGCCTTTTTTAGAATACAAGACTTCACCGTTTCAGTGACGTCGAGGTCAGTCTGGTAACCTTTGTTCGCACTGCACAGTAATGCATAGGGGCTGGACTGAAAATCATCAATAACTACATGTATTTTTATATTTCACTTAAAAAGACGAAAAACATATTTTTTGGTAGCGTGGTAACATGCAAACCTTCTGATTGTTAATGAAACCAAATGTATAAGTGTCCGCGGTGAGAAATGCAACTTGGTGAGCTTAAACGGCGAATTTCGTATGCATGCGTCATACGGGCTCATTCATAAACTTAAAATTATAATGCTAAGTTTGTGTTTCCATACTGACAAAAAATATCACGGAAAGTCCCAAATTTAATTTGATCATGCTAAAAATCTATTTTGTTATTTTACGTCAATAATTATTTACTTTTTTTGGATGATCTAAATCGTAATAACTTAATGTATCTCTTAACCGGAGAAACTTTTAACTCCGATTTTTTCAAAGACAACAAAAAAAGGCCCACAAGAAAAAGTGTCTTAGATATATGCATGAAAACTCATTTTCTTACTAAAGAAATCACAATATTTAATTGGCTGCATCGCACATACGGACACAAATTTGGTATCTGAATCTGAATCAATTAAGTCGGCAAAAATCCTTCGAGAGAACATGAACGTCAATGGTAGAAAACCATCTCGTCTGCATGTTTAGTGTGTAAGGTATCACGTGATCACAACTTCAGTACTGGATTGACCTTGAAGTCGCTGAAACCATGAAGTCGCTGAAACCATGAAGTCGCGTATTGTAATCCCTTCAAATTTTGTCTAAAAACAGTGTAAATATGGGCCCAAACATATATCGCACCCCCAATTTGTATTCGTATCTCTGGGTTATAATTATATTATAATCTCTAAATTTTGTAGAGAAAATTGCTTAAAACAATTGCTTTTGAAGTTATACCTCAAAAGGCTTAAAAGTGTAAAATTTTAGTTAGAGTATGGATGACGTCACAACAATGTGCGTAAATCTGAACAATCTGTTTGTTGGTGAAAAAAATCGTTTTACCATTAGGTATTACAATACATCCAGTGTGAAATCGGTCAAGTTTAGAGGCCTAGTAAATTTTTACGTTCACTTGAAAGTTTTTGCAGGAAAATGTTGCAAATGTGAAAGAAATATCTCAGAAATTAAGTTTGAAATATATGTATCGTACCTACGTACAAGTAGAAACTAGAATAAAGCGTGATGTTCACTTGTGCACAAATCGGTTTTCAGCGACAGAGTCCCGGATGTTCAAAATGCTTAGATGACCAAATACTCGAATAGGTCCGTTTTTCTTACGTTTTGGGGTATAATCTGAATTTCCAGGTTCCCTATACTAAAAAGAAGAAATAATCATGACCTTAATTTCCAGGTTCCCTATGCTAAAAAGAATGTATATAAATACTCTTTCTTCCCTCACACACTAAAGGATTGGAATGCTTTACCGTCATACATTGTACATGCACCAAGTCTCAACCGTTTCAAACTCAAAGCTAAACTTACTAACACTTGTATTGCTAATGCTAACTAGTTTATTTTCTTTACTCATACTTTTTACGCTCGGTAGGCCTTCATGTTCTCTTGTAGGATTTTTGCCAAATTAACCGATTCAGATTCAGAAGAATACAAATACTCCTTCGTTTCTCCAAACTAAACCGCCAAACAATGTACATGCACCAAGTCTAAAGTTTTGAAGCTAAACTTACTAAATTGATTTTGTTACACTTGGTTGGCGTTCATGTACTCCGGAAGGATTTTTGCAGACT
>JAIGNY010001459.1:717500-757500 GCA_020152595.1 Chiridota heheva | reverse complement strand
AAGATAAGGCGATGCTTCCATCATCCCTCTCCCGTGCTCAGTGAATTTCCTCATATTTATCACTTCACAAAATGGTATATGTCCACTCCCTATCCCGGTTTTGGCATTGTTGTCTTTAAATGAAACAAATTGTACGGCTTTCCTCCATTTTGAATGTTTACATAAAAGTGTCAAGGATGCAACATGTCTTTCAACATGCGAGGACTTCGAGGAAACTTGTCGCCAGGTTATAAACCATCAAGAAGTAGTAATATGTGGATGGGGACGTGGGAGGCATAGCACTGAACGAGATATTTTGTTGTTTTTCTACCACAGTTCTACTGAATTTGCATTAAAAAGTAGAATTTATACTGATGCGATGTGGTAATAATTTGCTATACATTAGCTTGGCGGCCATTAACTGGGGCGACAGCTCCCTACTTGGAAGGATTGTAACACTGATTTATGAAAGTTTGTTTCATTCTTTGTTATGTGCAAAGATGGAAGTGGAAAATACGTTTTCAAAACAAAGAAATAGCATTGTTTGCAGTTTTAGAGCTTTTGTATCTTTTGTTTTCTTTTATTTTTTATGATGGTGAAGTTTCAATAAAATTTTCTTGATCTTTGGAAACTTGTTTTGTTAAAATTTTAAACATTTTTTTTGGACCAGGACTTTAATATTTGGAATATAAATATCTGAGTAAGTTGATGTTGTTAATTTCGTTGTGCATTCTCCCATACTTTTTTTAAGTGCGATTTGTGCATATCTTCCCGTAATTTCAAAGTCCTAACAATTTGCCGTTCGCTGCAATAAAAATTGCGCAGCTTTTTCTGTCTCTCGTCTAAGGAATTTCGTTTTTTGAGGTTGAAAAACAGTTTTGCTAGCCTTTTTTTAACTTGACATGCTTTCGAAATATTCCATACATCAATTATATGGAAAAATTGTTTGCTTTAAATTGTTGATTATACATATATCTATTTCACTGAAATTGAATTTACATACACAAATGTAGGTTACAAAATGTTGGAATCAAAAATAACAGAAAAGGAAAAAAGTACAAGCAATATTGCACTAGCGACTAAAAATAATCTGAACATTGAAAAGGAAAACACTACCCTCGAAGGAGAGTAGAAACTTTATTTCCAGTTACGACTTGTCGTTATTAAATTCAGGAATGATGTGATGTGATGTTCTAATATACCGATCTGAATAATCCGATGTGATGTTCACATACAATTGATGTAGGCCCTAATAATACTTCAATATGATGTTTCAAACTGCCATTGTGTTTCTGATATTGTCGAACGTTTTCACTCAATTCAGACCTTTCATTACTTAAATGAACGGGCACGGCAATATTTTGATGTTATAATGACACTTTTATAACGACGCTAATATAATTTGTTTTGCAGTGGCGATGGCTTGTAAAACTGAACAAAATATTTCCCGATTTTGTCATGTTCAAACTCGCATGTAAAGCGCCGGTGAAGCCGCCGCTTAAGCGCCGGTGAAGCCGCCAATAATGTGCCGGTGAAGCCGCCGGTGAAGCGCCGGTAAAACGCCGAAAAAACTCACCGGTGTCAAACTGCTCGATCGGTACTGTATCTATCTATCTATCTACCTAAGTAACTGTCCGTCCGTCCGTCCGTCCGTCCGTCCGTCCGTCCGTCCGTCCGTCCGTCCGTCCGTCCGTCCGTCCGTCCGTCCGTCCGTCCGTCCGTCCGTCCGTCCGTCCGTCCGTCCGTCCGTCCGTCCGTCCGTCTCCGTCCGTCCGTCCGTCCGTCCGTCCGTCTGTCCGTCCGTCCGTCCGTCCGTCCGTCCGTCCGTCCGTCCGCTCGTCCGTTCGTCTATCTATAGATAAATTGATAGATATATAGATATTTATTTATATCTATCTATATATATATTTATCTTTATATTTATCTATATGTAACTATCTATATATATATATCTATATATATATATATATATATATATCTATATCTATATATATATATATATATCTATTTATGTATATATATATGTATCGATATATCTATTTATATATCCATATATATATATATATATATATATATATATATATATATATATATATATATATATATACATATATATATATATAGATATCTATATTTATATATCTATCTCTCTCTATATATATATATATCTATGTATGTATATATATATATATATATATATATATGTATATATATATATATATATATATATCTATATCTATACATATATAGTATATATATGTATCTATATATATATATATATCTATATATATATATATATATATATATATTATATATCTATATTATATCTATAAGTATACATATGTTATGTTCTATATAGAAGCATACATTATTCTTAAAGAGTAGTGTGTGTTTGATTCGATTATAACTATATACAGGAGCATAAATTGTTTAGTGTTAATTCTTTATATTTTATATAGTAACATATCGGTTTTTCAGGAGTGGGACAGGTACGTAGATGTAGCATGCAAAATTAAGCAGTTAATGAATTAATTCGTCATTCAAGTTTTTGTCAGTTGCAAAATAAATATAATAAAGGTTGAATACCTTTAAATACGAATTTGATTTGTTTTTGTCTTTTATACATTGAACGACCATGGTAGTCATGCCAATGTACAATATAGCCATATATTTAACCGCTTTATGATGATCATGGCTGGGACCAATTACAAGTGGTCAAATGGGACCATATTTTGGTCATTTTGACAAAAAAAAGTGGTTAGTAAATTTGACCAAGTACCTTGGTCAAATGTTTTGACCAAGTGGATGTGGTTAAATTTGACCAAAGTTGGTTCGGTGCATAGTTTACCAAGGATCTTGATGAAATTTTGACCATATTTTGGTCAAATTTGACCAAGCTTTTTTTTTAGAGTGTGAAAGGCTTCTTTTCTCCATCATTTTGGAAGTGGATGATGATGCACCAAGGTCAGATTTTGACTTCTTCTTTGGCACTTTGGTGGAGTATCATTCTAAAAATACAGCATAGGTTTCTTATCTGAAAGACATGAATACATTATTACTTCCAGAGAAAACTATTTTGTGAATCTATAAACGTTTTTTCGTACACAATTCAGGAATACTTACCTGCTTAAAATTCATATCTAATTATCTTCACTCATTATTGAAATTTGATAATTTGTTGGGAGTGGCAGAATCTTCAAAATATATGCAACAAGACTTTATGATTTATTACAAGACTTATGATTAATCTACATATAACATTTATTTCATTTTTTTAATAATTACAATTTTTTTGCATATTTTTATGCTTTAAAATTGACGAATGAAATAAAAGGTGTATTTAATATTGTAGATCAGTGACCCCAGGTGGACAACTACACTACACATATTCGACTTGCTTTATTCTTTTTGTGGAAAGGTGTAAGAAACAAAACACCCACTGCCTTGGCAGTCAGATTCTTAAAAACTTAAGTTCTTTATTTCTTGTAGGGCAGTCAGATAAGTGATGCCTTGCAGTAGCTGACGTTTAGCAAGTTAAAGAAAAGGTATCGACCAGTAAGTACACTCAGAAGTGAGCGCCGCCGTGCTGTGGGATCGATAACATCACATATTTCTCGCAACCAAAAGTGAAAACCGGAAGTAATGTTATATCTCTTTGGCGTTGCTCATTCCTTAATACATTGGGACGATAAAAAATGTAATTTATGTAACCATAAACATTCTCTTGAAAGGCTACAACATTTACAGTACAGACAAATGCAGGAACTTGTTTGTTATGTTTCCTTGTAAGCATTTTTGTCCATAAAGCTCCATGGAAGAACATGAAGATGGTATGAGGCAGTTAACTAACCATGTTTCTTTAGCTTGCACAGGAGCTGATTCTGAAATTTTAGTTTCGCACTTTCCCATGTTTTTGGATGTTGTGTAGTTACAGAAAACACAGAAACTGCCTTTTTTTCTTTCGCTCATTATTTTCTTAACTTTGTTGGCGTTAAAGTTTCTAGTTTTGTTGTTCTTACTGAAATTTGATTAAACAAGATTTGATTGTTGTAAGCGAATTACTGTATTTTAATAGCACATCTTTCAGTTCGGGAGATTCCCCTGTTCAGGAGAAAAAATATTTTCCCCTGAAGAGGGGAAAATCTATGTAAATCATTTAACTTCCGGATTTCCATTTACAAGTGCTTTGACCGGTTTTTTATTTAGCTTGTATGCGCGAAGTGACCAGGCTGCCTTGTGTGCATACATGCTTGTGCAATGGACATTCTCTTTCTTGTTTGGTACTGGATGTTTGGTGTCTGCGTTACTCTAAAAAATTGCAAGATAAATTCCTTAAAAATCCATTCCCTGAAAAATAATTTGAAAAACTTTTCTTCCGCGAGCCAGCTCCGCACCTAAAATTAGAAGACAAAGGAAACACTACAAATATATTTGCCAAATTGAATTATGGGTCGTTCTTAAAATAATTCCTATGACAAGTGTGGGACCAGCGAAGCCGCTCCAGGATGTATATATACAGTATGAAAATATGGAAAATTCCCATCCCAAGTACAGAACCATCGTAGATGCTCCTGGTGTATGTATGAGACTATGCAAGAATAACCATCCCAAGCACAGAACCATCGTAGATGCTCCTGGTGTATGTATGAGACTATGCAAGAATAAGCATCCCAAGCACAGAACCATCGTAGATGCTCCTGGTGCATGTATGAGATTATGCAAGAATAACCCCTACAAGCATAATTTCATCCCAAAAGTCCACATACCCACATTAGAGGGTATCGATAGGAATTTGGTAAATTTATTTAAAAAGTCCACGGAGCAAAACAGGGAATGTCTGCTTGAAAATAATTTCTCAAGATCAATTCATTCATACTTAACTTAGCAGTTGCAGGGAATTATGCAATTAGGGCCTAAAGCTACCCCCTCCCCCTTCCCCCTTCCCCTTCCACTCCTTCCCGAAATCTCAAATCATGCCCCGGAAACCCAATTCTCGTGGTCGGAGTTGACGTAACCATGTACGAGCTCAGTACGTTAAGTGGAAACTTTATCATTACAGTCAATGGGATATTTTTTTTTTTATGAATACTTGTGTTGCCTCAGCCAGTCAGCGAAAATTAATGGTACTCATATATGTTAGAAACCATTCATCATAATGAAGAAAAATCAATTCTGTCCAGTATTTGTTAAAAAATGACCAAAAAAAAATGTTTTTCTTCCATCGACTGCAATGATAACTGACTGTTTGTTTTCCCCTTTGACTGAAGTTTGAGATTGTCGAAGAATGATTGTGTTACGTCGCCGTGCACCACAACATTCCCGGATGTCCGATTTGGAGAATTCCAAATCACGGACCCCCACCCTTACCCCGCTCCGAATCCTATTTATCACTGACCCGTGCACCAATTTCTACCCATACGTGCACCAATTTCTGGAACTGCCCAATCTGATAATTTACTGAACATATAGGCCTGGCCTAGTACAAATCATGAAATGTTATAAGCCTATATTACATAACGCTAGGCTCTTAGTCATATGCAATAACATGGTAGGCAAACAAGATTTGGAACAAATTAAATTGAATCAGATAAGGAATTTTAAGTGGAATATCTTTATATATATACTGTTCATAAATCAGCTAAAATGTGTGATTTTAAAAAGAAGTTTTGATTTTACATCATAAAACTCCCCCTACTTGTAAAGATGTTTATATGCTCTGATTTTCTCTGAGTTTTGTATAAACTTTGTAGGCCTAATCTGTGTTGAATGAGAGCCGTTTTGAACGAGAGTTGGCACTGCACGTGGTGGTACAATACTAATACCAGGCTTCTTAAGGGTGTGATGAAACTACACCTTCACAAAACTCAAGTTTTCTTTAGGTTTTTGATAGGTAGGGGCCTACTAAACTGCAAGTATCAAACGTGGAGGGAAATAGACTTTAATCAAATTTTAATTTTATTAATATTTTGGTAATTATGCCCCACAAAAGAATATTTACATTTTTTTGTTCCCATAAACTTTTTGGAAAACATTTTAACTTCCTTCTTCTTTTTCGGACAATTTTCTTGATTTTTGGTAGGGGGAATCAAAATTTCAAACTTCCCCAGGAGAAAATTCCAGTTGGGATTTTTTCCAATTGGAAATTCTTTTCCAATTGGAAGAAGAAAAAAAAATAGTTGAAAAAGTAAAATTGTATTCGAAGTTTGATGATTCGGGGGTTACATGGTCTTCACTTCTATGCAGTTTTCCATTCTTTTTTGGTTTGGTATGTTATTTTTTGTTAAAATTTCATGTTGAAATTAAGATGCACTAAATGTTGAATATCAGTTTAAGCAGTTAAGCAGGGCCAAAAATGTGGTAACTAACAAAGAATAGTAATGTATGTGCAATGCTGGTATGTAGCTTTTGTTTTCATGTGGTACCCCCAGGCCTTGACAAAATCAAATAGTTTAAACCGCCATTCTGGCAAGTGGTCTGAATTCTTAGTCACCAATTACTCCACTCGCCATCAAATATGTCATAACATCTGAACATACACACAGTATACGCATTATTAACGTTACAAGTGTTAATTCTGCTTTAGGTAGGATAACAGAAGCTGTTGTTTTATGAGGGTTTTTTGTTTGTTTTTTGAAAATAATAATTATCTTTGGGATTATTTATATATCCAATTGTTCCTCATATCTTGTTCCACAAGAACTTCATATGTTTCTATGTTTAAAGTGTTACGTGCATAGCCTATAGGTCTACTCCCCAGCTTGGAGAGTGCAATTTGTAAATAACTCACTAAGACTTTTGCACTTGCAAATAATGACTTGGCGAGATGATTTTTTCAAGGCTTGGGTACCGGTATGTAAACCTTGGTTTACATTACTAACATTACATATAGTTGTGACTGCATGATTCTGAACGTATGGAAATGGCTTTTAAAACATTGTTTCCTGTGTAGTGATAATGAGGTGTATTTAAACACACTTTACCTGGCTGCTCAAATATACGTAATTCTGTAATTTGTTGTCACATGATTATTCCTTGTCCTTCACAACGTCAACAAAAGCAGGTAGAAAATTATTACGCCTACTGTTTAGTTTTTGTGTGTATCTAATATTTATTTCAAGATGTTCCTAATTGATGTATGTCATTTAAAATTGATATAATAGGTTAATTTGTACATTGAACGATCCCAACTCCTGGGTCAACTCTATGGCGCTATCCTCCCTCCCATAACTCCCCCCCGACCCGCCCGCCCCGCCCCGCAACTCCCGCAACGCCCCCGCCACGCTCCCCGCCCCTGACATTTTACGCAAATGTGTACAAATATTTTCCCAACAGGAAATCAGAATTTCCATTCCGGAGAAAATTTCCAGTCAATGCTAACTGTTTTTTACAGGGACTTGTAAATGTCTTTGTTGGAAACAATAAATGCCCGTTGATTCCAGTTAAGCATAACTGGTTTTAACCTAACCTAGCCCCCTCCCCCGTCCCAATAAGGCCCCTCCACGTCCCTCCCCTGTCACGCCCCGCCCCTCCCCTGTCACGCCCGCCCCTCCCCGCCCGCCCCTCCCCGCCCCTCCCCGCCCCTCCCCGCCCCGCCCGCCCCTCCCCGCCCGCCCCATCCACGCCCCCCCCCCTGCCACGCCCGCCCCGCCACGTCCGCCCCCGCCACGTCCGCCCCGCCACGCCCGCCCCGCCACGCCCCTCTTCTGCCACACCCCTCTTCTGCCACACCCCTTCCCGCCACGCCCGCCCCCCGCCTTCAAGCCCTCTAACATTTTACAAAAAAATGATGCAAATTTCCAGGTGTACAAATATTTTCCCAACCGGAAATCTGAATTTCCATTCCTGAGAAAATTTCCAGTCAATACTAACTGCTTTTAACAGGGACTTGTAAATGTCTTTGTTGGAAACAATAAATGCCCGTTGATTCCAGTTAAACCTATCTGGTTTGAACAGGTGATGTGTTCATTACTAGTTAAAAACATTTATGACTTGTTAAAAACAGTTGAGACCACTTAAAAACATGTGCATTTCAACTGTATTTTTCTGGTGGGAGGTCTAATACAATTTGCAGGGCTGCCCTTCCTGCGATTAATACGCCGTAATACAATTCAAAGAGCTGCCATGGGAATAAGACGTAGGTATATGCAATTCGCAGGGCTGCCCTTCCTGCGATTAATACGCCGTAATACAATTCACAAAACTGCCATGGGAATAAGACGTACGTATGTGCAATTCGCAGGGCTGCCCTGCGAATAAGACGTACGTGAAATACAATTTTCAGGGCTGCCCTGCGAATAAGTCCCACCATATATTAAAGATACCCCACTGTTGACATTTGGGTAGCTTCCAAGTAACAACCTTTTTGTACATGTCTTCAATCTGTCAACAAAAAGATCCGTTATATAGATAAGAAGTTTTTTTTTAAATATTTGAAAGAACACCAAGCTCTGTAAACGGGCATATCTTTAACTTTGCAAAGAAGTTGGAGGAGGCCACGCCAGTCTATATGACAATGGGCAAGGTATGCATCATAGGTTTGACCTGGGCCACATTTCGAAGATACTCCACTAATTAAATTTGGGGTGGCTCGTACACCATATAGCAAGTACCTAAGAGTGCCGTCAGAAACGAGAGGGAAAAGAAAGGGGGAGGGGGGGGGGGCGCTGTGGGGCTTCAGACCTCAGTGTAATACAAATTAATGCCGTATTTCGCCTTTCGTCATTACAATTATAATATGTAATAATGCTGCTTCCGGCCTGGTGACCCACAATACACTTGAACTGCACACGTTCATTACTAGACTTCAAACCGGGAGTTAACTGAGCTCAGTGAATTCACTGAGACAAATGCTTTTATTGCTACATGGGTACCGTGATCGGCCATGTTTGTTGTCCAGTTAAATTTTGATTTTTTTGTTGTTGCTTGTTGCGAGATTTTGCGCGTTGCGTAATCCGTGGGTTCGACTGTTCAAAACAAATCAAATTACTTACTTGTCCAATATTTATTTCTATAGCTCATTTATTTTCTTAATTGCTGCTTTTTGGTTCCGATGCGATAGCATCAGGAACATATATGTGGCCATCTGGGCATGGTGGCGTGTGTATGTATGTGTGTGGGTGTGTGTGTATGTATGTATGTTAGTGACGGCCAGCTCGTAAACGTGATATCTCAAGATGGATACACTGGACTCGTGTCATATGTGTACACAGATAGCCCATGGCACGTAGATGTGCCTTTTTTTTTTTATGATGATGCCATGCATATTAATGAGTAGGCGGGACTTAAATTGTAAAAATCTTGAAATGTTTATATCTTATTTTGTTTCATATTTGGTCTAATTATGATGTTAACTGGTATGTACATGTTCATGACGTAAAAATGTGGAATTTCTTTATTATGCATAGTGGGCGGGGCTTAATATGATTTTGCTGAAAAGAGCTTGTAAACACGGTATCTTAAGAACGGTAAACTGGATTTATATCATATTCGGTACGCTGATAGCACATGGTCTGTAGATGTGCCCTATTGTTTTTGATGGTGATGAGTGGGCGGGGCTTAAAGTAAAAATCTTGAAATGTTCAATTGTAAACAAACGCATGTTTTTTTGCTTCATGTTTGGTATAATTATGACGTCAGCTAATGTGTAGGCCTACATGTTCATGATGTAAAAACTTTTGAGTTTCATTATGCATAGTGGGCGGGACTTAATATGATTTTGCTGAAAAGAGTTTGTAAACACGGTATTTCAAGATCAGTAAAGTGGATTAATGTAGTATGTGGTACACAAATAGCTATGGTATGTAGAAGGGCCATATTGTTTTTGGAGTGATAACATGAATATTAATGAGTAGGCATGGCTTACTGTAAAAATCTTGAAATGCTCTTATTTTGACAATTACATGTATGTTTGTTTAATATTTGTTAAAATGATTTTAGCTAATGTGTATGTTTTCATGGTATAAATTGTTGAATTTCATTAATATGCGTAGTGGGCGGGACTTGATATTATTTTGTAAAAGCATAAGCAAACAGCTTTCAGTTTATTTTCCGAATTTGTATACCATGCTGGTATACTCCACTATTTACATTTCACTTATGGAATTTCGCCGGTGGGTGAGGGGAGGGGGGGGGGCGAAGGGAGGGGGAGGGGGTGGTGTCCCCCTGACTCCTACTAAATACGCCACCGTAAACATAATATATATCCCTTCTACATGTCCCCCGCCCTCCCCCACACTTCTGATTTCTTTTAAAAAAATATTTATAAAAACTAAGAATACTAGGCCTATAGGTATAGGTCACATATTCTTACAGTAATGTTCTTACAGTTAATCATGGAGGAAAAAGTCTTTTGCCTTTCATGGTGTACGGGATGTGTGCTGAATGATATAATCCTGATAATGTAGTTTTCATCTGGAACCAGAATCAGCTTTCTTCGTAGCTTCGTGCATGTGATCAAGCGAGCAGGAAAAGTGATGCAAAAATGCAGTTTTGCTGAATTGCCGAACGTGAACCGTGCGGCGACGGCAATGAGCCATTCGCGTTTTGCAGTTTTGTTGGATGCATTGCAAGTTTTTGCCAAACTGCCGGGTTTTTGTTTTTTGTTTTTTTTGGCCGACTTATTTCTGCCGATTTTATTTCCGTTGCCGGATTGCCAGGCTATTGCCGGAAGTGTGAACGTAGCTTTAGCTGAAGTAACATATCCCTTGTCTTATCTACAGTGGCGCAAGGGGCCAATGCCTCCCAAAAATTCTATTTGGGCCAAGTACCATTTTGACCCCCCTCCCCTCCCCAATAATGAAGGTCCTAACGAATTGATTTTGAACAGTCAGATGCAATCATGGTATCTTTTCTTCCGGAAATCTTCTATTTTCGAGAACTATCCTTCAATTTCCGTAAAATTTCCTTCAAATTTTGTGAAATCTCCTTCATTTTCGTGAAATTTCCTTCATTTTGGGGAAAATATCTTCATTTTGTGAAAATTTTCATGATCTTTTTGAATATTTTCATCATTTTCTCAAAATTTACTTCAATTTTCGTGAAATGTCCTTAATCCATTTTCGGCAAATTTTACCAAATTTCGAGTAATATTACAACCACCCCTTTACCCTACCTTACCCCTTTACCCCCATCCCCACCCCTTTACAAATAGCTTTACCGTGATAAGAGACTCGTACAATTTTGTGGGTTGTTGGGACAAAGATCAAATCTCCCCCTCCCCAATGTCAAATATGTTCCTACGCCGCTGATCTACTAAATTTGGTGCGGAGTTTAGTGTTGATTGAATTACAAAAGGTGTCTGCATGACTGTTTCAATTTCTTGAAAACAGGGATTACAATTCCTTGATTATAGTGATTTCCGGTATATTGTAGTCCGGGCCCCTCTGCAATCTATTTTTTTTTCGCTGTCGTCTACGTAAATTAGTAGTACTGTTAAGACCCCTTATAGTAGTACTGTGAAGATCCATTATAATACAAATGTGAAGATCCCTTAAAATAGTACTGTGAAGAACCATTAAAATAGTACTGTGAGGAACCATTATAATAGTACTGTGAAGATCCCTTATAATAGTACTGTGAAGGTCCCTTATAATAGTACTGTGAAGATCCTTTATAATAGTACTGTGAAGATTCATTATAATAGTACTGTGCAGATCCCTTATAATAGTCCTGTGAAGATCCATTGTAATAGTACTGTGAAGATCCATTATAATAGCACTGTGAAGATCCCTTATAATAGTACTGTGAAGATCCATTATAATAGTACTGTGAAAATCCCTTATAATAGTACTTTGAGGAACCATTATAATAGTACTGTAAAGATCCATTATAATAGTACTGTGAAGATCCATTATAATACAAATGTGAAGATCCATTATAATAGTACTGTGAAGATCCTTTATAATATTACTGTGAAGATCCTTTATAATATTACTGTGAAGATCTTTTTTAATAGTACTGTGAAGGTCCCTTATAATAGAACTGTGAAGATTCCTTATTATATTTCTGTGAAGATCCATTATAATAGTACTGTGAAGATTCCTTATAATAGTACTGTGAAGATCTCTTATAATAGTACTGTGAAGATCCATTGTAATAGTATTGTGAAGATCCATTATAATAGCACTGTGAAGATCTCTTATAATAGTACTGTGAAGATCCCTTATAATAGTGCTGTGAAGATCCCTTATAATAGTACTGTGAAGATCCTTTATAATAGTACTGTGAAGATTCATTATAATAGTACTGTGCAGATCCCTTATAATAGTACTGTGAAGATCCATTGTAATAGTACTGTGAAGATCCATTATAATAGCACTGTGAAGATCTCTTATAATAGTACTGTGAAGATCCATTATAATAGTACTGTGAAGATCCCTTTATAATAGTACTGTGAAGATCCCTTGTAATAGCACTGTGAAGATCCATTATAATAGTACTGTAAAGATCCCTATAATAGTACTTTGAAGATCCATTATAATAGTACTGTGAAGATCCCTTATAATAGTACTGTGAAAATTCATTATAATAGTACTCTGAAGATCCCATATAATAGTACTATGAAGATTTCTTATAATAGTACTGTGAAGATCCATTATAATAGTACTGTGAAAATTCCTTATAATAGTACTGTGAGGAACCATTATAATAGTACTGTGAAGATCCATTATAATAGTACTGTGAAGATCCCTTATAATAGTACTGTGAAGATCCCTTGTAATAGCACTGTGAAGATCCATTACAATAGTACTGTAAAGATCCCTTATAATAGTACTTTGAAGATCCATTATAATAGTACTTTGAAGATCCCTATAATAGTACTGTGAAAATTCATTATAATAGTACTCTGAAGATCCCATATAATAGTACTATGAAGATCCCTTATAATAGTACTGTGAAGATCCATTATAATAGTACTGTGAAAATCCCTTATAATAGTACTGTGAGGAACCATTATAATAGTACTGTAAAGATCCATTATAATAGTACTGTGAAGATCCATTATAATACAAATGTGAAGATCCATTATAATAGTACTGTGAAGATCCTTTATAATATTACTGTGAAGATCCTTTTTAATAGTACTGTGAAGGTCCCTTATAATAGTACTGTGAAGATTCCTTATTATATTTCTGTGAAGATCCATTATAATAGTACTGTGAAGTTTCCTTATAATAGTACTGTGAAGATCTCTTATAATAGTACTGTGAAGATCCATTGTAATAGTATTGTGAAGATCCATTATAATAGCACTGTGAAGATCTCTTATAATAGTACTGTGAAGATCCCTTATAATAGTGCTGTGAAGATCCCTTATAATAGTACTGTGAAGATCCCTTATAATAGTACTGTGAAGATCCATTATAATAGTACTGTGAAGATTCCTTATAATAGTACTGTGAAGATCTCTTATAATAGTACTGTGAAGATCCATTGTAATAGTATTGTGAAGATCCATTATAATAGCACTGTGAAGATCTCTTATAATAGTACTGTGAAGGTCCCTTATAATAGTACTGTGAAGATTCCTTATTATATTTCTGTGAAGATCCATTATAATAGTACTGTGAAGATCCTTTATAATAAAACTGTGAAGATTCATTATAATAGTACTGTGCAGATCCCTTATAATAGTACTGTGAAGATCCATTGTAATAGTACTGTGAAGATCCATTATAATAGCACTGTGAAGATCTCTTATAATAGTACTGTGAAGATCCATTATAATAGTACTGTGAAGATCCCTTATAATAGTACTGTGAAGATCCCTTGTAATAGCACTGTGAAGATCCATTATAATAGTACTGTAAAGATCCCTTATAATAGTACTTTGAAGATCCATTATAATAGTACTGTGAAGATCCCTTATAATAGTACTGTGAAAATTCATTATAATAGTACTCTGAAGATCCCATATAATAGTACTATGAAGATCCTTATAATAGTACTGTGAAGATCCATTATAATAGTACTGTGAAAATTCCTTATAATAGTACTGTGAGGAACCATTATAATAGTACTGTGAAGATCCATTATAATAGTACTGTGAAGATCCTTATAATAGTACTGTGAAGATCCTTGTAATAGCACTGTGAAGATCCATTACAATAGTACTGTAAAGATCCCTTATAATAGTACTTTGAAGATCCATTATAATAGTACTTTGAAGATCCCTTATAATAGTACTGTGAAAATTCATTATAATAGTACTCTGAAGATCCCATATAATAGTACTATGAAGATCCTTATAATAGTACTGTGAAGATCCATTATAATAGTACTGTGAAAATCCCTTATAATAGTACTGTGAGGAACCATTATAATAGTACTGTAAAGATCCATTATAATAGTACTGTGAAGATCCATTATAATACAAATGTGAAGATCCATTATAATAGTACTGTGAAGATCCTTTATAATATTACTGTGAAGATCCTTTTTTAATAGTACTGTGAAGGTCCCTTATAATAGTACTGTGAAGATTCCTTATTATATTTCTGTGAAGATCCATTATAATAGTACTGTGAAGATTCCTTATAATAGTAATGTGAAGATCTCTTATAATAGTACTGTGAAGATCCATTGTAATAGTATTGTGAAGATCCATTATAATAGCACTGTGAAGATCTCTTATAATAGTGCTGTGAAGATCCCTTATAATAGTACTGTGAAAATCCCTTATAATAGTACTGTGAAGATTCCTTATGATAGTAATGTGAAGATCTCTTATAATAGTACTGTGAAGATCCATTGTAATAGTATTGTGAAGATCCATTATAATAGTACTGTGAAGATCCCTTATAATAGTGCTGTGAAGATCCCTTATAATAGTACTGTGAAGATCCCTTATAATAGTACTGTGAAGATCCATTATAATAGTACTGTAAAGATCCCTTATAATAGTACTTTGAAGATCCATTACAATAGTACTGTGAAGATCCCTTATAATAGTACTGTGAAAATGTATTATAATAGTACTTTGAAGATCCCATATAATAGTACTGCGGAGGGAGAGAAGCATATGCCAAGAAGCCACCCTTTTTTCGATGCGCTACGCCTTTTGTGATGTGTTAAGTGCCGAAGAGCTCAGATGAGTCCACTGGCAATGAATAATATCTTAGTGTGAAATGATGTTCAATTGAAAATCAGAAGCTTAGAATATTTTTCTGGCCCACTAGATCTTTGTGACATGGTCTTGATGCCATCCTAACTCCCGCGTGGATTTATCAGTGATAAAATGCGCGAATTTTATATGATGATTGATTGACATATTTTGCTTATATTATTTTTGACAATTTATTGACATGGTGATGTGTTCTTTTAAATGACCATTAAATTCAAGATATTTTTAAAGCCAGTACTTCCCCAGATAGCATACAATGTTGGGTCAACGTTGGCCGCCGTTGGCATACGTTAGTTGTTTGTAGGGTTGGCGAACCAACGTAAGGCCAATGCATTGAAGCCAACAATTGACTGCAGTGGCGTAGTCAGCAATAAAGAATAAAACAAAGTGAGGGGTCCAAAAGGTCATAAACCTTCTTTGCAAGACGAAGTGTTCAAATTTAGCCCAATTCTGTTGGCAATTTTGTTTAAATTTTAAAAATCAAAATATGTATATAAAAACAAGATTATCCCAATTCTTGAAAATGAAATGTAGGTCCCCCTCCCCCTATTCCCCCGTGGCTACGCCACTGATTGACTGGTACACATTGGGCAAGCGTTGGGTAATTTTGATTATACCAACAGTTGGTAGGCCTATGTAGACATTGCTCCAACTCTGGGCCAATAGGAACTTGATCAGTTTATGGGATTTAGACAATGAGCCAATGTGGGGCCAATATAAATTTGCCAACATGACGTGTACCTCCGCTTTCCGTTTAGTATGCACTGCAACCGCCGATGCACTGCAACCGCCGATTTTGGCCAAAATCGACGGTTGCACATCACACGCCTCGCCAGAGCAAGGGCAACCTAATATGATATCATTATTTGCTTGTCATTGCACAGCTACGATCTAATTACATTGCCAACACGTGCGAGTGTAATATGATGCCTCTAACTGATGTACATTGGGTATATTATTAATGCTCTTATGATAACATACTGAAAGGAAATAGCTTGCACTCGTAATAAATCTTTCAGGTTTCTAGCCTATAGTTTACAGGGATTCCTGTTTTTAGTTTATCCTTTGAGTACACGTTATAGGAAGCTTGTGCTATAAAATTGAAGAGAGTAATAACAAGGACGTATGAACGCACATCTTTAATAACAAAAATAATATTATTTTTCGCAGGCAGATCCTCTTTTCATCTAGAACATGAAGTAATACCATCTCAACGCAATGGCCATCAACCATACAAACGTCATTGTTACACTGGTGTGTTTTACGTATGTACTTATCTCAGTCGATTTCTACTTTAACGGTAACATCATCTTCAAACCTATACAGCAAACTACTAGTTTACCGGCACCTTCACACTATTCAAAGATTAAACAAGTAAGTTATTCAAACAGAAAGCTAGAAGAGTAACAGCTCCCTGCTTACCGTATTTCACGTAATAAGCGCGTTTACGAAAATGAAATTTTACCACTTTTTAGGCGTAAATTTCCTTCCCAATATAATACGCTCATGCTCGGGAGTCACGTACAGTCAGACAATGCGAATTCGGCGAAACAAACGAAAGATATTCATAAGTAAATACCATTATTGTTTTCTGCCCGACATGCCCGATTTGGGATTAACGTACAAAAAAAAGGTATGGAACCTAAATACGTTAAAAAGCATTAATTATTTATTAGTCGAATGTTGGGTGGGCACTTATTAGGGCAGGGATGCTTATTATATCGAATACGGTATTTGCATTTTTTTTCATTTAGCACAACTGGAAGGAAACAAGCGAGCTACATTGCAAGATTTCTCTCAAACATTTCTCTTAAATTGCTGATTAGCTTAGCTAGCTTAGCTTAGCTATAGCTTAGCTTCTCCCACAATTCGTAATTCAACCTTTTTTTCATCAGGGTGTCATTTACTTTTTTACATGGTGTCATTTACTTTTTAACAGGGTGCCATTTAATATTTACAGGGTGTCATAATTACTTTTTAACAGGCTGTCATTTACTTTTTAACAGTGTTGCATTTACTTCTTAACAGGGTGCCAGTTACTCTCTAACATGCTGCCATTTACTTTTTAACAGTACGTGCCATGTGATTTTTAACAGGTGCCGTCAAATTTTTAACAGGGTGCCATTAAACTTTTAACAGGGTGCTATTACATTTTTAACAGGGTTTTATTTACTTTTAAGCAGGGTGCCATTTACTTTTTACAAAAATGTCAATGCATAACCTTTAAAAAAATAATATGTAGTGGGAGGTTGAGGGCGGGGGGACAGGGGGAGTGCAAAAGGGACATATCATATCCACACAATTTATCAAGTCAGCAGCTTATGGAGGGAGCCAAATTTTATTTCCGTCTGAACAAACCTAGGAAATATATGAGTCTCTTATCTGCTTATGTACAAGAACTATTTGTAAAGGGGGAAATTTTGGCAACATTCACAGAAAATTGAAGAAAGTTGCCCCGAAAATGAAGAAAATTTTCCCAAAATTAAAAAACATTTTACGAAAATGAGGCAAATTTTCCAAAATAAACAGGATTTTTCTCGAAAATTAAAGGAAATTCCCCCCAAAATTGAAGAAATAAAAACTACAAGGAAATGAATGAAACTCCCCAAACATTTAAAGCAAATTTTACGAAAATGAAGGAAAATTGAAGAAAATTTCTCGACAATGAACAAATTGTCCTGAAAAATTGAGAAAATTTCGCGAAAATTTCATGAAAATGAAACTAGCTTCCCAAAAATTTAAAAAGATTCAAGAAAATGATGCAAAATTCGCAAAAATGAAAGCACAGTTCTTGAAAAAAGTAAGGAAATTCCCTGAACATTGGAAAAGAATTATAGAAAATTGAAGAAAATGAACGAAAGTTTTCGGAGAATTAAAGCAAATTTCACGAAAATGAAAGAAGAGTGCAGAGATATGAAGGAAATTTTCCCAAAATGTAAGATTTTTTTTTTAAACTTCTCCAAAAATAAAAGCAATTTTATTTCCGACACCAACTTTTCCTGGACATTAAAAAAAATCAATAAAATATTAGACAGGAAAGGGAACTAAAAACAAATATCACTAACATCATACCCATGAGGGTCAGCTTGTGGATCAACCAGTATTATCAGAAGAGGGAGCTACAGAACCCAGTCAAGTTTAGATTTATGAAAATAAATTATAATTCCAGACATGTTTTCAAGGGTTAGGCTAACCGAAAGGGGGCTAAGTAGCACTGATTTATATCATAAATGCAACTTTTGCTATATTCTCCTCCTCATTATTATTATTATTATTATACCGAATATTTACTGTGCTAAATTTCATTAAAAAAACATGCTCATAAGCACTGTACATGAAATATAATATAATTTAATATAATTAGAAGTTATAGTCCATCTGCTAAGCTTAAATATATGTTTTTGATAAAGATTTAAAAGTGTTCAAATCTGAACAATTTTGGACATCACTTGGAAGGTTGTTCCAGAGTGCTGATGCTATTGTTCTAAAAGATTTGTCACCATAACTGACAGTTTTTCGTGGCACCACGAGACTTGAAGATCTACATGACCCGAGTGCACGCGCTGGAGTATACAGTTTAAACATTTTGTCATATAACAAGGTGATAAGCCACATAGTGCCCGGAAAGTGTGCACGCTGACCTTGTACTTAATACGGTAACCCACGGGAAGCCAGTGGAGCTCCTTCAGCACAGGTGTAATGTGTTCAGATCTTCTTGTGCGAGTGATTACTCGGGCCGCTGTGTTCTGAACACGCGGCAGTTTACCGGTTAAAGAGTCTGTTACACCACACAGTAGCGCATTACAGTGGTCAAGTCGCGAATTAATCAATTTGTGCACTCATTCTCAAAACATTTCTCCAATAGAGACGAGGAGCTGTACAAAACTAATTTTATATCCATAAAAGCTAATGCTACCAAATGTTCCTTTCATTTTCAAAATCTCATCGACGGAAGGAGGGAAGAAGGGGGAGGGGAAAGAAAGAAGGGGTTGCATCGCACTAATTCCATACGCATGTTTATAATCATATTGTAAATATATAGCAAAAACTGAATGAGTCCCTATTTATTCCATTCAACTAATTTGTAGCCCCGCCCCATACCTGGCACCACCCTGCTTCCCAAAACACATCCCTAAACTATGATGGCAACAATCCGATTGATTTAAGCATCTTAATATAGTTTACATTATCAAATTTATTTTCATGTTCAAATCTCTCATAGCAAGAGAGAATAATTTTTGATTTGGAAGGGATGGGTTTTGGGGGCCCATGACCACCACCCTTGCATCTGCCACTGGTTATAGTGTTAATTGATTTCATTTTTCTTCTTTCAGTTGTCAATCCTGTTGATGGTCAGTGGCGTAGCTAGGGCCCTACGGGCCGGGCAAATGAGACCCTGTTGGCCCTATGTTATATAGGTATAATGGTATTTTTACGAGGACCGAGGGAGGTTGCCCCTGCCTCACCCTCCCACCACCCCCTTAGTCACACTGCTGTGGGTGGTATTCGTTTAAGCAGTCAAAGCTCCCCCGATTATGCCACCGCTGCTGTAAATGCACGTTTTTATCAGGGACGAACTTATTGTTCATTACTGGAAACATTCATATAAAGCAAACAAAATCCTCTTTTTTCTGGTACTAAGACATGGAATAAACCTCAGTTTACGTTATATTCGAAGAGTCATTGCAATTTACGGACTTGGAAGAAGACACCAAGTCGGGAATTATCGCAAAATGATAAAGGTAGTGCTCATAAAAATAGCCTACACATATCTTTTTCCACAAATTGCTCCACAGTTTTTCGGAGGATTTTGTATGAGACGATGTAACTTAAGAAGTGGACATCGAGTAAAATATAAGTATTCTTGTCCAAAAAAAACAACGGTCAAAGGCAACTTCTAAGGTATGTTAAGTGTACTTGTTTCGATATGAAGTCGACTTGAAAAAGCTGAGAATCATATTGTAACAAGTTGACTTGCCGACTTTGACAGTTGGAAACATGACCTCGATTGACCCGAAAACTTTAATAAAAATCACATGACAATCAATTTGAATTCGAGTGACGCATTTCCATTTAATCTATGTTCTAGATCAGGGCAATTTGCTCTAAAACTGATAAACACATGAGTATCGTTATGGATACACAATAAAGGTTACGACTTTTCAGAATTAACGACATCATTTTATGTCACAATGTGAGCACTACTTTTTGCACAACAGCCAATGAAAGATAAAAAAAAACGTGATAAAATTGACAACCGACCGGTACAAAAAATAATGAAAATCACGAGAGAAAAAAACACGATAAAACCAAATGTTGTTTAACAGTTTAAGCTATGAAAAAAATAATTTCAAATTTATCTTAGGGCAAATCACAAACCAAGAGCCTAAGAAAAGTTCTATAACAATTCGATTAGACTCGCTGTTGGCTTGAATTGGACGCCATGATTATAACCCATGCGCATTGAGTGTATGTCCGTAAAACGGATGTACAATACCAATAGACGATCTACAGCGCTCCTGACTCTCAAGAACAACTCTTGCTCTTGGAGAGGAAATAAACGCTCGAGGTTTACAAAATACTCTTATTCGATTGCATATCAAGAGAAAGAGTTTATTTTGTGATTCATAAGAGTAATTTCATACCTAATTTCTAGATGTATACCCGTCATATCAGCTTTAGCGTTTGAAAAGCTAGATACATCCCAGTTTTTAAAAGTGTCAAGTTTAGATAGATAAGTAGGCCCCATAAGCAGATAAGTATTTTACGGACCCAATTTACCTCATTTAATAATATGAGGCAACATTTATTACAAATTTGGTAACTTTTTGTTATTCCTATCAGCCAACAATCAAACACAATTTTCTGAAATTTAGTGAGAGGGGTTCTGGGACCCCAAAACCATGACAGCTTTTATATTTCGCCTGGAAATTGAGTCGATTATATATATCTATTACTTTTTTTGCCATATACATAGCATGGGACTTCGACATGTTCTGTAGTTAGTGGTGTAGCCACGGAGTGAATGGGGACCCCTTTTTACAGGAAATTTGGATAAATTTGGATAATATTTGTTTATATATATTTCTTGTTTCAAAATTGCCCTCAGAATTGGGCTAAATTTGAACACTTGTCTTTGGAGGGGGTCTTGGACACCTCACTTTTTGAATGTTGGCTACACCACAATCAGTGGTGCAGGTATCGTCCATGGGGGATATTGTGTTCGGGACCCTCGTCTAAGTAATTGTAATACGACATTGCTTGAGCCGCTTACATTTACGTTGATATGTACGCTTGACTTTAATCACACTGGCATAGTATGGAGGTTTACCTATTAAAAGTGGTACCTCATTGTTTAGAAGCACAAACCTGATATGCTGACACTTTTAACTCCAAGTCACTTGCGTCTCCTTACCAAGAATGTCGCTGGGGTATTCTGATTGGGCTCAGTGTCCTCTGAATGGTGGTGGTGGGTAAAGGGGGGGGGGGTGGTTGAGGCATCAGTTTCCCACCTGGGTGGATTTATAAGGGTTTCCCGAAGAGGAACGGTTGGATTTCCATCTGCCATGTTAATTTTTCAACTGGCGTCCCATATTATTGGGGGGGGGGGGGAATGGGGGGGAGCGGGGAGACATCTCAACCCCACCCCCTTATTGTGACGTCTCTGCTTCTTACCAACCATGTTGTTACACACCTGGTAGAAATGTTTACCTCTGAAACCTATATAACTCACCCTCGTAACATGGAACTCCAGACTTGGTTTAATTAACATTCCAGCTTTAAACAGTCCGGAAGCATGCCTATTAATAGGAACATTTATACCACACGAGAATATTGTAGTCATGCAGCCATATTGTTCAGATGTTGCAATAAAATGTCATAGTTTCTAATATATGTACTTGAAATATTTAAAATCATTGTGTTGAAGAACATTTAAATTTTCAAAATGGCCGTTTCGCGCCTGAAAGCCAAGCTCTTTTGTCTATATTATCTGATATTTCGAAAACGGCGTGGTGAACATATTAAATGGTGGTGGAAAAATTGTAGCCATGACAGTAATGAAGGCATTTTCATAAGTTTTAAGTTTCCCCAAGCAAAAACATTTTTCTCAGACGTATTTGAAATTTGAAAAATTTAACATTGCATAAGGCTTTAATGTTAGGATAGCAAAGGATTATGGGAAATATCACAAAATGGCGGCTTCCATGTAGCAAAATGTTCCCATTATTAGGAACATTTATGTTCCCATTAATAGGCATGCTACTGGACTGTTAGATAAGTATGTCCATCTGTCATGAATTCAAGTGGTTCTTCTTCTGTGCAATGTGGAGTCAGTTGGGAGTGAATAGGGTGGGACATGAAGGGAACTGTCACTAAGCAATCCATTGGAGAATAAATCTCTTGACCAATAGAAGATCATGAATTGTTGCACGGAAGGGGTATCTATGATACCAAAGCACTATTGTGAGGGCTGGGGCAACCTATCGCAAGCAATCATGGGAAAGGCCTGAGAGGAGTAAAATGATAGGGAAATCAATGATGTAGTCAGACGGCTGAAGTGCATCTCCTTGTCACTAACTGTCAGTCTGTCAATGTTTTGATACTATTTTCATCTGGATGTGCTTGAAGATAATCTGAATGATCCGAAGTGCTTACAAGTTCCAAACAGAAATCGAGTTATTCTAAGTCACTGCAAATTTTCCATTTACCAAATTCCATTCCCTCTTTTGTGTGAATGAACCATTTTCAGGTAAGGTTGAATGTTTAATACAGGTTCTTATCCCAGGCTTCACATGAGTGGTATAACCCAATAGTTAACCAAATGTGGCACCACCACAGTACTAGAGAATCCCAATCCCAATGAGCATATCTAAACTAAGATCATTATAGCAATTTTATCTATTTTGAGAAAAAATGTACCTCTGTAACAATTATACATTAATATTTGAATGAAAGGTACTTTCAACACACTGGTTTTCCTTCCCCCTGGGAAATTTGCCTCACACTGTTCAATGAAATCATTGTAGCACTTTTTGTTTGTTTAAATCCAATCCAAAAATAAATGAATAAATTATTGGATTGGTTTAGTGTTACACAACACATTACTTTGCGAATGCAGGACATTCATGTGTACTTTGCAGGTTTGTTAAAATAAGCCTGTCTGCTATTTTAGCTTAAACAAAAGTGGCTCCATCAGATATACAGTATCCTAAAACACAAAATACATACAAAACTAGTATGTCTATCCTTGTTTGAGGCAGATAAATTTATAGATAAATAATTAGGGGATAAATGGTACAAAAATACAAACGTTTACATAAAACCTACGAAAAGTCAAAGAAAATACTTTATTATCAAATCATAATTTATTTATCTCTTTTGATTCAAATATAAGTATTGTTTCAACTTCATCACAAATAAGCAATGCATTAAACCCTTCATATGTATAAGTGCTTCTTTAAAGATATATGGATGTGTAGCAGCAAAGTATGCTAAATTGCTTTCAAATTTAAAAATAGGTATGACAAATCCATCCGAATCGATTGAAAATTGACCAATGTAGAGCATTTTGAATTTTCAGGCCAAAATTGCAAATTTGTGTTCATCCTTATGTTCCTCTTCTGATGAATAAGTGGGTGGAAGTTCCTATTTCTTTATGTAACCCCTTTCTTTTGTTTCTTAATTCATTGTCACACATTTGTGGAAAATAGAAAGGAATTTTAAAAAACGTTTTTAAGTGCTGACCATAACCCTTAACCATAATCTAGCAGAAATAGACTTTGTCCTCATTTTCAAGAACTGAAATTTAGGAAGGAAATATAGGCCCCTATATTGTATATCTAGAATTAACAAATCATATTCATTTCAGAAAAGTGTATATTATCGGGAAAAGATTTAAGATTTTGAATGTAAATCCTGGTTTTTGCAGCCCAGAATGTAAAAAGGGTCAATGTTTACATTATTAAAGTGCTATCTTGTCTAATTGAAAATACTCTTTGTGCTACTTGCAAAAATATTTGAATTCTGCTTCTGTTAAACACAGAAAGAGCTCAAAACTTCAATTTAAAAACACATTTGTTAAAAACAATTCTGTATAGCAAAACTTAAAAAATATTTGTATAGAAAAACCATCACAAGTTTTTTTTATGCCTCATATGTCTTATTTTTATTCATAACCTACAGTATAATGTGATGTTGAATTTGTCTCAAGTATTCCTCAGTTGTTTGAGATCAAAGTATTGCAGCATCACATTGTCTTGATATTAAGTTATCACTACCTTTTACTTTCCCTCAAAGATTGTGGCAGAACAATAGAGAAATCAAATCAATATTATATTTCGAGAAAAAAATATGTGCTCAAATAAGTGCAGTAGCAGGACTAGATCTGTATTTACCCATCAGTCATTTAGCTTGCATGGAAGCTACAGCAACACCGACCGAAAAGGAATGCTGTGACTGACAGTGATACTGCATCGAATGATGTCTCCATCCATCCTGTTTTTTTACAGCATACTTCATACATGATAAAATGAAACAAGTGTTGCTATATGTGAAATATTGTTTCATGAGATGATTCTTTCATATTATATCTTTCTTTGTATTGCCTGCAGTAATGAATTGGATCAGTACATTTTCATATTGGAATATGGGTATCATAATATATCTTTGCACCAACAGGAAAGGTAAACAAGATGTAGATGGTTTAATGTCTTATGCAAACTATCATTATCGGTGCTTTAGAAAAATCAACTTAGAAAAAGTAAAATGCCATGTAACTGGTTAATGGTCAATAATTACCATCTTTAACAATAATGTTATTATTATAAAACAATAAATAATTTGTATTGTGCAAAATCATGTTAAGTATTTCTATGCGCTTTACAAAAAGAAAATGATGGTGAGTAGCAGGAAAATAAGTATAATTTTTTAAGGATTCTTTTAGAATATATTGATGCGATTTTTTGTCCATTTTTTGACACCAGGGTGAGGCATTGATATATTTGTTGATATCAAATAGTCTTTTATTTGTAGTACTCCATATTACTTCTTTAAAGATATGCGGATGTGTAGCAGCAACTTATGCTAAATCGCTTTCAAATCCATAGAAAATACAAAACAAATAATCCAAATCGGTTAAAAATTGACCATTGTAGAGTATTTTGAATTTTCAGGCCAAAATATGTGTTCCTCTTTATGTTCCTCTTTTGATGTATGAGTAAGCGGAAGTTCCTATTTCCATATGTAAGCCCTTTTGTTTAATCATTGTAACAGATTTGTGAGATTTGTGAGAACCCCTTAACCATAATCTAACAGGAATAGACTTTGTCCTCATTTTCAAGAACTAAAATTTAGGAAAAAAATATAATGAATTACATAAAGTTTTTTACCTACCCATTCGTAGACTTTTGGGCTTTCATTTGGACTACAGGTATATTTTATTTTACATCTGAGCAAGCTTTATATGTTTGCTGTAAAAACCAGACATCAGATAATGATGTAAATTCAATTTAGTTTTAAATTTGAATATATTAAAGCTTTGTGAAATAACACAACAAAAAATTGTTCACACAAATACAAAGTGTTTGTTGTATCGTGAGTGGAACAGCCCTTCATTTTTTCTTCGAAATTGTAATCTACAATAGTTTCAAAGAGAGCAAGTAGCTTTGTTTTTTCTTTGCCATATCCCACAGAGAAAAATTAATTCTCAAGGTCAATACAGGAAAAAGACAATATATTACACCATATAAATATTCTATATCATACTGCATTACATAACATATTATACATACCTAATAAAGCTCAAATTTTGATTTGCTACTGTTTGTCTAAAACTTAATATGCTTTTTTAACTAGACTTCCTTGTCAATATTTTAAGGTAAATGTTCTAGATGTCACTAGTCTTTTATGACAGCCTTTCGAAGTATGTGTCTATGAAGTGCTACAAATAGAAAACTATTCGATATCAACAAAACTATTAATCCCTCACCCTGGTGTCAGAAAATGGAAACAACTTTCATCAATATATTCTAAAAACTTCCTTAATTAGTTCCACTTATTTTCTTGCTCCCCATCATTTTCTCTTTGTACAGCGCATTGAAATGCTTAACATGATTTTGCACTATACAAATTATTTATTGTTTTATGATAATAACATTATTGTTAAAGATGGTAATTATTGACCATTAACCAGTTACATGGCATTTTCCTTTTCCTTACTTGATTTTTCTAAAGCACCGATAATGATAGTTTGCATAAGACATTAAACCATCTGCATCTTGTTTACCTATTCTGTTGATGCAAAAATATTGTGGTACCCATATTCATGTCTTACACTGCTCCAATATGAGCTCTTTCTGTGCTTGAGCAGAAGCAGAATTCAAATATTTTGCAAGTAGCACAAAGAGTAATTTCAAGTAGACGAGATAGCGTTTTAATAATGTAAACATTGACCATTCTAACATTCTGGGCTGCAAAAATCAGTGATTTATATTCAAAATCGTAAATCTTTTCCCCCTAATATACACTGTTCTGAATGAATACGATTTCTTATTTCTTGATATACATTAGAGGGGCCTTGAAGCAACATGAATGAAGGCAATTTGTGTCAATCAATTGTTAGCTTTCTTAAGAATGAATGTATGAAGGTGAGAAAAATGGCTGCAACATAATAGCACAACTATAAAAGAGGGTAACACTCCATATGGAACCGAACTACACACAATTTATACCCTTTTCAATCTACAGAAACAATATGACAGAATAAAGGAACAGTAAAGACAAGATTTTCGAAGACCAACAGTACACTGCTTTATATATACTGTATTTAAGGGGTCAACCTGAGAATCAACAGAGTTAACCAAATTTGTTGTCTATCTCAGTATTGCTGATGAAAAAAAAAGTTTTTTCAGATGTACATGTACCATAAGATTGGTTTATAGGGCCTGTGAAAGCATGGAATAATCACAAATCTGCAATGTAGAACAACAAGTATAAACTGTTTTAAATGATATTAGTTCTGAAGTGAGAACAAGACTGAGAACAAGAGCAGCAAAATAGTGTATAGTACTGTAGCTTGTTCCTCACAGAAAGAAAACAAATTATTTCTGATTAATGCTCTATACTGGTCTAGTCAGATAATGATGAAGAGTATGCTTCAAATCAACTCAGAAAACCAGCTCTACCTACAGACCTATGTCCTTAACTTTTCAACCTGCCAGAATTTGATTTAATTGTTTTTGGAACAAACAAAAAACAATAAAAAAATATTTTGTTGTATTTCATAAACTTTCTGTATCAAGGCGTTGTGTATTACAAGTAAATATACAATGTATCATCGTACACTGCAAACTCATGTTCAAAACCAATATCAATTTTATGTTATGTTTTTGTGTTTTATTTGTGATCCAAAAGTAAATGGCACATTTTTGACACAAAAAAAAGTTGCGAAAAAGTAGCAAATAATCAACATTCATTAACAGTACTACGATGTAATGTTAAGGGTCATACTAGTTTGTAACTGTGCAGCCTGCATTGCGTCTGCATGACAGTTTTAGAAGTTGACACAGAAGTTTTGTTTTTGATGTCAAAGATGACATAATCATTTTTGAATATTTCAGAGTCTGAAATTATCCAAGTATGACCATGACTACTCCAACAAATGTAGCAGGACTACAGTATATTAAACTGTTACTTTATTTAGGACATATTAGAGAAGACGGTAAATATTAACAAGTTTCCAACACTTCGGGAAACGCAAACTAAAGGGAAATACTTTCTAAATTGTGTTAGAATCTGCAGTTGCTCTTAAGAATGTTGCTCAAAATAATGAGTTATATTAGAACTTAGCTAATTATTATCAATGTTGTACGGTATGCTTACATTTTAAAAGAATAAGAATATCAATCCTAAGGTAAGATTTCATTAAGAATATTAATACTAAGGGCAATCTAACACGGAAATGATGCGGGCTGTGAATGTATGCTTTATATATTATATTTATAGAACTGCCATTTTCAGCATTCACTTGAATCAGTTTTTGTCTGCTGAAGTTCTGTTGTGTTATGTAATAATTGATGTGGTTAAAAGCTGGTAGGTCCTATGTCGCAAACTATTGCGAGGAGTGAATCATGATAGTACTGGTCTAGTCTTAACTTCTAAGCAGTGACTATTCAGTTATTGGTCTGACTGATTAAGGCAATCAATGGAATAGGCTTATGTGCCTACATGGTATTTGAGGCATGGCCATGATATAGGCCTTATGTCTCTCTCACGCACCTTCATATGCCTACGCTGTACTCATCAATCATGAAAATGTGGGTAGCAAAGCTGGGTCATACTACAGTAATAGGCCCTAGGCTAGTAGTAGTAGGCCTTAGTATCAGAACTAATGTTAGTATGCTTACTGCCAGTGTCACTAGGGCTAGGGCTTAAATATTGGGTGCATAAACAGATTGTTCTTTGGTAAGCCTAAACCTGTACCAGCAAATCCAAAATTGTGAATAACGGTAACAAGAATATCATTTCTTCATATCCGTAGCTCTGTTAATAAGCGTACAACCAAATTAATTTTATTTTGCATAATTCCGTTCTGTCTCAATGCATTGTCATAATAACAACCTAGTGTTACAGAAAAGTCACACCTTATAACGTTAGGAAGAAAATTAGGTCCAAGAAGTGAGAATTAGGACTGGCATTTTTCCTGAGCATTTTCATCCACTAATAGTGCTTAAAAGTGGCTTAAATTTGACGACACTAATAGTTCATTTATAAGAGCATATTGAACATAATAAAAGTTGTCTGCTATGAGGGAAAGTGACTTACACAGATTTAACCCAAAATCGAATGTCTTGTACGTCGTCTGATGTTCAGCTATAGTGACGAACATTGAAACTGCATAAGTTAGAGCAATTTGAATTATCCGGATTCGTTCGGGAGTGATCGTTTTACAAACCACGAACTGCTCAATTCGAACATCCGGGTCAAGTTCTTAAAAATGAATAATATCGCAGTAGCGGTCATATAGCACGGCCATGTTCCCAAGTGTTTGCATATGTAGTACAGACAACTCCTGAATTATGATAAATGTTCTAGTTTCGATATGAAGTTGACTTGAAAGAGCTGAGAATCAGACTTGATGACAAACATCATTGTAACAACTTGATTTCCCGACTTTGGACATGTGGTCAAGACAACTTAGTGAAGTGGTAAGTGAACTTGACATCTTATTGGTTCATAATATGTCGACTTTTTGATCTCAGGAAGTGATCATGATGACAAAAAATTATTTCAATAAGACATCTTGGTACCAGAAATAAGTATGGAAGATGGGTTTATAAGTTGCCATATAGAGATAATTATGTAGATATCTGGGTATGTTGGATGGCATTTTTCAGATTCCCTAATTTTACCCTTTTTTTGCCCACAATGCTTTAATGTTTAAATCCCATCTATGTCTTCAAAAACTGTTTTTACGGTAATTTGAGTTACTTTTTCAAAGTATTGCCTGGGCTACTTTTCACTCCGTAAAAGTATTATTATTATTATTATCAAATTACATTTCTACAGCGCTTATTCTAACAATAAGCTCTAAGTGCTTTACAAAATGAAAATGTAAAATACACATAATTTAAGAATAATGTAAACATAGATAATATACAACATATGTTAAAAAGATAGAAGGTATAAAAGTATAAAGGCAACAGGAATAGTGTAAAGCTAACAAGAGAAAACAAGTTTAAAAGTTTAAATGCGTATAGATCTTAAAAACATAAACTTGCAAAATTAAGATTATTATATAATTTGGGATAGAAAGAGTAAAAATACATGTGAAATTAAATCTAGACAAATTGGAATCATAAAAATGCTAAGAAGTATAAAAATCTGTAAGTAAAGCGAGAGAATAAATATCAAGAATAATGACTAAAATACTGTCTAAAAAGGAATGTCTTCAAGTCACGTTTAAAAGCTGAGAGCGATACATTGCACCTTATAGTGCACGGGAGTTTATTCCATTCATTTGGTGCATAGGCATTAGGGCAGCGATCCCCAAATTTGTTTGAACTTCTTGGTACTTGGAGTAGATGTTGACCTGATGATCTTATAGTACGAGATGGTGGGTGGGTTTTGATTACTAGGGCTAGATAATCAGAGGCTGTACCTTGCAAACAATTAAAACAGAGAACTACAATTTTAAAATGCACACGATATTCAACTGGCAGTTAATGAAGTTGGAATAAGATGGGTGTAATGTGATCTCTATAAGCTGTACATGTTATGAGTCTAGCGGCGGAATTTTGAATCAACTGTAGACGATGAATTAATCATTTGTTGACACCAATCAAAAGAGAATTTGCATAATCAATCATATAAGTAACAAGGGCATGGATCAAGGTTTTCGTTGAGTCAGCATCTAGGAAATGGCGGATTTGAGCAATTGACCTGAGATGATACATTGCACTTTGACATTTAGATATAATAAACTTTTCCATGGACAATTCAGAATCAAATAATGCACCTAAATTTTTTACCTTAGGAGAGTGAGATATGCTTATGTTATTGAAATTTAATGATACACATGGCAATTTGTTGATATTGCACTTGCTACCGATTAGAAGGAATTCAGTTTTGTCATCATTTAGTTTCAAAAAGTTATTCATCATCCATCACTTAATGTCTTTGATACAGTTTTCGAGAGCAAGTAACTGATTATGTAAATCTGAGTTATTAAGTGAGATGTATAATTGAGTGTCGTCTGCGTAAAAATGATAGGCAATACAGTATCTCTCAATGATGTCAGTAAGCGGAGTAGTATATAAAGTGAACAGAAGAGGGCCTAACACGGACCCTTGTGAGACACCTACTTTCAGTTGGATAGAGTCCAACTCAATGCCATTTTCAGTGATTCGCTGGGATCTATCTTGAAGATATGACTTAATCCAACAAAGTGCAGAATCATTGATGCCAAACCGCGTGGATAAGCGACTCTAAAGGATATCGTCTGAGAAGTTCTCCAAAGTACAGTCAAAGTTTTAAACACTGCTATCTGAGCTATAGCATTTTAGCGGGGGTATTTTGGTTTAGATTATTTGAGGGAAAACTAATATAATACTTATAAAGTACAATCATTTAATCTAAACATTTCTTGTGTTTTAATTTTTCATTTTAGCGCACAGTATTTTTACTAAAACTATTTAATGAAATTATATGAACCAGAAAAATAATGTCAGCGAAAAACCAACCTACAGGTTAGTAGAACATCCTAAAACTTATTTTCGGACGTTTGAATAGTTAATCACAAACGTGCAAAAAGATGTTGACCAAATATCAATTTTTTTATCCCGTAGTGGTGCTAAATAGGTAAACGTTTAGGAAAAGTTATTTGGCGAAGTGTATTTTTTAGACTGGTTGGTATAAGAATATCCAAAAGGTAAGTTATTTTTCAATCCTCAATTTTCTACAGTGTATGAATTAAACAAAAGGAGAATTTTACTCAATTCATAACAACCCTCGTACGGCAATCCAAATGTCAACCCGTACTAAGGGATGTGTATGATAACTGTAACCCCAGTAGGGAAACGCAATCGATCTTTAAAACGGCAGTAGGCTTTGCAAGTTTGCATGAGGGAATGCCAATACATGCATGATGTGAGTAATTACGCACATAAACAGTATAAATTATTACGTCACTTAATAATTACGTAATCACTTGCGGTTCAACGGTTGAGGACCGTAATGGTGACAGCTGTACGTTCATGAAAAAATGCTAATTGTCACAACCTTAGCTGCTAGTTTGACCGATTACCGGCTAAATATGACAAATTTGGCCGTTTTGAAACATGTTTGGTCCGTAATCTGTTTTCAATGCAGGCCAAATGAAATTAACTTAACATTTATGAAGATTAATGTGTAATATTTGAAATTTAGTTATGTTTACAAGATGTATTTTCTAGCCATACGTTGTGGTGGAATTGACCTTTGACCTCGCCAACGTCAGTAATCGAGCAAGACATGGTGGCACCATGCATTAAATGTCACATAGTTTCTGTTAGAAGCATAATTATTCAGACATCGCTATGACGTGAAGCTCATTGCACCCACCACAAAACTAAGTCATCTCTGAGAACCAATCTGGCAGTCATTCACAACTAGCCTCGTGTGGCGTATATGACCTGACTGTCAATGTGCCACTAACCCGAACAAACAAACTTAATACAATTCATTCAGGAATATTTAAACTCTTGGATTTTTAACATGATGAGTGATTGCCCAAAAATAGAGTAGACCTTAAATAACATTTGAAAAACATCATAAAATATACATATGCAAAAATAAAAGCAATAACAGCAATCAATTCTTCTTGCAATGTTATGGGTTGAGCTATAACATCATTGATGTCTAGATAAGCCACAAAATCGCAAGACAAAATATGATGGAAAACATTAAGACTGAGGAATCTGAGGTTATGACATCACAACTAGTCTGATTAGAGTAGTTTTTACACATATGATACCAACTTTAAACATAGATATCTCCTTAACGAAATACAAATTTGGACTGCTTCCTTCACCATTTTATTTCTTTTAAAGTTCTCTTTTATATAAGATGAACATGAACCTTAAACTAAACCTTTGATCTGCAATTGACTGGTGTCCCAAGTACTCTCATCCGCTTAGCACCATGGAAACCGGGTATAACCACCGGCTCTATCTAACTTTTTTAGGTTCCTGAACTGTCAACTAGTCAACTTATGTACGATCTATTAGTTTCCTTTGCTCTCGTTTGAAGGTACATGGACATGAGTTTTAGATACACTATGTAAAGATCCCATCAAAATCGCTTGTCCATTTTACAGCATTGTAAAACTTAGATACTTAATTATCAAAAATTGCGCAATGTTTTGTGACCTCAGAATGGGAATATCAAATGTTGTGAAATAATAAATATTTTGAATGGAATGTCACGTCTGAAGTAATTTAAAAGATTTGATATTATTATAAGCTTGAAACCAGATTTAGCAGTAGAAGGCAATTTGAGAACCTTTGATAATAAAACTTTGGAAAGAACTATAAAGGATATTATATGTATTCCTTTACATACTTCATCACTGTTGCACATGCTGAAGAGTTTTACACATTTTATTTCGACATAACTTAAAGAAGCTGGCTGCCGAAAGGTGATGGCGTTAGTTTTTGCCAACTTATGTAGATTTAACCAATAATGTCGCATCACATGGTCTACTTTTACATAATTTTTCACCCATTGCACGCAAGCGAACAAATTCCCAAAGTTTATAGGGAAACTCATACAAATTTGGAGTACTCGGGTCGGGATTTTGTAATAATCATGATATTCCGTACCGAAAAGGTATTTGATTTAGTGTGAAACTCAACTTAAATAACGCCAGCTCCTTCAAAAAGTGTAAGTACTATTGTGACCGTTTACAGATTGTTCTGCTTGGAATTCATCTTCTGGTACAAAATTATATTTAAGTATCGTAATTATTCAATAAAAACAAACTTAATCATTTCAGGTTTCTTCTTCTTTTCCTTCAGGGTATAACTTGCCAACCATTCAAACCACTAGATAATATAAGCGTTATTAAACAAAACATACCTGTATGGACTAACATAAAGGAAACCACCAATCCCAAATCGTGTAAGGTACAAATACTTGACCCACACAAGCGGTATCAGGTTTGTGAAAGGATAATGGTTAGGATTGAAGCAAGAGACTGGACCAATAAACCAAAGATATACGGTGGGGACGTATTTCAGGGAAAAATTTATTCAAAAACTAAGACTGTGTCCTCTTCTGCCGCAGCTGACTACATAAAGGATTTCGGCAATGGAACTTACCTAGCTTACTTTACTGTCAGATGGCCTGGAAAATGTAAACTCGAGATCAAAATGTTATACCCAAGTGAAGCTATACCAATATTTCGACGGACTATAGCGGGTAAAGGATTAGAGTATTACAGAACCGGCGGAACTTTCGTATCGCAGGGAGACAAGAAAGTGAAGGAAACATCAATCTGTGGCCTTGTCCCTTTTGAGGTATTCATAACTTGTATTATATTCGAGTACATTTTCTGATTTGTGTCCGGGTCTGTCTTGTCTTTTTGTAAAGACCTTTTAATATCTGAATCGGCAATTTTTGGAAAACTAATTTAAATAATGTCACATGATTGCTAAAAATCGCGTGTCCCTTATTGCCCAATGATATACTGGGGGAATCTTATCGTCCAATCAATTACTCTGGGAATCTTGACTGTCTGCACAATAGGGACCAAGAATATGAAATGATGTTTTCAAACGCATTTATCCTACGTATGCTATAAGTTAGCATTTTTGCTTACAACTTTTTCCTCTAAAACGTACATCTATCTGATTGGTTGAGTATCAAATGGAAAATTCACGCAGAAATTGATTGGTCTGACTCGAAGTATTGAAGAAATCATGTTCGGCTTTACTCGGTTTTAAAAGGTCAAAAGGGAGTTCAAATGGGCAATAAGAAGAACGGTTGAGTTGAATATTTTGCAACTTTAAAATATCCAGCCTGATTTTGTATACTTTATGATGGACCTGACCAGACTTTACATTGAACCAGACCATACTTTACATTGAATTAAACCAGACTTTACATTGAGCCAGACCAGACTTTACCTTGAACCAGACCAGACTTTGCATTCAACCAGACTAGACTTTACATTGAACCAGACCAGACTTTACATTAAATTAGACCAGACTTCACCTTGAACCAGACCAGTCTTTACATTAAACCAGACCAGACTTTACCTTGAACCAGACCAAACTATACATTGAGCCAGATCAGACTTTACCTTGAACCAGACCAAACTATACATTGAGCCAGATCAGACTTTACATTAAAGCAGATCAGACTTTACATTGAAGCAGACCAGACTTTACATTGAACCAGACCAGACTTTACATTGAACCAAACCAGACTTCACATTGAACCAGACCAGACTTTACATTGAAGCAGACCAGACTTTACATTGAACCAGACCAGACTTTACATTGAACCACACCAGACTTTGCATTGGCCCAGACCAGACGCTACATTGGACCAGACCAGACTTTACATTAAACCAGACCAGACTTTACATTGAAGCAGACCAAACTTTACATTGAACCAGATCAGACTATACATTGAACCAGATTAGACTTTACGATGAACCAGACCAGACTTTATATTGAACCAGATCAGACTTTACATTAAACCAGACCAGACGTTACATTGAACCAGACCAGACTTTACATTAAACCAGACCAGACTTTACATTGAACCAGATCAGACTTTACACTGAACCAGACCAGACTTTACATTGAAGCAGACCAGACTTTACATTGAACCAGACCAGACTTTACATATAACCAGATCAGACTTAACATTGACCCAGACCAGACTTTACATTGAACCAGATCAGATTTTACATTGACCAATTTAGACTTTACGATGAACCAGACCAGACTTTATATTGAACTAGATTAGACTTTACATTGAACCAGATCATACTTTACATTGAATAAGATCAGACTTTACATTGAAGCAGATCATACTTTACATTGAACCAGACCAGACTTTACGTTGAACCAGACCAGACTTTACATTGAACCAGACCAGACTTTGCATTGAATCAGACCAGACCTCACGATGGACCAGACCAGACTTTACATTGGCGCATATTTTTGGTATGATGTAATGCCCGTAACACATCCTAAAAATATTTTTTTCATGCTGCTGTAGTGAACATTTTCAATTATTTTCGTATAGATACTGTAGGAACCTATCGCGGATGCCTTTGACACTATTGAACAGCTGAACGTTGTCAAAATTTCATGTGAAACTTAAATCTAATTTCGTAGCACCTCCTAAATTCAACTGTACCATGATCTGATGATGCTGTAATGAATTTTGTGTTTTTTTCGCATAGATGCTTTATCGGGGATGTCATATTGGAAATATTGAATGTTAGTCAAATTTTATGTGTAACAACCTTGTTTATAGAGGATTGTAAGATGGAATATTTTATTCGTAAATCGTAAATCAGGTATCAAGGGATGAGCCAAGTGACCTCGACCTGTAAATTCTCTCGAAATTATTGTGTGAAAAGGCTTGTTTTACTTCAGACTTTATCAGTCCCGGAGCTACCCAGAAAATCGGGTACTTTAAAATATCCCCAAAGTAGGGTCTTTCTTTACAGGCACGCCACGTCACGTCGTTCGTACATGCACTAAAGCTTATGGGTGTTTACATTTTTCGCTACGGATTGTTCAAATGTCCATCGGCTAATGTGAAATGTTGACTACTGGTAGGATAAAAAAATTCCAAACGTTTGAATGCTGCCTTTTGAAATTCACCGTCACATTTTGTTTATAAAAGATAATGAAAAAGGCGACTATTATGAAGAAAAAAAAAAAAAAAAAACATCTATATAAAAAAAGGCGACGGCAAATTAAAAAAAAGCAGAGGCTAAAAGTTAATGCGAAATGCTCTCAACTTAAAAACTACATGTCGGTTTTGATTTATACTTGGTATAAATATCTTGTTAATTATAGTGTATTGTATTTAGTATTGTATTTGAGGCATATGCCAGGAAAGCACACATAAGTCACTATGACTTGTTTTCATACATATTCATTTTACGAAATTGTTGAATATATATTTATATATATATATATATATATATAAATATATATATATATATATATATATATATATATATATATATATATATATATATATATATATATATATATATATATATATATATATATATATATATATATATATATATATATATATATATATATATATATATATATATATATATATATATATATATATATATATATATATATATATATATATATATATATATATATATATATATATATATATATATATATATATATATATATATATATATATATATATATATATATATATATATATATATATATATATATATATAATATATAATTATATATATACATATATAAATATATATATATATATATTATATATATATATATATATATATATATATATATATATATATATATGTATATATATATATATATATATATATATATATATATGTATATATATATATATATATACATATATATATATATATATATATATATATATATATATATATGTATATGTATATATAAGTATATATATATAATATATATATATACATATATATATATATATATATATATATATATATATATATATATATATATATATATATATATATATATATATATATATATATATATATATATATATATATATATATATATATATATATATATATATATATATATTATATTGGCCATTATTACAAACAAAACAAAATAGGAAAAAATGACAATGTCTCTCGCCAACAGATTATTATAAAAACCAAATGTTTCGTAAACTCCTTGTTTCCTTTTTCAGTGGTATGAAGTAAATGACGCTGGAAGATAAAAGCGATGATAGCTTGCACGTTAGCACATTTCAAAGAGCGCCAAAAATCGTACGCGTAAAATAGTGGGCGCAAAAGAGGAAAAGCGCGCAGAGAAAAAAAAAACCGGGGCCAAAATGCGCTACGGCACGAAAACAAGACAGGGACTAGTGAGACGAAGTGAAAGTGGAAACATTTTCTCTAAAAACAGAAAAAGGAGAAAGATAAGACAGGTCTCTATTAAGTCCATGGACGTGGCTCTTAGTTTTAATCATGAATTGCAATTCAAACAACTTTCTATCTTCCGTGCTTCTAAAGGTCCCCCTGATGAGAACCACCTTCAAATCTTCCAACTTATGTCTAGGCAAATTAAGATGCCCTGCCACGGGATAACCCTCACTGTCACCGTCAAAATCGCGAATAGACTGCTTGTGGTTATTGAACCTCAATCGGAAAGAGGTTCCAGTCTCACCAATATAAGAAATTATTGAACATTTCGAACACATCACGCAGTAAACAACGTTAGAAGAATCACAGGAAAGAGTTCCCGGTTTGATCACGTGATTCCTCGGGAGAGATACCGTCTCATCCGTGACTATGTGCATGCAGATTTGACAACGCGGCTTCCTGCAGGGCTTATTACCTCACCCAGGCATTCTGCGCGATATGTTGGAACGTACCAACAGATTCCTAAGACTCGGCGGCTGCTTTAGTGCCACAACTGGTGGTGCAGAGAAAATTCCCCCAATCTCTGGGGCCTGTCTCAATATCCCCCATGACGATTTAATACACTTCAAGAGAGGCTGTATCTGTGTACTGTGCGAAACTACGAGGGGAATGCGTGCGGTCTTAGTCTTGATCCGATACTCTAAAAGCTCACTGCGATTGACAGGAATAACCTTGTCCATGAATTTCCTTAACAGTTTTAAGGGATAGATCCTTTTAAGAAAGTGCTCCGACATAACGTTAAGTTGGATCTTGAGATCATGAGGGTCAGAACAAATTCTTTTAAGAAGAAGAAACTGGCTGTAAATGATAGATTCCTTAGTGTGTTGGGGATGATTGCTATCATAAACTAGGTAAGCATGACTATCAGTGGGATTGGTATATAAGGAGGTAACCAATGAACCCCACGGATTTTGACCAGAACATCCAAGAAAGGTAATTCATCCCGGGAAAAATCATAAGTAAATTTAATGGATGGGTGATACGTGTTCGCGAAACCAATAAATTCCCGCAACGAAACCTCGCCATACTGCCAAATAATGAAGATATCGTCGATATAACGGACATAAAAGAAAGGAAAGAATGTGGACTCTTGTAATATCTTACCCTCAAGATCGGCCATAAACAAATTCGCATAACAAGGAGCCATCTTAGTACCCATAGCGGTGCCCTTGATCTGGTGATAAAACTTATCATTAAATTCAAGGCAGTTATGAGTAAGAATAAATTGGATGAGTCTACTGATATCACGAACGACATTATCATAGAACGAGGCAGATTTCCTGAGATGCTTAATACATGCCTCCACCCCATCCGCATGAGGGATATTTGTATAGAGTGAAGACACGTCCATCGTTACCAAAATAGCTGTATCGTCTATCCTATCTACCTCGCTCGATAACCTCTTAAGGAAGTGAGTTGTATCCTGGACATAGTTAGGGATAGCACGAAGGAGTGGTTGTAATTGAGTGTCCACATAAGCGGACAAGAATTCCGTGCAAGTACCTTTACCTGAAACAATAGGCCTACCCGGTGGGATAACACTCTAATTACGACAAAGGCCGACTAGGTTGCTACCTATATGGGACCTGTCTGACTCAGGTACTGTTCTCTCAAGAACACCTTGCAACTTATGTATTTTAGGCAAAGAATAAAATATGCCGGTTTTGTGTGTATATATATATATATATATATATATATATATATATATATATATATATATATATATATATATATATATATATATATATATATATATATATATATATATATATATATATATATATATATATATATATGAATATATATATATATATATATATATATGAATATATATATATATATATATATATATATATGAATATATATATATATATATATATATATATATATATATATATATATATATATATACATATATGTATATATATATATATTTATATATATATATATATATATATATATATATATATATATATATATATATAAAAAAAAATAGGAAATATGACAATATATATATATATATATATATATATATATATATATATATATATATATATATATATATATATATATATATATATATATATATATATATATATATATATATATATATATATATATATATATATATATATATATATATATATATATATATATATATATATATATATATATATATGGGAGAGCTAAATATG
>JAIGNY010001459.1:555000-712500 GCA_020152595.1 Chiridota heheva | reverse complement strand
AAGAGTAAAAAATTCATGATGTCTGGAATTTCCAACAAGATCGTTCGAACACGATGACATTGACTAGTGCTCAATATATTTAGCTCCTATTTCATTATTCTCAAAGTTATTATTGCACTTTTAAGGAAACATGCACAACATTAACTTTGAAATACCTCCGTACACTCTTAAGGTTCTAGAGACGAAAAGGTTCCAAATACGTGACAAGTTGGACACTTTTTTTTCTTGAATAACTCTTAGAAATAATCCTTAAAGAACACGAGACGGTTCCAAATAATTGACAAGCTAGTACGTTTTTACAAATCTCCCGAAAATGAAGGAAATTTCCTGAAAGTTTTAAGAAAATAAGCAAATTTCTCAAAAATGTAAGGACTCTTCACCGAAAATTAAAAAGAAAACAAATCCAGAAAATTGAAGAAAATAAAGAAAGTTTACAAAGAATCAGAGCAAATTTCACGAAAATAAAGAATATTGCTTAAATATGAAGGAAATTTTCCAAAAATGTGGAAAATTTCCTTAAAATGAATAAAAATTGAAAAACTTCCCCGAAAATGAAGAAAATTTTGCAAAATTAAGCAAATTTCGCCCAAAATAAAAGCAAATATCTGGAAAAAGGAAGATAATTCCTCGAAAATTAAAAGAAAAACTTCCAAAAAGTAAAAGAAATTTCACTAAAACGAAGTAATTAGAAGGAAATTTCCCCAAATGAAGGAAATTTATCGAAAATGAAGAAAAGTTATCTAGAATTCACGAAAATGAAGAAATTTGAAGCAAATTTCCCCCAAATGAGGAGAGTTTTCCAAAAGAGAGTGAAAAATTCCGAAAATTGCCGAGTCGCATTACTCAATATTCACCTTTGAGTTGACGATCTTAATTTATCTATTTATTATGCATTATATTAATATATTCCTTTATAGGGATAATTTCTTCGGGGCAAAACCTCACCACTGGGTGGCAATTATAAGGAGTGGGGGGATTTTCTTCCACTAGTATTTTAAGAAAGGCTATATAATAGAACACAAATTTGTATATGGATGCTTGAAAATCAATGCTGCAAATGCTAATCTGACCGATTTGATCAAAGCGTTCGTTATTTTCATGGTTTAATTGCAATGTATAGTCTGGCAATCTGGCACACTCATGCAAGCGGAGACATCGAGGACTTCAGTAGGTCAGGGTATCGAGACATGCGCAGTATAAATATTTCAATAAGAAAAGCGGACGCTTCTTGTGTTTATTTTCAAACGGAAAGGACAATGATTTATAAGTAGATCACTTTTCATTTTGTTAAAAGCGTGTATGAGTTTCCTAGCTATTAAGTTTTATATTTCAATACATATGTAGGATGTATGATAGTGGAAGGCATATCATATTTTGATGCATTTTTATAAATGTTGTAATGATTTACTACAAGAGAATCCTTTAGACAGATATTTTGGAACTGATTTAAGAATATTCTTTGCGAGAGGCAGCTGCTCTCCTTCAAACCGGCAATTCATTGCGATAGCACATAAAACATTAAAGCTTATGAATGTTGTTTATCGTAAATTTGCAAATCTCCACGCTCCCGATTGGGAGATCTACTGATTGGGATATCGAGACATGCCGCAGTGACCATAATTTTAACTGTCTGACTGTTGGTAATAAGCTAAGCCGTTATATATTTGTTTTGCTGTTCAAATTCTGTAATTCTAAAGTTGTATAGACCTATGCTTTGCAAATGATATTGAAATTAATATTTCTGTATTATTTGAGCATTTGCTGGTGACTAAAATGTTAACATTTGCTCTTAAGAATATATTGAGGTGAATTTTTAAAGATTACTTGAAAATTCTCTGGTGAAAGTTAAATTTACCTTACCTACTTAGCAGCTTCGTGCCAAGTGGCACATAAGGCCTCCACACAATGTTTCCACCAGTACCGCAGGCTGCAGCGTTCTTGGTTTCGTTCAATGTTTCCCACCCTTCCTTGTTTCTTTCCTTCACCCTGAAGCATCATACTTCCTCTCTTCCGAGGTACCGCAGCATCTCCAAGGTTAGGTGGATTTACATTTGTGTTTCTGGTTTCTGTAATCAAGGTTTGTTTCATGATGCTTGCTGAATGGCCCCGAGTAGTAAAGTAAGATGATTGTACTGACTCCTGATTAATGCAACTAAAATTTACTGTACAAATTTTAGCCATATTAAATAGGAGCAAGAACTAAAGCTGCCTTTTGTTTAATTTAGCGAAATTTAAACAGTAAATTTTAGTTACATTAATTAAGAGATCAGTACAATTACATTAATTAAGAGATCAGTACAATTAACTTAAATTACTGCTATACTACTCGCTGAAAAATAGAGTTCATATTTGTGGTGAGAAGAGGCTGAAAAAGTAGGTCTTCTTTTTACTTTACTACACATTGTTTTAAGCTAAAATATGTATATATAAATATATACATATATATATATAAATATATATATATATATATGTATATATATATATATATATATATATATATATATATATATATATATATATATATATATATATATATATATATATATATATATATATATATATATATATATATATATATATATATATATATATATATATATTTACATAATTACAGGTATAGATGATTTCTGAAATACTTTTGCGGATATAGTAAAACTAGTGGCATGGGCTATATTTCCCTTCTTTTGTCTATTTTGTATTTCCTATCATAATCAATTTTATTAATTATTATCGTATAGGCATATATAGGGATGCCATTCTAGGCAACTTAGCATATTATTGAATTATAATTTAATATTGGATAATTATGATACTTTTCCATCCAAGGTTATCTATGTCTCATTGAATCATCTTCTACCTAGGTTGGACTCATTTAACCACTCCAGCTTACAACGTAAGCCGCGATTTGTGCTAGATGACATAGATCATCCCTTGGGAATGACCATCTACCTAGGTCGGACTCATTTGACCACTCTAGCTTACAACGTAATCCCCGATCTGAGTTAGATAACATAGACCATTCCTTGGGAATTATCATCAAAATACTAAGTTTAAAAAAAAAAAATCTTAGATCTACAAACAATCAAGTAATTATCATCATAATAAAAGTAAACCAGATTCCTCGAACTGTTGATGTTACTTTTGTTTCAACATTTGTTACTTTTGGAGTTTCATTTTGAATATTCATTGTTTAATTAGTGATGCTTTTTAGCGCCATATAACCTGCGTGTTATATTCTGGCGTATTATGTTCTGTACAGTGCTAATATGCGGACGTCATATAGCTTACGAGCTATTTTCTCACGATAATGCTGTGTCAATAAATTTTCTACTGTATTGTTTCCCGGTTATTCTATTTCATTCGACATTCCCTTTGCCCCTCCCTTCCCCACCAAACCCCATACTCTTTTTTTTGTTTAGAAATACATGCATAATACATCCCTCCCTGCTCTTTTCCCCCTTAGAAATACATTTCAAAAATAAGATCAACGCATGGTATGTTTTCAGTGGCCAGAAAAGGAGCTACTTCCTTTCACTGTAAGGTTATCTACCAAATGGAATGTCGATCGATGGAGCTGGCTAGATTGTAGACTATATCGATTGGTTGTTTACATACATTGGGTACTTACGTATGGTGTAATTGAAATTATCATCGCGCTCATACAATTTGAAGTTAGATAGCTATCATATTTTACGTTATTTCCCCCTGATTTACGCCATTTTCACGTGGTTTGGTCATTTTCTCTAGTAAAACTTACTTTGTCCTCTTAAATCAAAGTGTTTGAGACAAATTTTGTCTCCAATGACAGCGTTCGAGAAAAAATATTTTTGTCAAATGTTGTATGCAAACGAAATATATCTTCTTAATTTTTGCTTCCTGTCATGCCTGGATTTTGAAATAAATTTGTGTTCTCAATTCATACACATTTTCAAAAATATTGTCTCAAATCTTATCTATTTTCATAAAGTTGGTCTAAAAACACACATACTTTCAAAACAATGTTTCTTAAATATCATTTGCAAAAATTATTTTCTCAAAGTGTCAAGGTAAAATAAAAATGAGCGTTATACAAACAGTCTTCCGGGAAAATCAACATGAGAGGTGAATATATATGTTGAATGTTAGCAGAATAAAATATTGATTTTTCCCGCAAGTTTATTTGAATGTTTAGTATGTACTAGAACTAACCGCCTGCATCAAGTTAATTGGTACTGCTTCAGGTGTCAGTTCAACATGGATTAAACTTCTAAATGTAGAAAACATACGAAATCACAGCGAGCGCAATTTGACAGTTTGACTGACTTATATCTTTTGCCAAATGGTAAAACGGGCCTTCATTATTGTAGGATATGACAAATATAGCCGATCGATAAATCATTTTTGTATGTCGAATGCCTTCATTGTTTGATTATATGATGTATAGTAATAAGGGGTGGGGGGAGTAAAATATTGGTTGACAAATAGAGCTGAAGGGGGGAGGGGGAGTAATATGTTGGTTGACAAATATAACTGATCGATACATCATTTCTGTACGTAATCTGTGTTTAATAATAGGTGGATAAAAGTACTGCATGTTTGATTATTTGATGTATAATAATGGGGTAAAACTATCTGTTAAGATGATGACTGTTTGGACGGTCAAGAATAGACTGATCAATTATTATGCATGGCGAAATGATAAGAAAGCGCATTCATAACCCATGAATCGTGGATCACAGTGGCCTAGTGGTTAAGGCGTCGGGCTCTGGTGTGGAAGGCACTGGGCTCGATTCCCGGCCAGGCCAGTGTGTTGTGTCCTTGAGCAAGACACTTTATCTTCATTGCTTCAGTCCACCCAGCTGTAATGGGTACCTGTGAGGGCAGTGACAGTTCTATGTGTTTGGAGCCCGGCGCCTGTATATGGCTGCTGATAAAACGGGCTTGTGACTCCCCAGGGAGTGAGAAAGTTTTCAGGAGAGTTAAGGCCCAGTGACCAGGGTAATAATTGTAAAGCGCTTTGATACAGTCTATGACAGTCTAAAGCGCTATATAAGCAATACGATTATATTATTATGATGTTTGCTTATTCAATAATGGATCAAATTAGATCCTTTGTTTAGACGTCCCTGATGTGCTTGTTGATGTCTGTTACAATGGCATTATGGGATAAGGGATGAAAGACTAATATTAAATAATGGTATTGGTCCATTACATACGTAACAGAATTATGTCATTTTAACCAATCAGATTAATCAATTAATAGTGGTGTGATGACCATATATGGCAACTGTATTGAATGTCATTCAAGACTGAACATTTAAAAGCGGACTGAAGATTTTGTATTATCATTCATTCTTTAGCATTCGTCAGCTACACTAACAACCACAACGTGTTATTACATATTGAAATATATCAATTATACCGTTTTGACATTTCGTGTTATACTTACCGTGCTGTATTACTACTGCGTGTTTTGATTACCATGACTCATTATAAGGAGAGAAATAGGAGAGGCTTATCGTCGTTTGGGAGATCATCAGGGGTGGAGGTATATGAGTCTGATTCTGAGGACAATGAGTTGTTTTTGGCGTCGTCCAATTATGAGATGGATATGGAGGAGTGGGATATCGATGAACAAAACTACGAAGAGCAAATGGACATGGAAGAATGTGACGTCGATTCGCAAGAATGTCAACCGACCACCGACGAACTGGACGACATGGTGGCTCGAGGTGGGATTGATTTCCCTCAGGAATTCGACCAATTCGTCAACCACTTGCTACAGCAGTACAATGTTGGAGATCAAGCAGGAATTGGTGGCGACGTTGAAGGTCGGGAAGGGGTCAGAGGAGAACAGGACAAGTTGGAGAATATGGACGTAGAAGGCAACGAAGTGGGGGACTAGGAAGTCACTGCCGAGAGCTGATGTCACATCGCCGAGAATCGAGGACGTCAGATTCCAAGGTGCCATTCTGAAGCTAATGAACATGTGATTCGCTTTGACGGGGAGAGATTGCCCAACTGGTCAATAGAGAGGGAGACGTCGTCACTACCTTACACGCCATTTTCGAAAGGCTGATCGAACGAATGACCCACGGCTTTGCAGCACAAGATCGTGTAGATTTTGAAATTCACGCACCGGCGTTAGACATTCCGATATGGGTTCAACTAATGCGGAGAGACCAAGTAAGCGTTCAACGTATCATGTCCGCGATCGCTCGAGTAATACAATCCAAGACCGCTTTTGTACTCCACGGAAATGTTGAAATCCGAGTCCTCCACATCAAAATGCCTCAGAGAAGCGGACGCAGTAACATGAAAGAATGGACTTAAAGAAAACAATCCATCATCCGCATTACGAACAACGACCACCTCTGTTTAGCCCGAGCCCTTGTGACAGCCAAAGCTTGCATCGATAAAGAGACCGATCGCACCGTCAACTGGAACAATATTCGGCAAGGTAAATGTGACCAACAACGTTTAGCGAAAGTGTTACACGAACAAGTTGGCATGGCGCTTGGGCCTTGTGGGTTAGACGAAGTCAACCAAATCCAAGCCGTGTTACCCGACTACCAAGTGAACGTCCTTACGACAAATCCCCACGAATTGTTTGTGTTCCAAGGGCCTCCTCGTGAGAAACAGCTTTACCTACTCTACCCCGACGCTCATTTTTACGCAGTCACTTCGCTACCGGGACTATTTTATGTGGCCAACTTTTGCGATTGATGTCTGAAAGGGTACCAAGACTTCAAGCACCACCGTTGTCGTAACGTCTGCAAGCGCTGTTTCAATGCAGGAAAGGAGGAATGCCAATTGACTGAATGGATGCATTGCGACGATAGTGACCGGTCGTTCTTGAACCCGACTTGTTTTGCAAACCACAAGAAGATTCCGAAAAAGCGTCAAACCAGGTTCAAGCCAAGAACAAAACACCGACACGCACGATTTGTCAACGTATCCGTCGTTGCTCTACTTGTGGTACCACTGTTAAGGATCGACACAAATGCGGTTAACGTTACTGTCGAAACTGCGAAAGTTACCAACTAAACGACCATTTTTGCTGCATGCAAGTAATTAAGGATAAAGGAGAAGCAGGAGGACACGTTGAAATCGACGACGAAGAGCCTCGAGCTATTTTCGGTCTGGAAGACGAGGCCAAGGAGGAAGTAGAGACCCTACCGTTGAAATACATCTTACTTACAATTTCGAATGCATTCAAGAAGATAAGCTCGACAACGGTGGTTACATGCATGTGCCGAATTACTGTGTGCCGCATTGAGTTTGTTTGACGTGCATCCACGACAATGATATCCGTCAAGGCTGCGAGACATGTGGAGCGAGAACACCTTTCTCAGGAAGAAATACTCATAAAGACTTTTGCTAATGATTACTTTCTCCAGAGAACAAAGGAGCCACGGCTATTGCACACAACATGAAAGGATACGAGGGCCATTTAATTTTAGAAAACATGAACAACATCGGAATGTGCCCAATGTCGTGATGAACGGATCCAAACTGATGAGTATAGAATTGAAAGAAAAAGGCAGAAATAAGAAAAAGAAAGATGTCACAACCTTGAGGATCATCGATTCATGCAACTTCATTCCGGCTCCGCTCTCATCCTTTCTCAAGACGTTCGGATTGACATAGATGAAAAAGGGACTTTTTTAACACCAGAGTATCCTATCGGCCATCCTACTATCACCAAGACCCCAAACACGACCGATGTAAGTGACTATGAAGGACTGATTAAATGCACCGTCCTACCTCCTGGTGGTCTGTACCATCCCGTACTCACGTACCGATGTCAAGGAAAACTATTGTTCCCACTATGTGCCACCTGCACAGAAACACTAGTCAAGGAACCATGCAAACACTGCGAAGATCAACGCGCTCTCCATGGAACTTGGGTAAGCTGCGAGTTGCAGAAAGCTGTAGAGATGGGATAAAAGGTATTACATATCGAAGAAGTTTGGCATTTTAACCAAACTGTACTTTACGACCCCTCGACCGGAGAAGCAGATTTGTACACGGCTTATATCAACACGTTCCTGAAAATAAAACAAAAAGCGAGCGGATGGCCTCCATGATGCGACACTAAAGAGCAACGTCGCCAGTACATCAACGATTACGAAGCTTCCGAAGGTATCCGACTTGACCCACAAAACATCGAAAAGAACGAGAGAAAGCGTGCCTTGGCTAAGCTGATGTTGAACTCCTTCTGGGGAAGTTTGGTCAACGAAAAACACTCACCAAGACAGAGTCTGTCAACACCCTGGAAAAGTTCTACCAAGTGCGATTGACAAATCCAAAGAAGTGAAATACGTGCAGTTCAACGACAAGTTCACGGCCCGGGTCCAGTGGGTCGACACCGATGAGTATATTGAAGTGTCACCTAACACTAACATATTGAATGCAGCCTATACCACGGCCCACGTCCGTCTCAAACTTTACGCAAGCTGGAAAATCTAGGGGATCACGTGGTCTACTGCGACACCGATTCCATCGTCCACGTCCATCGACTCGAAGATTGGCAACCACCCGTCGGAAACTTTCTGGGCGAAATGACCGATGAGCTCGAGAAACTTTACGGTGCCGGGAGTTACATCACCGAGTTCGTATTGGGAGGTCCAAAGAACTACGTTTACAAAGTACACTCAATTAGAACAAGCGCCGTCATTTTCGGAGAATGAATAGGGAAGGCCATCACTCTGGACTACAATGCCATTCAAATGGTTAATTTTGAAGCGATGATCAACATGGTCAATCATGTGGAGCCAGGAACCGGCAGGGCTTGGGACGATAATGAAGAAGTCATCGTTCCCATCGACTACTTTCACCGCATCCAGAGAGACGCTCCCGGTAAGGTTCTCAACAGAGTCATCACCAAGGAATATCGACTGATCTATACAAAACACGCCATTCAGCCCGATCTCACAACCCTCCCGTACGATATTAAATCCTTCATTCCACAAGTCCCCTTACATGAAACGGACAGGTTCGTCTACGACAAATGGGTGATTCAAGTAAATCACACTGCTGAATGCCAACATTAGCAACCCAACCTTAGATGAAAGCTAATGAGGGCGGAAGGAGGAAAAAGAGCTATCATGGCTTGCCTCCTACGGTATCCTGCGTTGGTTGGGACAGGTACTTTTACCCTACAATCACATGACACACCCAGTCAGGAAAAGCTATACACCTCGTTAAAAAGACGTTATAGAACAGTCAAGACTATCCTGTGATGGCAATCCGATGACCCAGATGAAAAAAATCTCAGGGGTCACTATACACACCCCGACCAATCGGAAGCAAAGTACGGCGAAGCTATGACGTCATAGCAAATCCGGCTTCTGATTGGGCGGGGTCTGTATAGTTACCCCTTACTAATCACAAAATTGTTTTGATTTCCAATTTTCAATTAACAGATTAAACTCTGTTTTTACTAATTAATAAAATGCTTCATACTTTGATTGTGCAGTGTTATAATAACAATTTACTGAAGTTTTCTTCGACCAGCATCAATAGATGGACATTATACGTTTTACCTACTGGATGATTAGGTATATCTAACACACGGTGCTTGAAATTCGGATCAGTTGCGGAGTTCTAAAATCGAACCGAACTCATCACTCTTTTAAAGAAAGGTTCAATAATAAAACAATGAATTTCAATGCGTTTATCAACATTGGAAAAAAGATCATTTCTATCAATCTTTTCCTGGTCCTTTGAAACGATAATCTTCATGAAAATAATTGAAATAAGTTCAAAGTGGTTAAAATTTGGACCCACCATTTTTGGATGCAGGAAGCTTTCGAAAACTGAGGGAGGGGAAAGAGGAGCAGGGCACGACATCCTAGGGAGCACTTCTCAAGTCATATCCCCCCAGTATATAGAGATAATAAGTGAGTCTTAAACAACAAAGTAAAAGGGTAACTTCATTTTGAATGGGGGCACTTTTTTTAATACCACTATTCTTACTGTAATTGAGGGGCACTTTTTAGTTTCAAAAGGGGAACTTTCGTTATTTTTCTGGAAAGTGGGGGGACCTCCCACCCTCCCCCTCCCACCCTTCCCCCTCCCGTTCCTTCACCTATGTACATATTACCTCAAGTTAGCAAAATTAATAATTATAATATATCAGAAGGCTAACCCGTACAGGTATTGCATACAAAATTGACGTATATATGGAAATAAGTAAGTCCAGGGTATTTTTAACACACTAAGTGGGGAACGTACCCCTTACCCACTCAGAAAAGTGGCCCCAGTTGATCATTTTTCCCCATCCCCCCTCCCTTTCCCACTCAGCAAAGTGACCCCAGTTGAGCATTCCTCCCCTCCCCATGCCCTCTCCATTTTTGGTCCCAGTGCAGTCTGTAATATATAAACAAACAAATTTAGCTACACATTTGTTTTAAAGGAACGAAATTTCCCGAAAATAGAAGAAAATGTTCCTAAAATCGAAGAAAATTGTCCGGAAATGAAAGAAATTTCTTGAAAATTGGCCAAAATATTCCCGAAAATTAGCAAAGTGTCCCAGATAATTATGTAAAGGAAATTATCCCGAAAAATCGAAAAAAATTCTCACAAATGTTCCAAATATCAAATAAAATGTTCCGAAAATCAATGAAAATTGTCCGGAAATGAAGGAAAATTGCCACAAAGTGAAGAAAATTCCGAGAAGGAAGGAAACTTTCCCAAAAATTAAAGGATATTTACCGAAACTTATTGGAGATATCCCGATCAGGAGCAATTAACTTAAATGTTTATATAGAAACTTAATTTAGCAGTGCAATTTATCCGCTTGATCGGGAAATTAAATGAGTCTTTCCCCCTCCCCTTATATGAAGAGACCCTTCCTACGCCACTGTCTGCTTTCGTTTCATTCTTTCTTTCTGTTACCGAAATGTATTCCCACACATAGGTCCTGTAAATTTATACAAAAATAAAAACACCTATACAAGACCAAACATTACCTTTCTTCGCAACAGCAATTTATTCCACCTGATCTAAACCTCCCTTTTCTTCCCTTCTCTGCCTTACTTCCTCACCTTATATTTATTACCTTAACTTCTTTCCCTTATCCAACTTCTCTGCCTCATTCCCTCTATCCCACCTCTCCTCCCTCGCTGTCTCAACTCAATCACCTTAGTTTTTAACACCCTCTTGACACATTTTACTCTTGACTGTCGCGGTACTGTTAAACATAAACAAACCAAACCAAACCTAAACAACGCGGTGCCGTTAAACATCAAGAAACCAAACCAAACCTAAACAAGACTAGACTGATAGAGCTTTATTAAATGCAAAAAATATACATTCAGCGCCTAACTAAGTAATTTGATATCAGAGATAGAGAGGGGGCTTCAGCTTGAATAAATTAAGTAATTTGATATCGGAGAGGGAGGGTGGGCAGCTTGACTAAATCAAGTAATTTGATATCGGAGAGGGAGGGGGGAGGGGACAGCTTGACTAAACTAAGTAATTTGATATCGGAGAAGGAGAGGGGGGGGGGGGGGCATCCCCAACTAAGGATTTCTTTTAAAAGGCACAGAGTAAATCCCTTGTTCAATTCTAAAGACCCAAATTCAAATTGGAAATAAATGGTAATATATTGTGCACGTCTTTGCAATACGTTGGAAGGAAAATTGATACTGATTGAATGCGTTCGAAACAGACTTGTTAGTTGATAGTTTTCTAATTAGGATCTTACTGTAATGACTGCACTAAGGGAGATGTATTGTAGGCCTATAGCATGCAACATATCAACAGTCTAAACCAGTACACTGTATCAAATAAGCACAGTTATACATGGGAATCGCAATTACTATTTGATTGTCTACTAACTGTTGTGTAGCGGTTATCATACCTGTCTACAGACCACGAGGGCCTGGGTTCAAGCTTGGGTTGGGTAGACATGCCAACGCCACGTAATTCAACCAAATTGCGCCCCACGTTACGTAGATCATTCCGAAATTCTCAGACTTTGTTCCTCTGCAAAAACGGCTGAATGAGTCTACTTGAATAAATCCGATCCCTAATTTTAACTATTTTAAAAAGCCCGTTCACCCCCCTATTAAACAAAACCATCATGGAGAAAACGGGTCCCGAACCCATAGGATGCCATCCCTCTCCCTGTTTGACGTTTTTAAGTCTCATTGACTTAGTGTGCACATAAATATTGCCTTACGGATACAGCTAATTAGAGGTAGCTAATTAAAATTTAATATAACATTTCGCATATCAAACGAAAGGTCTAATAGTCCTCTGTCCTCCGGAAAGAAAACATTTTCGAAAAATGTGATGTTTTGAGGCGTAATTTAACCAAATTGCGCCTCAAGTTACGTAAATCACTCCAAAATTCTCAGACTTTGTTCCTCTGCAAAAACGGCTGATTGAGTGTATTTGATTTGAATAGATCCAATCCCGAATTTTTTGACATTTTTGAAAAGCCTGGTCACTCCCCTATTAAACAAAACCGTCACGGAGAAAAATGGTCCCGAACCCATAGGATGCAACCCCTCTCACTGTTTGACGTTTCTGAGTCTCATTGACTTAGTGCACACATAATTATTGCCTTACGGATACAGCTAGTTAGAGGTAGCTTATCAAAATTTAATATAACATTTCGCATATCAAACGAAAGGTCTAATAGTCCTCTGTTTCCCGGAAAAAAAACATGATGTTTTGAGGCGTAATTCAACCAAATTGCGCCTCACGTTACGTAGATCACTCCGAAATTCTCAGACTTTGTTCCTCTGCAAAAACGGCTAATTGAGTCTATTTGAAGCCTGGTCACCTCCCTATTAAACAAAACCGTCAAGGAGAAAAATGATCAAGAACCTATAGGATGCCACCCCTCTCCCTGTTTGACGTTTTTGAGTCTCATTGACTTAGTGTGCACATAAATATTGCCTTACGGATACAGCTAATTAGAGGTAGCTAATCAAAATTTAATATAACATTTCGCATATCAAACGAAAGGTCTAATAGTCCTTTGTCCCCCCAGAAAGAAAGCATTCTCGAAATATGTTATGTTTTGAGGCGTAATTCAACGAAATTGCGCCACACGTTACATAGATCACTCCGAAATTCTCAGACTTTGTTCCTATGCAAAAACGGCTGATTGAGTCTATTTGAATAAATCCGATCCAAATTTTTTGACATTTTTGGAAAGGCTTGTCACTCCCCTATTAAACAATACCGTCACGGGGGGAAATGGTCCCGAACCCATAGGATGCCACCCCTCTTCCTGTTTGACGTTTTTGAGTCTTATTGACTTAGTGTGCACATAATTATTGCCTTACGGATACAGCTAATTAGAGGTAACTAATCCAAATTTAATAAACCATTTCGCATATCAAACGAAAGGTCTAATAGTCTTCTATCCCACGGAAAGAAAACATTCTCGAAAAATGTGATGTTTTGAGGCGAAATTTAATCAAATTGCGCCTCACCTTACGTAGATCACTCCGAAATTCTCAGACTTTGTTCCTCTGCAAAACGGCTGATTGAGTCTATTTGAATAGATCCAATCCGGAATTTTTTGACACTTTTGAAAAGCCTGGTCACCCCACTATTAAACAAAACCGTCACGGAGAAAAATGGTCCCGAACCCATAGGATGCCACCCCTCTCCCTGTTTGACAGTTTTGAGTCTCATTGACTTAGTGTGCACATAATTATTGCCTTACGGATACAGCTAATTAGAGGTAGCTAATCAAAATTTAATATAACATTTCGCATATCAAACGAAAGGTCTAATAGTCCTCTGTCCCCGGAAAGAAAATATGATGTTTTGAGGCGTAATTCAACCAAATTGCGCCTCACCTTACGTAGATCACTCCGAAATTCTTAGACTTTGTTCCTCTGCAAAAACGGCTGATTGAGTCTTTTGATTGAATAGATCCAATTCTGAATTTTTTGATATTTGTAAAAAGCCTGGTCACTCCCCTATTAAACAAAACCGTCAAGGAGAAAAATGGTCACGAACCCATAGGATGCCACCCCTCTCCCTGTTTGACGTTTTTGAGTCTCATTGACTTAGTGTGCACATAATTATTGCCTTACGGATACAGCTAATTAGAGGTAGCTAATCAAAATTTAATATAACATTTCGCATATCAAACGAAAGGTCTAATAATCCTCTGTACAGCTGTACCGCGGAAAGAAAAAAGTCTTGAAAAATGTAATGTTTTGCGGCGTCATTTGACCAAGTTGCGCCTCACGTTACGTAGATCACTCCGAAATTCTCAGACTTTGTTCCTCTGCAAAAACGGCTGATTGAGTCTATTTTAATAGATCCGATTCCGCATTTTTTGACATTTTTGAAAAACATGGTCAACCTCCTATTAAACAAAACCATCACAGAGAAAACTGGTCACGAACCCATAGGATGCCACCCCTCTCCCTGTTTGACGTATTTGAGTCTCATTGACTTAGTGTGCACATAATTATTGCCTTACGGATACAGCTAATTAGAGGTAGCCAATCAAAATTTAATATAACATTTCGCATATCAAACGAAAGGTATAATAGTCCTCTGTCCCCCGGAAGGAAAACATGATGTTTTGAGGCGTAATTCAACCAAATTGCGCCCCACGTTACGTAGATCACTCCGAAATTCTCAGACTTTGTTCCTTTGCAAAAACGGCTGATTGAGTCTTCTTGAATAGATCCGATCTGGAATTTTTTGACATTTTTAAAAAGACTGGTCACCCCCCTATTAAACAAAACCGTCACGGAGAAAAATGGTCACGAGCCCATAGGATGCCACCCCTCTCCCTGTTTGAAGTTTTTGAGTCTCATTGACATAGTGTGCACATAATTATTGCCTTACGGATACAGCTAATTAGAGGTAGCTAATCAAAATTTGATATAAAATTTCGCATATAAAACGAAAGGTTTAATAGTCCTCTGTCCCCCGGGAAAAAAAACAAACATGTTGTTTTGAGGCGTAATTCAACCAAAATGCGCCTCACGTTACGTAGATCACTCCGAAATTTTCAGACTTTGTTCCTCTGCAAAAACGGCTGATTGAGTCTATTTGAATAGATCCGATCCCGCATTTTTTGACATTTTTGAAAAGCCTGGTCAACCCCCTATTAAACAAAACCGTCAAGGAGAAAAATGGTCCCGAACCCATAGGATGCTACCCCTCTCCCTGTTTGAAGTTTTTGAGTCTCATTGACTTAGTGTTCACATAATTATTGCCTTACGGATACAGCTAATTAGAGGTAGCTAATCAAAAATTAAAATAACATTTTGCATAGTCCTCTGTCCCCCGGAAAGAAAACATTTTCAAAAAATGTGATGTTTTGAGGCGTAATTCAACCAAATTGCGCCTCAAGTTACGTAGATCACTCCGAAATTCTCAGACTTTGTTCCTCTGCAAAAACGGCTGAGTGAGTGTATTTGAATCAATTCGATCCCGAAGTTGTTGACAGTTTTGAAAAGCCTGGTGACCCCACTATTAAACAAAACCGTCACAGAGAAAAATTGTCCCGAACCCATAGGATGCCACCCCTCTCCCTGTTTGACAGTTTTGAGTCTCATTGACTTAGTGTGCACATAATTATTGCCTTACGGATACAGCTAATTAGAGGGGGTTAATCAAAATTTAATATAACATTTTGCCAATCAAACGAACGGTCTAATAGTCTACTGTCCCTCGGAAAGAAAACCTTCTCGAAAAATTAGATGTTTTGGGGCGAAATTCAACCAAAATGCGCCTCACGTTACGTAGATCACTCCGAAATTCTCAGACTTTGTTCCTTTGCAAAACGGCTGATTGAGTATATTTGAATAGATCCGATCTGGAATTTTTTGACATTTTTGAAAAGCCTGGTCACCGCACTTATAAACAAAACCGTGACGGAGAAAACTGGTCCCGAACCCATAGGATGCCACCCCTCTCCCTCTTTGACGTTTTTGAGTCTCATTGACTCAGTGTGCACATAATTATTGCCTTACGGATACAGCTAATTAGAGGGGGTTAATCAAAATTTAATATAACATTTCGCATATCAAACGAACGGTCTAATAGTCTACTGTCCCTCGGAAAGAAAACATTCTCGAAAAATATGATGTTTTGAAGCGAAATTCAACCAAAATTCGCCTGGAACAAAGAAACTGGTCCCGAACCCATAGGATGCCACCCCTCTCCCTGTTTGACGTTTTTGAGTCTCATTGACTTAGTGCACACATAATTATTGCCTTACGGATACAGCTAATTAGAGGTAGCTAATCAAAATTTAATATAACATTTCGCATATAAAACGAAAGGTCTAATAGTCCTTTGTCCCCCGAAAAGAAAACATGATGTTTTGAGGCGTAATTCAACCAAATTGCGCCTCACGTTACGTAGATCACTCCGAAATCTCAGACTTTGTTCCTTTGCAAAAACGGCTACTTGAGTCTATTTGAGTAGATCCGATCTGGAATTTTTTGACATTTTTGAAAAGCCTGGTCACCCCGCTATTAAACAAAACCATCACGAAGAAAAATGGTCCCGAACCCATAGAATGCAACCCTCTGCCTGTTTGACGTTTTTGAGTCTCATTGACTTAGTGTGCACATAATTATTGCCTTACGGATACAGCTAATTAGAGGTAGCCAATCAAAATTTAATATAACATTTCGCATATCAAACGAAAGGTATAATTGTCCTCTGTCCCCCGGAAAGAAACAATTCTCGAGAAATGTGATGTTTTGAGGCGTAATTCAACCAACAGACCAAATTGCGCCCCACGTTACGTAGATCACTCCGAAAATCTCAGACTTTGTTCCTTTGCAAAAACGGCTACTTGAGTCTATTTGAGTAGATCCGATCTGGAATTTTTTGACATTTTTGAAAAGCCTGGTCACCCCGCTATTAAACAAAACCATCACGAAGAAAAATGGTCCCGAACCCATAGAATGCAACCCTCTGCCTGTTTGACGTTTTTGAGTCTCATTGACTTAGTGTGCACATAATTATTGCCTTACGGATACAGCTAATTAGAGGTAGCCAATCAAAATTTAATATAACATTTCGCATATCAAACGAAAGGTATAATTGTCCTCTGTCCCCCGGAAAGAAACAATTCTCGAGAAATGTGATGTTTTGAGGCGTAATTCAACCAACAGACCAAATTGCGCCTCACGTTACGTAGATCACTCCGAAAATCTCAGACTTTGTTCCTTTGCAAAAACGGCTACTTGAGTCTATTTGAGTAGATCCGATCTGGAATTTTTTGACATTTTTGAAAAGCCTGGTCACCCCGCTATTAAACAAAACCATCACGAAGAAAAATGGTCCCGAACCCATAGAATGCAACCCTCTGCCTGTTTGACGTTTTTGAGTCTCATTGACTTAGTGTGCACATAATTATTGCCTTACGGATACAGCTAATTAGAGGTAGCCAATCAAAATTTAATATAACATTTCGCATATCAAACGAAAGGTATAATTGTCCTCTGTCCCCCGGAAAGAAACAATTCTCGAGAAATGTGATGTTTTGAGGCGTAATTCAACCAAATTGCGCCTCACGTTACGTAGATCACTCCGAAAATCTCAGACTTTGTTCCTCTGCAAAAACGGCTACTTGAGTCTATTTGAATAGATCCGATCCCGAGTTTTGTGATAATTTTGAAAAGCCTGGTCACCCCCCTATTAAACAAAACCGTCACGGAGAAAAATGGTCCCGAACCCATAGGATGCCACCCCTCTCCCTGTTTGAGAGTTTTGAGTCTCATTGACTTAGTGTGCACATAATTATTGCCTTACGGATACAGCTTATTAGACAGTTAGAGGTAGCTAATCAAAAATTTAATATAACATTTCGCATATCAAACGAAAGGTCTAATAGTCCTCTGTCCCCCGGAAAGAAAACATAATGTTTCGAGGCGTAATTCAACCAAATTGCGCCTCACGTTACGTAGATCACTCCAAAGTTCTCAGACTTTGTTCCTCTGCAAAAAAGGGCTGATTGAGTCTATTTGATTGAATAGATCCGATTCCAAGTTTTTTGATATTTTTGAAAAGCCTGCTCACCCCCCTGTTAAACAAAACCGTCACGCAGAAAAATGGTCACGAAACCATAGGATGCCACCCCTTTCCCTGTTTGACGTTTTTGAGTCTCATTGACTTAGTGTGCACATAATTATTGCCTTACGGATACAGCTAATTAGAGAGGGTTAATCAAAATTTAATATAACATTTCGCATATCAAACGAAAGGTCTAATAGTCTACTATCCCTCGGAAAGAAAACATTTTCGGAAAATGTGATGTTTTGATGGGAAATTCAACCAAATTGCGCCTCACGTTACGTAGATCACTCCGAAATTCTCAGACTTTGTTCCTCTGCAAAAACGGCTGATTGAGTCTATTTGAAGCCTGGTCACCCCCCTATTAAACAAAACCGTCAAGGAGAAAAATGTTCAAGAACCTATAGGATGCCACCCCTCTCCCTGTTTAACGTTTTTGAGTCTCATTGACTTAGTGTGCACATAAATATTGCCTTACAGATACAGCTAATTAGAGATAGCTAATCAAAATTTAATATAACATTTCGCATATATAGCGAAAGGTCTAATAGTCCTTTGTCCCCCAGAAAAAAAACATTCTCGAAAAATGTGATGTTTTGAGGCGTAATTCAACCAAATTGCGCCTCACGTTACGTAGATCACTCCGAAATTCTCAGACTTTGTTCCTCTGCAAAAACGGCTGATTGAGTCTATTTCAATACATCCGATTCCGCATTTTTTGACATTTTTGAAATGCCTGGTCACTCCCCTATTAAACAAAACCGTCACGGAGAAAAATGGTCACGAACCCATGAATGCCACCCCTCTCCCTGTTTGACGTTTTTAAGTCTCATTGACTTAGTGTGCACATAATCATTGCCTTACGGATACAGCTAATTAGAGGTAGCTAATCAAAATTTAATATAACATTTCGCATATCAAACGAAAGGTCTAATAGTCCTCTGTCCTCCGGAAAGAAAATATTTTCGGAAAATGTGATGTTTTGAGGCGTAATTCAACCAAATTTCGCCTCACGTTACGTAGATCCTCTGATTGTTAACATCATTGTGCCTTACGGATACAGCTAATTGAAATTAGCTAATCAAAATTTAATATAACATTTCGCATATGAAATTCTCAGACTTTGTTCCTCTGCAAAACGGCTGATTGAGTGTATTTGAATAGATCCGATCTGGAATTTTTTGACATTTTTGAAACGCCTGGTCACCCCACTATTAAACAAAACCGTCACGAAGGAAACTGGTCCCAAACCCATAGGATGCCACCCCTCTCCCTGTTTGACGTTTTTGAGTCTCATTGACTTGGTGTGTACATAATTATTGCCTTACGGATACAGCTAATTAGAGGTAGCTAATCAAAATTTAATATAACATTTCGCATATAAAACGAAAGGTCTAATAGTCCTTTGTCCCCCGGAAAGAAAACATGATGTTTTGAGGCGTAATTCAACCAAATTGCGCCTCACGTTACGTATATCACTCTGAAAATCTCAGACTTTGTTCCTTTGCAAAAACGGCTACTTGAGTCTATTTGAATAGATCCGATCTGGAATTTTTTGACATTTCTGAAAAGGCTGGTCACCTCACTATTAAACAAAACCGTCACGGAGAAAACTGGTCCCGAACCCATAGGATGCCACCCCTCTCCCTGTTTGACGTTTTTGAGTCTCATTGACTTAGTGTGCACATAATTATTGCCTTACGGATACAGCTAATTAGAGGTAGCTAATCAAAATTTAAGATAAGATTTCGCATATAAAACGAAAGGTCTAATAGTCCTTTGTCCCCCGAAAAGAAAACATGATGTTTTGAGGCGTAATTCAACCAAATTGCGCCTCACGTTACGTAGATCACTCCGAAAATCTCAGACTTTGTTCCTTTGCAAAAACGGCTACTTGAGTCTATTTGAGTAGATCCGATCTGGAATTTTTTGACATTTTTGGAAAGCCTGGTCACCCCACTATTAAACAAACCGTCACGGAGAAAATTGGTCCCGAACCCATAGGATGCCACCTCTCTCCCTGTTTGACGTTTTTGAGTCTCATTGACTTAGTGTGCACATAATTATTGCCTTACGGACACAGCTAATTAGAGGTAGCCAATCAAAATTTAATATAACATTTCGCATATCAAACGAAAGGTATAATTGTCCTCTGTCCCCCGGAAAGAAACAATTCTCGAGAAATGTGATGTTTTGAGGCGTAATTCAACCAAATTGCGCCTCACGTTACGTAGATCACTCACTCCGAAAATCTCAGACTTTGTTCCTCTGCAAAAACGGCTACTTGAGTCTATTTGAATAGATCCGATCCCGAGTTTTGTGATAATTTTGAAAAGCCTGGTCACCCCCCTATTAAACAAAACCGTCACGGAGAAAAATGGTCCCGAACCCATAGGATGCCACCCCTCTCCCTGTTTGAGAGTTTTGAGTCTCATTGACTTAGTGTGCACATAATTATTGCCTTACGGATACAGCTAATTAGAGGTAGCTAATCAAAATTTAATAAAACATTTCGCATATCAAACGAAAGGTCTAGTCCTCTGTCCCCGGAAAGAAAACATGATGTTTTGAGGCGTAATTCAACCAAATTGCGCCTCACGTTACGTAGATCACTCCGAAAATCTCAAACTTTGTTCCTCTGCAAAAACGGCTACTTGAGTCTATTTGAATAGATCCAATCCCAAGTTTTGTGATAATTTTGAAAAGCCAGGTCACCCCCCTATTAAACAAAACCGTCACGGAGAAAAATGGTCCCGAACCCATAGGATGCCACCCCTCTCCCTGTTTGAGAGTTTTGAGTCTCATTGACTTAGTGTGCACATAATTATTGCCTTACGGATACAGCTAATTAGAGGTAGCTAATCAAAATTTAATAAAACATTTCGCATATCAAACGAAAGGTCTAATAGTCCTCTGTCCCCCGGAAAGAAAACATGATGTTTTGAGGCGTAATTCAACCAAATTGCGCCTCACGTTACGTAGATCACTCCGAAAATCTCAGACTTTGTTCCTTTGCAAAAACGGCTACTTGAGTCTATTTGAATAGATCCGATCGCGAGTTTTGTAATAATTTTGAAAAGCCTGGTCACCCCCCTATTAAACAAAACCGTCACGGAGAAAAATGGTCCCGAACCCATAGGATGCCACCCCTCTCCCTGTTTGAGAGTTTTGAGTCTCATTGACTTAGTGTGCACATAATTATTGCCTTACGGATACAGCTAATTAGAGGTAGCTAATCAAAATTTAATAAAACATTTCGCATATCAAACGAAAGGTCTAATAGTCCTCTGTCCGCCGGAAAGAAAACATGATGTTTTGAGGCATAATTCAACCAAATTGCGCCTCACGTTACGTAGATCACTTACTCCGAAAATCTCAGACTTTGTTCCTCTGCAAAAACGGCTGATTGAGTCTATTTGAAGCCTGGTCACCCCCCTATTAAACAAAACCGTCAAGGAGAAAAATGTTCCAGAACCTATAGGATGCCACCCCTCTCCCTGTTTAACGTTTTTGAGTCTCATTGACATAGTGTGCACATAAATATTGCCTTACAGATACAGCTAATTAGAGATAGCTAATCAAAATTTAATATAACATTTCGCATATATAACGAAAGGTCTAATAGTCCTTTGTCCCCCAGAAAAAAAGCATTCTCGAAAAATGTGATGTTTTGAGGCGTAATTCAACCAAATGGCGCCTCACGTTACGTAGATCACTCCGAAATTCTCAGACTTTGTTCCTCTGCAAAAACGGCTGATTGAGTCTATTTCAATACATCCGATTCCGCATTTTTTGACATTTTTGAAATGCCTGGTCACTCCCCTATTAAACAAAACCGTCACGGAGAAAAATGGTCACGAACCCATGAATGCCACCCCTCTCCCTGTTTGACGTATTTGAGTCTCATTGACTTAGTGTGCACATAATTATTGCCTTACGTATACAGCTAAGTAAGGGAGCTAATATAAATTTAATATAACATTTTGCATATAAAACGAAAGGTCTAATAGTCCTATGTCCCCCAGAAAGAAACAATTCTCGAAAAATGTGATGTTTTGAGGCGTAATTCAACCAAATTGCGCCTCACGTTACGTAGATCATTCCGAAATTCTCAGACTTTGTTCCTCTGCAAAAACGGCTGATTGAGTCTATTTGAATAAATCCGATCCAAATTTTTGACATTTTTGAAAAGCCTGGTCACCCCACTATTAAAACAAAACCGTCACAGAAAAAATGGTCCCGAACCCATTGGATGCCAACCCTCTCCCCTTTTGACGTTTTGGGTCTCATTGACTTACTGTGCACCTAATTATTGCCTTACGGATACAGCTAATTAGAGGTAGCTAATCAAAATTTAATATAACATTTCGCATATCAAATGAAAGGTCTAATAATCCTCTGTCCTCCGCAGAAAGAAACATTCTCGAAAAAGTGTTTTTGAGGCGTAATTCAACCAAATTGCGCAACACGTTACGTAGATCACTCCAAATTCTCAGACTTTGTTTCTCTGCAAAAACAGCTGATTGAGTCTTTTTTGAATAGATCCGATCCTTTTTTTGATTTTTTGAACTTTTGAAAAAACCAAATCCTGGTCACCCACCTATTAAACAAAACCGTCACAGAGAAACTGGTTTTGAACCAACAAAATTCGCCTGGAACAAAGAAAGCGGTGCCATAGGATGCCACTCTCTCCCTGTTTGACGTTTTTGAGTCTCATTGACTTAGTGTGCACATAATTATTGCCTTACGGATACAGCTAATTAGAGGTAGCTAATGAAAATTTAATATAACATTTCGCATATAAACGAAAGGTCTAATAGTCCTCTGTCCCGGAAAACATGATGTTTTGAGGCGTAATTCAACAAATTGCGCCTCACGTTACGTAGATGACTCACAATCTCAGACTTTGTTCCTTTGCAAAAACGGCTGAGAGTCTATTTGAGTAGATCCGATCCGCATTTTTTGACATTTTGAAAAGCCTGGTCACCCCTATTAAACAAAACCGTCACGGAGAAAAATGGTCCCGAACCCATAGGATGCAACCCCTTTCCCTGTTTGACGTTTTTGAGTCTCATTGACTCAGTGTGCACATAATTATTGCCTTACAGATACAGCTAATTAGAGGGGGTTAGCTAATCAAAATGATAACATTTCGCATATCAAACGAACGGTAAATAGTCTAATAGTCTCCTCGGAAAGAACATTTCTCGAAAATGTGATGTTTTGAGGCGTAATTCAAAATGTGCCTCAAAGATAACTCGAAAATCTCAGACTTTGTTTATTTGAAAAACGGCTGATTGGGTGTATTTAAATAGATCCGATCCCGCATTGTTTGACAATTTTAAAAGCCTGGTCACCCCTATTAAAAAACCGTCAGAAAAATGGTCCCGAACCCATAGGATGCCACCCCTTTCCCTGTTTGAGGTTTTTGAGTCTCATTGACTTGAGATGTGCACATAATTATTGCCTTACGATACAGCTTATTAGACAGTTAGAGGTAGCTAATCAAAATTTAATATAACATTTCGCATATCAAAAACGAAAGGTCTAGTCACTCTGTCCCCGGAAAAGAAAACATGATGTTTTTGAGGCGTAATTCAACCAAATTGCGCCTCACGTTACGTAGATCACTCCGAAATCTCAGACTTGTTCCTCTGCAAAAACGGCTGACTTGAGTCTATTTGAATAGATCCGATCCCAATTTTTTGACATTTTTGAAAAGCCTGGTCACCCACTATTAAACAAAACCGTCACGGAGAAAAATGGTCACGAACCCGTAGGATGCAACCTCTCCTGTTTGACGTTTTGAGTGTCATTGACTTAGTGTGCACATAATTATTGCCTTGGACGGATACAACTAATTAGAGGTAGCCAATCAAAATTTAATATAACATTTTGCATATCAAACCTTGAAAGTCTAATAGTCCTGTCCATCCCGGAAAGAAAACATTTTCAAAATTTTGTTTTGAGCGTAATTCAACCAAATCGCGCCTCACGTTACGTAGATCACTGAAAATCTCAGACTTTGTTTATCTGCAAAAACGGCTATTTGAGTGTATTTAAATAGATCCGATCCCGCATTTTGTGACGTTTTTAAAAAGCCTGGTCACCCCCTATTAAACAAAAACCGTCACGAAGAAAAATGGTCCCGAACCCATAGGATGCCACCCCTCTCCCTGTTTGACGTTTTTGAGTCTCATTGACTTAGTGTGCACATAAATTATTGCCTTACGGATACAGCTAATTAGAGTAGCTAATCAAAATTTAATAAATTTAATCGCATATCAAATGAAAGGTCTAATAGTCCTCTGTCCCCCGGAAAAAAACATTCTCGAAAAATGTAGTGTTTTTGAACCAAAATTCAACCAAATTGCAACACGTTACGTAGATCACTCCAAAATCTCAGACTTTGTTTCTCTTGCAAAAACGGCTGATTGAGTCTATTTAGTTGAATAGATCCAATCCCGAATTTTTTGACAATTTTGAAAAGCCTGGTCACCCCCCTATTAAACAAAACCGTCACGGAGAAAAATGGTCACGAACCCATAGGATGCCACCCCTCTCCCTGTTTGACGTTTTTGAGTCTCTTTGACTCAGTGTGCACATAATTATTGCCTTACGGATACAGCTAATTAGAGGGGGTTAATCAAAATTTAATATAACATTTCGCATATCAAACGAACGGTCTAATAGTCTACTGTCCCTCGGAAAGAAAACATTCTTGAAAAATATGATGTTTTGAAGCGAAATTCAACCAAAATTCGCCTCTTGTTACGTCGATGCTTTAAAATTCTCAGACTTTATCTCTGCCATAACGGCTCATTGTGTCTATTTGAAAGATCCGATCAGAAATTTATTTGACGTTTTGAAAAATAATTGCCCCGCTATGGAACAAAGAAAACTGGTCCCAACCATAGGATGCCACCTCTCTCCCTGTTTGACGTTTTTTGAGTCTCATTGACTTAGTGTGCACATAATTATTGCCTTACGGATACAGCTAATTAGAGGTAGCTAATCAAAATTTAATATAACATTTCGCATATAAAACGAAAGGTCTAATAGTCCTTTGTCCTCCGAAAAGAAAACATGATGTTTTGAGGCGTAATTCAACAAATTGCGCCTCACGTTACGTAGATCACCTGAAATCTCAGACTTTGTTCCTTTGCAAAACAGCTGATTGAGTCTATTTGAGTAGATCCGATCTGGAATTTTTTGACATTTTTGAAAAGCCTGGTCACCCCGCTATTAAAACAAAACCATCACGAAGAAAATGGTCCCGGCCCATAGAATGCAACCCTCTGCCTGTTTAACGTTTTGAGTCTCATTGACTTTAGTGTGCACATAATTATTGCCTTACGGATTGGCTAATTAGAGGTAGCCAATCAAAATTTGATATAACATTTCGCATATCAAACGAAAGGTCTAATTGTCCTCTGTCCCCGGAAAGAAACAATTCTCGAGAAATGTGATGTTTTGAGGCGTAATTCAACCAAATTGTGCCTCCACGTTACGCAGATCACTCCGAAAATCTCAGACTTTGTTCCTTGCAAAAACGGCTACTTGAGTCTATTTGAATAGATCCGATCCCCGAGTTTTGATCTAATTTTAAAAAGCCTGGTCACCCACCCTATTAAACAAAACCGTCACGGAGAAAACTGGTCACGAACCCATAGGATGCCACCCCTCTCCCTGTTTGAGAGTTTTGAGTCTCATTGACTTAGTGCACATAATTATTGCCTTACGGATACAGCTAATTGACAGTTAAGGTAGCTAATCAAAATTTAATATAACATTTCGCATATCAAACGAAAGGCCTAATAGTCCTCTGTCCCCCGGAAAGAAAACATGATGTTTTGAGGCGTAATTCAACCAAATTGCGCAACACGTTACGTAGATCACTCCACAATTCTCAGACTTTGTTTCTCTGCAAAAACGGCTACTTGAGTCTATTTGAATAGATCCGATCCCAATTTGTTGATCTTTTTGAAAAGCCTGGTCACCCACCTATTAAACAGAACCGCCACGGAGAAAATTGGTCACGAACCCATAGGACGCCACCCCTCTCCCTGTTTGACGTTTTTGAGTCTCATTGACTTAGTGTGCACATAATTATTGCCTTACGGATACAGCTAATTAGAGGTAGCTAATCAAAATTTGATATAACATTTCGCATATCAAAACGAAAGGTCTAATAGTCCTCTGTACCCCGGAAAAAAAAATGTGTTTTTTGAGAGCGTAATTTAGCAAATTGCGCCTCACGTTACGTAGATCACCTGAAAATCTCAGACTTTGTTCCTCTGCAAAAACGGCTGATTGAGTCTATTTAAATAGATCCGATCCAGCATTGTTTGACATTTTTGAAAAAGCCTGGTCACCCCTATTAAACACAAAACCGTCACGGAGAAAATGGTCCAGAACCCATAGGATGCAACCTTTCCCCTGTTTGATGTTTTTGAGTCTCATTAACTTAGTGTGCACATAATTATTGCCTTACAGATACAGCTAATTAGAGGTAGCTAATCAAAATTTGATATAACATTTTGCATATCAAACGAAAGGTCTAATAGTCCCTCCGGAAAGAAAACATTTTCAAAAAATGTTATGTTTTGAGGCGTAATTCAACCAATGTGCGCCTCACGTTACGTAGATCACTCCGAAATTCTCAGACTTTGTTTATCTGAAAAAAACGGCTGATTGAGTCTATTTAAATAGATCCGATCCCGCATTGTTTGACATTTTTGAAAAAGCCTGGTCACCCCCCTATTAAACAAAACCGTCACGGAGAAAAATGGTCCCGAACCCATAGGATGCAACCCCTTTCCCTGTTTGACGTTTTTGAGTCTCATTGACTTAGTGTGCACATAAATATTGCCTTACGGATACAGGTAATTAGAGGAGACTAATCAAAATTTGATATAACATTTCGCAAATCAAACGAAAGGTCTAATAGTCCTCTGTCCTCCGGAAAAAAAACATTCTCGAAAAATGCGATGTTTTGAGGAGAAATTCCATCAACTTGCGCCTCACGTTACGTAGATCACTCTGAAATTCTCAGACTTTGTTCCTTTGCAAAACAGCTGATTGAGTCTATTTGAATAGATCCGATCCCGCATTTTTTGACATTTTTGAAAAGCCTGGTCACTCCCTATTAAACAAAACCGTCACGGAGAAAAATGGTCACGAACCCATAGGATGCCACCCCTCCCTGTTTGACGTTTTTGTCTCATTGACTTAGTGTGCACATAATTATTGCCTTACGGATACAACTAATTAGAGGTAGCTAATCAAAATTTAATATAACATTTCGCATATCAAACGAAAGATCTAATAGTCTTCTGTCCCATCGGAAAGAAAACATGATTTTTAAGGCGTAATTCAACCAAATCGCGCCTCTTGTTACGTAAATCATTTCAAAATTCTCAGACTTTGTTCCTCTGCCAAAACGGCTGATTGAGTCTATTTGAATAGATCCGATCCGAAATTTGTTGACGTTTTTGAAAAGCCTGGTCACCCCTATTGAACAAAACCGTCAAGGAGAAAAATGGTCCCGAACCCATTGGATGCCCACCTCTCTCCTTTTTGACGTTTTTAAGTCTCATTAACTTGGTGTGCACCTAATTATTGTTACGGATACAGCTAATTAGAAGTAGCTAATCAAAATTTAATATAACGGATATCAAATGAAGGTCTAATAATCCTCTGCCCCGCAAAAAAACATTCTCGAAAATGTAGTGTTTTTTAGGCGTAATTCAACCAAATTGCGCAACACGTTACGTAGATCACTCCACAATTCTCAGACTTTGTTTCTCTGCAAAAACGGCTGATTGAGTCTATTTAGTTGAATAGATCCAATCCCGAATTTTTTGACAATTTTGAAAAGCCTGGTCACCCCTATTAAACAAAACCGTCACGGAGAAAAATGGTCACGAACCCATAGGATGCCACCCCTCTCCCTGTTTGACGTTTTTGAGTCTCATTGACTTAGTGTGCACATAATTATTGCCTTACGGATACAGCTAATTAGAGGTAGCTAATTACAATTTATATAACATTTCGCATATCAAACGAAATGGTCTACTAGTCCTCTGTCCCCGGAAAGAAAAAATGATGTTTTATAAGGCGTAATTCAACCAAATTGCGCCTCACGTTACGTAGATCATTTGAAAATCTCAGACTTTGTTTCTCTGCAAAAACGGCTGATTGAGTCTATTTGAATAGATCCGATCCCAATTTGTTGATTTTTGAAAAAGCCTGGTCACCCACCTATTAAACAGAACCGCCACGGAGAAAAATGGTTTTGAACCCATAGGATGCCACCCTTCTCCCTTGTTTGACGTTTTTGAGTCTCATTGACTTAGTGTGCACATAATTATTGCCTTACGGATACAGTTAATTAGAGGTAACTAATCAAAATTTAATATAACATTTCGCATATCAAACGAAAGGTCTAATAGTCCCTCCGGAAAGAAACATTTTCAAAAAATGTTATGTTTTGAGGCGTAATTCAACCAATGTGCGCCTCACGTTACGTAGATCACTCCGAAAATCTCAGACTTTGTTCCTCTGCAAAACGGCTGATTGAGTCTATTTAAATAGATCCGATCCGCATTGTTTGACATTTTTTGAAAAAGCCTGGTCACCCCCCCCCGCCTATTAAACAAAAACCGTCACGGAGAAAATGGTCCCGAACCCATTGGATGCCACCCTTTCCTGTTTGATGTTTTGAGTCTCATTAACTTAGTGTGCACATAATTATTGCCTTACAGATACAGCTAATTAGGAGGTAGCTAATCAAAATTTGATATAACATTTTGCATATCAAACGAAAGGTCTAATAGTCCTTCCGGAAAACATTTTCAAAAAATGTTATGTTTTGAGGCGTAATTCAACCAATGTGCGCCTCACGTTACGTAGATCACTCCGAAATTCTCAGACTTTGTTTATCTGAAAAAACGGCTGATTGAGTCTATTTAAATAGATCCGATCCCGCATTGTTTGACATTTTTGAAAAAGCCTGGTCACCCCCCTATTAAACAAAACCGTCACGGAGAAAAATGGTCACGAACCCATAGGATGCCACCCCTCTCCCTGTTTGACGTTTTTGAGTCTCATTGACTTAGTGTGCACATAATTATTGCCTTACGGATACAGCTAATTAGAGGTAGCTAATCAAAATTTGATATAACATTTCGCATATCAAACGAAAGGTCTAATAGTCCTTTGTCCCCCGGAAAGAAAACAAGATGTTTTGAGGCGTAATTTAACCAAATTGCGCCTCACGTTACGTAGATCACTCCACAATTCTCAGACTTTGTTTCTCTGCAAAAACGGCTGATTGAGTCTATTTGAATAGATCCGATCCCAATTTGTTGATCTTTTTGAAAAGCCTGGTCACCCACCTATTAAACAGAACCGCCACGGAGAAAAATGGTCCCGAACCCATAGGATGCCACCCCTCTCCCTGTTTGACGTTTTTGAGTCTCATTGACTTAGTGTGCACATAATTATTGCCTTACGGATACAGCTAATTAGAGGTAACTAATCAAAATTTAATATAACATTTCGCATATCAAACGAAAGGTCTAATAGTCCCTCCGGAAAGAAAACATTTTCAAAAAATGTTATGTTTTGAGGCGTAATTCAACCAATTGCGCCTCACGTTACGTAGATCACTCCGAAAATCTCAGACTTTGTTCCTCTGCAAAAACGGCTGATTGAGTCTATTTAAATAGATCCGATCCCGCATTGTTTGACATTTTTGAAAAAGCCTGGTCACCCCCCTATTAAACAAAACCGTCACGGAGAAAAATGGTCCCGAACCCATAGGATGCAACCCCTTTCCCTGTTTGATGTTTTTGAGTCTCATTAACTTAGTGTGCACATAATTATTGCCTTACAGATACAGCTAATTAGAGGTAGCTAATCAAAATTTGATATAACATTTTGCATATCAAACGAAAGGTCTAATAGTCCCTCCGGAAAGAAAACATTTTCAAAAAATGTTATGTTTTGAGGCGTAATTCAACCAATGTGCGCCTCACGTTACGTAGATCACTCCGAAATTCTCAGACTTTGTTTATCTGAAAAAACGGCTGATTGAGTCTATTTAAATAGATCCGATCCCGCATTGTTTGACATTTTTGAAAAAGCCTGGTCACCCCCCTATTAAACAAAACCGTCACGGAGAAAAATGGTCCCGAACCCATAGGATGCAACCCCTTTCCCTGTTTGACGTTTTTGAGTCTCATTGACTTAGTGTGCACATAAATATTGCCTTACGGATACAGCTAATTAGAGGAGACTAATCAAAATTTGATATAACATTTCGCATATCAAACGAAAGGTCTAATAGTCCTCCGGAAAAAAAACATTCTCGAAAAATGCGATGTTTTGAGGAGAAATTCCATCAACTTGCGCCTCACGTTACGTAGATCACTCTGAAATTCTCAGACTTTGTTCCTTTGCAAAACAGCTGATTGAGTCTATTTGAATAGATCCGATCCCGCATTTTTTGACATTTTTGAAAAGCCTGGTCACTCCCTATTAAACAAAACCGTCACGGAGAAAAATGGTCACGAACCCATAGGATGCCACCCCTCTCCCTGTTTGACGTTTTTGAGTCTCATTGACTTAGTGTGCACATAATTATTGCCTTACGGATACAACTAATTAGAGGTAGCTAATCAAAATTTAATATAACATTTCGCATATCAAACGAAAGGTCTAATAGTCTTCTGTCCCATCGGAAAGAAAACATGATTTTTAAGGCGTAATTCAACCAAATCGCGCCTCATGTTACGTAGATCACTTCGAAATTCTCAGACTTTACTCCTCTGCCAAAACGGCTCATTGTGTCTATTTGAAAAGATCCGATCCGAAATTTGTTGACGTTTTTGAAAAGCCTGGTCACCCCGCTATTAAACAAAACCGTCAAGAAGAAAAATGGTCCCGAACCCATGGGATGCCACCTCTCTCCCTGTTTGACGTTTTTGGGTCTCATTAACTTGGTGTGCACCTAATTATTGCCTTACGGATACAGCTAATTAGAAGTAGCTAATCAAAATTTAATATAACATTTCGCATATCAAATGAAAGGTCTAATAATCCTCTGCCCCAAAAAAAAAAATATTCTCGAAAAATGTAGTGTTTTTAGGCGTAATTCAACCAAATTGCGCAACACGTTACGTAGATCACTCCACAATTATCAGACTTTGTTTCTCTGCAAAACGGCTGATTGAGTCTATTTTGAATAAGATCAATCCCGAATTTTTTGACAATTTTGAAAAGCCTGGTCATCCCCTATTAAACAAAACCGTCACGGAGAAAAATGGTCACGAACCCATGGATGCCACCCCTCTCCCTGTTTGACGTTTTGAGTCTCATTGACTTAGTGTGCACATAATTATTGCCTTACGGATACAGCTAATTAGAAGGTAGCTAATCAAAATTTAATATAACATTTCGCATATCAAACGAAAGATCTAATAGTCTTCTGTCCCATCGGAAAGAAAACATGATTTTTGAGGCGTAATTCAACCAAATCGCGCCTCATGTTACGTAGATCACTTCGAAATTCTCAGATTGTATTCCTCTGCCAAAACGGCTCATTGTGTCTATTTGAATAGATGCGATCCGGAATTTGTTGACGTTTTTGAAAAGCCTGGTCACCCCGCTATTAAACAAAACCGTCAAGAAGAAAAATGGTCCCGAACCCATAGGATGCCACCTCTCTCCCTGTTTGACGTTTTTGAGTCTCATTGACTTGGTGTGCACCTAATTATTGCCTTACGGATACAGCTAATTAGAAGTAGCTAATCAAAATTTAATATAACATTTTGCATATCAAATGAAAGGTCTAATAATCCTCTGCCCCCCGCAAAAAAAACATTCCCAAAAAATGTAGTGTTTTTAGGCGTAAATTAACCAAATTGCGCAACACGTTACGTAGATCACTCCCAAATTCTCAGACTTTGTTCCTCTGCAAAAACGGCTGATTGAGTCTATTTGAATAGATGCGATCCGGAATTTGTTGACATTTTTGAAAAAGCCTGGTCACCCCTATTAAACAAAACCGTCACGGAGAAAATGGTCCCGAACCGCCAGGATGCAACCCCTTTCCCTGTTTGATGTTTTTGAGTCTCATTAACTTGGTGTGCACCTAATTATTGCCTTACGGATACAGCTAATTAGAAGTAGCTAATCAAAATTTAATATAACATTTCGCATATCAAATGAAAGGTCTAATAATCCTCTGCCCCCCGCAAAAAAAAACATTCTCGAAAAATGTAGTGTTTTTAGGCGTAATTCAACCAAATTGCGCAACACGTTACGTAGATCACTCCACAATTCTCAGACTTTGTTTCTCTGCAAAAACGGCTGATTGAGTCTATTTAGTTGAATAGATCCAATCCCGAATTTTTTGACAATTTTGAAAAGCCTGGTCACCCCCCTATTAAACAAAACCGTCACGGAGAAAAATGGTCACGAACCCATAGGATGCCACCCCTCTCCCTGTTTGACGTTTTTGAGTCTCATTGACTTATGTTGTGCACATAATTATTGCCTTACGGATACAGCTAAGTAGAAGTAGCTAATTAAAATTTGATATAAAGTTTCGCATATTAAACGAAAGGTCTAGTAGTCCTCTGTCCCCCGGAAGGAAACAATTTTCGAATAATGTGATGTTTTGAGGCGTAATATAATCAAATTGCGCCTCACATTACGTAGATCACTCCGAAATTCTCAGACTTTGTTCCTCTGCAAAAACGGCTGATTAAGTTTATTTGAATAAAACCATTACCAATTTTTTTGACAATTTTAAAAAGCCTTGTCACCCCGCTTATTAAACAAAACCGTCACGGAGAAAAATGGTCCCGAACCCATAGGATGCCACCCCTCTTCCTGTTTGACGTTTTTTAATCTCATTGACTTAGTGTGCACATAATTATTGCTTTACGGATACAGCTAATTAGAGGTAGCTAATCAAAATTTAATATAACATTTTGCATATTAAATGAAAGGTTTAATAGTCCCCTGTCCCCCAAAAAGAAACAATTCTCGAAAAGTGTGACGTTTGAGGCGTAATTCCACCAAATTGCGCCCCACGTTACGTAGATCACTCCGAAATTCTCAGACTTTGTTCCTCTGCAAAAACGGCTGATTAAGTCTATTTGAATAGATCCGATCCCAATTTTTTTTTAAATTTTGAAAAGCCTGGTCACCCCGCTATTAAACGAAACTGTCACGAAGAAAAATGGTCATGTCATGTGAAATTTCATGTCATGTGAAATTTCATATCATGTGAAATGTCATGCCCTGTGAAATGTCATGTCATGTAAAATTTCATGCCATGTGAAAATTTTCGTCATTTGAAATTTCATGTCATGTGAAATGTCATGTCATGTGTAATTTGATGTCATGTGAAATTTGATGTCATGTGAAATTTCATGTCATGTGAAATTTCATGTCACGGTCATATGAAAGGTCATGTCATGTGAAATGTCATATCATGAAAAATTTCATGTCATGTGAATTTTCATGTCATGTGAAATTTCATGTCATGTGAAATTTCATGGCATGTGAAATTTTATGTCATATGACATTTCACATAACAAATTTTCACATGACATGATATTTCACATTAAATGACATTTCACATAACATGAATTTTCATGACATGAAATTTCACATGACAAAATTTCACATGACAAAACTTTACATGACATGACAATTTACATGACATGAAATTTCACATGACCAAATTTCACATGACATGAAATTTCAATTTCACATGACATCAAATTTCACAAGACATGACATTTCACATGACATAAAAATTCACCTGATATAAAATTCACATGACATGGCATTTTACATGACATGACATTTCCATGACACGAAATTTCACATGACATAAAATTTCACATGACATGAAATTTCACATGACATAACATTTCACATGATATGACATTTTATATGACATAAATTTTCATATGACATGAAATTTCACATGACATGAAATTTCACATGACATGAAATTTCACATGACATGAAATTTCACATGACATGAAATTTCACATGAAATTCACATGACAAAATTTTACATGACATGAAATTTCACATGACAAAATTTCACATGACAGGAAATATCACATGACAAAATTTTACATGACATGAAATTTCACATGACAAAAATTTCACATGACATAAATTTCACATGACAAAAAATTCACATGACATGAAATTTCACATGACAAAATTTCACATGACAAAATTTCAATGACAAAATCACATGACAGGAAATTTCACATGACATAAAAATTCACATGACATGAAATTTCACATGACAAAATTTCACATGACAAAATTTCACATGACATGAAATTTCACATGACATGAAATTTCACATGACATGAAATTTCACATGACATGAAATTTCACATGACATGAAATTTCACATGACATGAAATTTCACATGACATGACATTTCACATGACATACAATTTCACATGACATGAAATTTCACATGACATGAAATTTCATATGACATGAAATTTCACATGACATGAAATTTCACATGACAGGAAATTTCACATGACATTTTCACATGACATGAAATTTCACATGACATGAAACTTTCACATGACAAATTTTCACATGACATGAAATTTCACATGACATGAAATTTCACATGACATGAAAATTTCACATGACATGAAATTTCACATGACATGAAATTTCACATGACATGAAATTTCACATGACATGAAATTTCACATGACATGAATTTCACATGACAAAATTTCACATGACATGAAATTTCACATGACATGAAATTTCACATGACATGAAATTTTCACATGACAAAATTTCACATGACAAATGACAAAATTTCACATGACAAAATTTCACATGACAAATTTCACATGACATGAAATTTCACATGACAGAAATTTCACATGACATGAAATTTCACATGACATGAAAATTTCACATGACATGAAATTTCACATGACATGAAATTTCACATGACATGAAATTTCACATGACATGAATTTCACATGACATGAAATTTCACATGACATGAATTTCACATGACATGAAATTTCACATGACATGAAATTTCACATGACATGAAATTTCACATGACAAATTTCACATGACATGAAAATTTCACATGACAAAATTTCACATGACAAAATTTCACATGACATGACATTTCACATGACATGAAATTTCACATGACAGAAAATTTCACATGACATGTAATTTCACATGACATAAAATTTCACATGACAAAATTTCACATGACATAAAATTTCACATGACATGAAATTTCACATGACATGAAATATTACCTGACATGACATTTCACATGACATAAAATTCACATCACATAAAATTTCACATGACATAAAATTTCACATGACATGACATTTCACATGACATGAAATTTCACATGACAAAATTTCAATGACATGACATTTCACATGACATGAAATTTCACATGACATAAATTTCACATGACATGAAATTTCACATGACAAAATTCACATGACACGAAATTTTACATGATATGAAATTTTATATGACAGGAAATTTCACATGACATTTAACATGACATGAGATTTCACATGACAGAATTTCACATGACATGAAATTTCACATGACATGAAATTTCACGACATAATTTCACATGACAGGAAATTTCACATGACATGAAATTTCACATGACATGAAATTTCACATGACAAAATTTCACGGCATGAAATTTCACATGACATCAAATTTCACATGACAAAATTTCACGACATGAATTTTCACGTTATGAAATTTCACGAGAGAAAATTTCACATGACATGAAATTTCGTATGACAAAATTTCTCATGACATCAAATTTCACATGACAGTAAATTTCACATACATGGGAATTCACATGACAAAATTTCACATGACAGAATTCATGACAAAATTTCACATGACAAAATTTCACATGACAAAATTTCACATGACATGAAATTTCACATGACATGAATTTCATATGACATGAAATTTCACATGACAAGAACTTTCACATGACATGAAATTTCATAGGACATAATTTCACATGACAGGAAATTTCACATGACACAATTTCACATGACATGAAATTTCGGGACAAAATTTCACATGACAACAAATTTCACATGACAAAATTTCACATGACATGAAATTTCACATAACATGAATTTTCACATGACATGAAATTTCACATGACATGAAATTTCACATGACATGAAATTTCACATGACATGAAATTTCACATGACATGAATTTCACATGACATGAAATTTCACATGACATGAAATTTCACATGACAGGAAATTTCACATGACATGAAATTTCACATGACATGAAATTTCACATGACAAAATTTCACATGACATGAAATTTCACATGTCAAAATTTCACATGACAGAATTTCACATGACATGAAATTTCACATGACATGACATTTCACATGACATGACATTTCACATGACAAAAATTTCACATGACATGAAATTTCACATGACATGAAATTTCACATGACATGAAATTTCACATGACATGAAATTTCACATGACATGACAATTTCACATGACATGAAATTTCACATGACATGAAATTTCACATGACATGAAATTTCACATGACATGAAATTTCACATGACAAAATTTCACATGACATGAAATTTCACATGACATGAAATTTCACATGACATGAAATTTTCACATGACATGAAATTTCACATGACATAAATTTCACATGACATGAAATTTCACATGACATGACATTTTCACATGACAAAATTTTCACATGACAAAATTTCACATGACAAAAATTTCACATGACATAAAATTTCACATGAAATTTTCATGAAATGAAATTTCACATGACATAAATTTTCACATGACATTTTTCACATGACATGAATTTCACATGACATGAAATTTCACATGACATGAAATTTCACATGACATGAAATTTTACATGACATGAAATTTCACATGACATGAAATTTCACATGACATGACATTTCACATGACATAAAATTTCACATGACATGAATTTTCACATGACAAAATTTCACATGACAAAATTTCACATGACATAAAAATTTCACGACATGAAATTTCACATAAAAGGAAATTTCACATAACAGGAATTTTCACATGACATGAAATTTCACGACATGAAATTTCACATGGCATAAAATTCACATGACATGAAATTTCACATGACATGACATTTCACATGACATAAAATTTCACATGACATGAAATTTCACATGACAAAATTTCACATGACATGAAATTTCACATGACATGAAATTTCACATGACATGAAATTTCACATGACATGAAATTTCACATGACATGAAATTTCACATGACAAAATTTCACATGACAAAAATTTCACATGACAAAATTTCACATGACATGAAATTTTACATGACATGAAATTTTCACATGACAGAAATTTCACATGACATGAATTTCACATGACACATGAATTTCACATGACATGAAAATTTCACATGACAAAATTTCATATGACATGAATTTCACATAACATGAAATTTCACATGACATTTCACATGACATGAGATTTCTTATGACTAAATTTCACATGACAGGAAATTTCACATGACATAAATTTCACATGACATAATTTCACATGACAGGAAACTTCACATGGCATTAAATTTCACCTGACCTAAAATTTCACATGACATGAAATTTCACGACAGAAAATTTCACATGACAAAATTTCACATGACAAAATTTCACATGACATAAATTTCACATGACATGAATTTTCACATGACATGACATTTCACATGACATGACATTTCACATGACATGAAATTTCACATGACAAAATTTCACATGACAAAATTTCAATCATGACATGAAATTTCACATGACATTTCACATGACATGAAATTTCAAATTTTTCACATGACAAAATTTCACATGACATGAAATTTCACATGACATGAAATTTCACATGACATGAAATTTCACATGACATGAATTTCATGACATGAAAAATTTCACATGACATGACATTTCACATGACATAAAATTTCACATGACATGAAATTTCACATGACATGACATTTCACATGACATGAAATTTCACATGACAAAATTTCACATGACATGAAATTTCACATGACATGAAATTTCACATGACATGAAATTTCATGACATGAAATTTCACATGACATGAAATTTCACATGACATGAAATTTCACATGACATGAAATTTCACATGACATGAAATTTCACATGACATAAAATTTCACATGACATTTCACGAAATTTCACATGACATGAATTTTCACAAGACATGAAATTTCACATGACAAAAGTTCACATGACATGAATTTCACATGACAAAATTTCACATGACATGAAATTTCACATGACAAAATTTCACATGACATGAAATTTCACATGACATGAATTTCACATGACATGAAATTTCACATGACATGACATTTCACATGACAAAATTTCACATGACATGAAATTCACATGACATGAAATTTCACATGACATGAAATTTCACATGACATGAAATTTCACATGACATTTCACATGACATGAGATTTCACATGACAAAATTTCACATGACAAAATTTCACATGACATGAAATTTCACATGACAGGAAATTTCACATGACATGAAATTTCACATGACATGAAATTCACATGACAGAAATTTCACATGACATGAAATTTCACATGACAAAATTTCACATGACATGAAATTTCACATGACATGAATTTCACATGACATGAAATTTCACATGACATGAAATTTTCACATGACATGACATTTCACATGACATGAAATTTCACATGACATAAAATTTCACCAGACATGACATTTCACATGACATGAAATTTCACATGACATGAAATTTCACATGGCATAAGATTTCACATGACATGAAATTTCACATGACATGACATTTCACAAGACATGAAATTTCACATGACATAAGATTTGACATGACATGAAATTTCACATGACATGAAATTTCACATGACATGACATTTCACAAGACATAAAATTTCACATGACAACATTTCACAACATAAAAATTCACAAGACATAAAATTTCACATGACAACATTTCACATGACATGAAATTTGACATGACAAAAAATTTCACATGACAAAAATTCACATGACAGGAAATTTCATATGACAGGAAATTTCACATGACATGAAATTTCACATGACACATGACAAAATTTCATGACATGACAAAAAATTTCACATTAAAATTTTTCATGACATGAATTTCACATGACAAAATTTCACATGACAAAATTCATGACATTTTCACATGACATGAAATTTCACATGACATGAAATTTTCATGACATGACATGAAAAATTTCACATGACATAAAATTTCACATGACATGAAAATTTCACATGACATGAAATTTCACATGACATGAAATTTCACATGACAAAATTTCACATGACAAAATTTCACATGACATGAAATTTCACATGACATGAAATTTCACATGACATGAAATTTCACATGACAAAATTTTTCACGACATGACAAACATGAAATCACATGACATGAAATTTCACATGACATGAATTTCACATGACAAAAATTTCACATGACATGAAATTTCACATGACATGAAATTTCACATGACATGAAATTTCACATGACATGAAATTTCACATGACATGAAAATTTCACATGACATGAAATTTCACATGACATGAAATTTCACATGACATAAATTTCACATGACATGAAATTTCACATGACATGAAATTTCACATGACAAATTTCACATGACATTAAATTTCACATGACATGACAATTTCACATGACATGAATTTCACATGACATGAAATTTCACATGACATGAAATTTCACATGACAAAATTTCACATGACATGAAATTTCACATGACATGAAATTTTACATGAAAAATTTTCACATGACATGAATTTCACATGACATGACATTTCACATGACATGAAATTTCACATGACAAAATTTCACATGACAAGAATTTCACATGACATGACATTTCACATGACATGAAATTTCACATGACATGAAATTTCACATGACATGAAATTTCACATGACATGAAATTTCATGACAAAAAATTTCACATGACATGAAATTTCACATGACATGACATTTCACATGACATGAAAATTTCACATGACAAAATTTCACATGACATAATATTTCACAAGTCATAACATCTCACATGACCTGAAATTTCACATGACAAAATTTCACATGACAGGAAACTTCACATGACATGATATTTCACATGACATGAAATTTCACATGACAAAAAATTTCACATGACATTTCACATGACAAAATTTCACACGACATGAATTTCACATGACATGACATTTCACATGACATGAAATTTCACATGACAAAATTTCACATGACAAAATTTCACATGACAAAATTTCACATGACATGAAATTTCACATGACATGAAATTTCACATGACATGAAATTTCACATGACATGAAATTTCACATGACATGAAATTTCACATGACATGAAATTTCACATGACATGAAATTTTACATGACATGACATTTCACTTAACAGGAAATTTCACATCACATGAATTTTCACATGACAAAAATTCACATAACAAAATTTCACATGACAAAATTTCACATGACAAAAATTTTCATGACAAAAATTTCACATGACATGAAGTTTTACATGACATGAATATACACATGACATGAAATTTCACATGACATAAATTTCACATGACAAAATTTCACATGACAGGAAATTTCACATGACATGAAATTTCACATGACATGAAATTTCACATGACATGAAATTTCACATGACATGAAATTTCACATGACATACAATTTCACATGACATGAAATTTCACATGACAAAATTTCACATGACATTTCACATGACAAAATTTCACATGACATGAAATTTCACATGACATGAAATTTCACATGACATGAAATTTCACATGACATGAAATTTCACATGACAAAATTTCACATGACAGGAAATTCACATGACATGAAATTTCACATGACATAAAATTTCACATGACATGACATTTCACATGACATAAAATTTCACATGACAAAATTTCACATGACATGAAATTTCACATGACAAAATTTCACATGACATAAAATTTCACATGACAAATTTCACATGACATGAAATTTCACATGACATGAAATTTCACATGACAAAATTTCACATGACAAAATTTCACATGACATAAATTTCACATGACATGAAATTTCACATGACATGAAATTTCACATGACATGAAATTTCACATGACATGAAATTTCACATGACATAAAATTTCACATGACATGAAATTTCACATGACATGAAATTTCACATGACATGAATTTTCACATGACATGAAATTTCACATGACATGAAATTTCACATGACATGAAATTTCACATGACATGAAATTTCACATGACAAAATTTCACATGACAAAATTTCACATGACATGAAATTTCACATGACAAAATTTCATGACATGACAATTTCACATGACAAAATTTCACATGACAAAATTTCACATGACAAAATTTAACATGACAGGAAATTTCACATGACAGGAAAAATTTCACATGACATGAAATTTCACATGACATGAAATTTCACATGCAAATTTTTACACAGACAATGAAATTTCATATGACATGAATTTCACATGACATAAAATTTCACATGACAAAATTTCACATGACAAAATTTCACATGACAGAAAATTTCACATGACATAAATTTCACATGACAGGAAATTTCACATGACATGACATTTCACATGACATGAAATTTCACATGACAAAATTTCACATGACATGAAATTTCACATGACAAAAATTCACATAACATGACATTTCACATGACAAAATTTCACATGACAAAATTTCACATGACATGAAATTTCACATGACATGAAATTTCACATGACATGAAATTTCACATGACAAAAATTTCACATGACATGAAATTTCACATGACAAATTTCAAATTTCACATGACATGAAATTTCACATGTTATAAAATGACATGAAATTCACATGACATAAAAAATTTCACATGACATGAAATTTCACATGACAGGAAATTTCACATGACATGAAATTTCACATGACAAAATTTCACATGACATGAATTTCACATGACAAAAATTTCACATGACATGACAAAAAATTTCACATGACAAAATTTCACATGACATGAAATTTCACATGACAAAATTTTACACATGACATGAAATTTCACATGACATGAAATTTCACATGACAAAAATTTCACATGACATGAAATTTCACATGACAAAATTTCACATGACATGAAATTTCACATGACAAAATTTCACATGACATGAAATTTCACATGACATGACATTTCACATGACATGAAATTTCACATGACATGACATTTCACATGACAAAATTTCACATGACATGAAAATTTCACATGACAAAATTTCACATGACATGAAATTTCACATGACATGAAATTTCACATGACATGAAATTTCACATGACATGAAATTTCACATGACATTTCACATGACAAATTTCACATGACAAAATTTCACATGACAAAATTTCATGACATGAAATTTCAAAATTTCACATGACAAAATTTCACATGACATGAAATTTCATGACATGACAAAATTTCACATGACATGAAATTTCACATGACATGAAATTTCACATGACAAAATTTCACATGACAAAAATTCACATGACAGGAAATTTCACATGACAGGAAATTTTACGACATAATTTCACATGACAGATAATTTCACATAACATGAAATTTCACATGACATGAAATTTCACATGACATGAAATTTCACATGACATGAAATTTCACATGACAAAATTTCACATGACAAAATTTCACATGACAAAATTTCACATGACATGAAATTTCACATGGCATAAAATTTTACATGACATGAAATTTCACATGACATGAAATTTCACATGACATGAAATTTCACATGACATGAAATTTCACATGACAAAATTTCACATGACAAAATTTCACATGACATGAAATTTCACATGACATGAAATTTCACATGACAGGATATTTCACGACATAGTTTCACATGACAGGAAATTTCACATAACAGGAAATTTCACGACATGAAATTTCACATGACAAAAATTTCACATGACATAAAATTTCACATGACAAAATTTCACATGACAAAAATTTCACATGACAAAATTTCACATGACATGACATTTCACATGACATCAAATTTTACATGACATGACATTTCAAATGACAAAATTTCACTAGACTAAAAATTTCACATGACATGACATTTCACATGACAGGAAATTTCACATGACATGAAATTTCACATGACATGAAAAATTTCACATGACAAAATTTCACATGACATGAAATTTCACTTGACAAAATTTCACATGACAAAATTTCACATGACATAAAATTTCACATGACATGACATTTCACATGACATAAAATTTCACATGACAGAAAATTTCACATGACATGAAATTTCACATGACATGAAATTTCACATGACATGAAATTTCACATGACAAAAAATTTCACATGACAAAATTTCACATGACATGAAATTTCACATGACATGAATTTCACATGACATGACATTTCACATGACATGAAATTTCACATGACATAAAATTTCACATGACAAAATTTCACATGACATGAAATTTCACATGACAAAATTTCACATGACAAAATTTCACATGACATAAATTTCACATGACATTTCACATGACATAAAATTTCACATGACATGAAATTTCACATGACATGAAATTTCACATGACATGACATTTCACATGACATGAAATTTCACATGACAAAATTTCACATGACAAAATTTCACATGACATAAAATTTCACATGACATGAAATTTCACATGACATGAAATTTCACATGACATGAAATTTCACATGACATGAATTTCACATGACAAAATTTCACATGACAAAATTTCACATGACATGAAATTTCACATGACATGAAATTTCACAAGACATGACATTTCACAGGGCACAATATTTCACATGACATGACATTTCACATGACATGAATTTTCACATGACATAAATTTCACATGATATGACATTTCACATGACATTAAATTTCACATGACAAAATTTCACATGACAGGAAATTTCACATGACATGATAAAAATTCACATGACATAAAATTTCACATGACATGAAATTTCACATGACATAAATTTCACATGACATGACATTTCACATGACAAAATTTCACATGACATGAAATTTCACATGACATGAATTTCACATGTCAAAATTTCACATGACAGAATTTCACATGACATGAAAATTCACATGACATGAAATTTCACATGACATGAAATTTCACATGACATGAAATTTCACATGACATGAAATTTCACATGACATGAAATTTCACATGACATGACATTTCACATGACAAAACTTCACATGACAAGAAATTTTACATCACATGATATTTCACATGACATGAAAATTCACATGACAAAATTTCACATGACAAAATTTCACATGACATAAAATTTCACATGACATGAAATTTCACATGACATGAAATTTCACATGACATGTAATTTCACATGACAGGATATATCACATGACATGAAATTTCATATGAAAAACTTTCACATGACAAAATTTCACATGACATGAAATTTCACATGACATAAGTTTCATATGACATGAATTCTCACATGACAAAACTTCACATGACATAATTTCACAAAACATGAAATTTCACATGACATGAAATTTCACATGACATAAGTTTCATATGACATGAATTCTCACATGACAAAACTTCACATGACATAATTTCACATAACAGGAAACTTCACATGACAAAATTTCACATGACATGATTTCACATGACAGTAAAGTTCACATGGCATGAAAATTCACATGACATACACTTTCTCATTACAAAATTTCACATGAAATAATTTCACATGACAGGAAATTTCACAAGACATGAAATTTCACATGACAGGAATTTCACATGACATGAAATTTCACATGACAAAATTTCACATGACATGAAATTTCACATGACATGAAATTTCACATGACAAAATTTCACATGACAAAATTTCACATGACATAAAATTTCACATGACATGAAATTTCACATGACAGGAAATTTTACGACATACGTTCACATGACAGATAATTTCACATGACATGAAATTTCACATGACATGAAATTTCACATGACATGACATTTCACATAACAGTAAATTTTACATGACATGACAAAATTTCACATGACAAAATTTCACATTTCACATGAAATTTCACATGACATGAAAAAATTTCACATGACATGAAATTTCACATGACATGACATTTCACATAACAGTAAATTTCACATGACATGGAAATTCACATGACAAAATTTCACATGACAAAATTCACATGACAAAATTTCACATGACAGAAAATTTCACGACATGAAATTTCACATGACAAGAAATTTCACATGACAAAATTCACATGACATGAAATTTCACATGACATGAAATTTCACATGACATGAAATTTCACATGACAAAATTTCACATGACAAAATTTCACATGACATGAAATTTCACATGACAAATTTTCACACGACATGACATTTCACATGACAAAAATTCACACGACAAAATTTCACATGACATAAAAATTCACATGACAGGAAATTTCACATGACAGGAAATTTCACATGACATGAAATTTCACATGACATGAAATTTCACATGACAGAAATTTCACATGGCATATAATTTCACATGACATGAAATTTCACATGACAAAATTTCACATGACAAAAATTTCACATGGCATGACATTTCTCGTGTAATAAGATTTCACATGACATGAAATTTTACACGACATGAAATTTCACATGACAGGACATTTCACATGACATGAAATTTCACATGACATCAAATTTCACTGGACAAATTCACATGACAGGAAATTTAACATGACATGAAATTTCACATGACAGGACATTTCACATGGCATGAAAATTCACATGACATACTTTCACATGACAAAATTTCACATGAAAAAATTTCACATGACATGAAATTTCACATGACATGAAATTTCACATGACATAAAATTTCACATGACATGAAATTTCACATGACATGAAATTTCACATGACATGAAATTTCACATGACAAAATTTCACATGACATAAAATTTCATGACAAAAAATTTCACATGACATTTCAAAATTTCACATGACAAAATTTCACATGACATGAAATTTCACATGACATGAAATTTCACATGACATAAATTTCACATGACATGAAATTTCACATGACATGACATGAAAATTTCACATGACAAAATTTCACATGACATGAAATTTCACATGACATGAAATTTCACATGACAAAATTTCACATGACATGAATTTCACATGACATGAAAAATTTCACATGACATGAAATTTCACATGACATGAAATTTCACATGACATGAAATTTCACATGACATGAAATTTCACATGACAAAATTTCACATGACATGAAATTTCACATGACAGGAAATTTCACATGACATGAAATTTCACATGACATGAAATTTCACATGACACATGACATTTTCACATGACATAAAGTTTCACATGACATGAAATTTCACATGACATGACATTTCACATGACGACATTTCACATGACAAAAATTTACATGACAAAATTTTACATGACAAAGGTTCACATGACAAAATTTCACGACAGAAATTTCCACATGACATCAGATTTCACATGACATAGTTTCACATGACTGGAAATTTCACATGCATGAATTTTTACATGCCACAAAATTTCACATGACATGAAATTTCACATGACAAAATTTCACATGACATGATTTTCACATGACAAAATTTCACATGACATGACATTTCACATGACATGAGATTTCACATGACAAAGTTTCACATGACAGGAAATTTCACATTCATGAATTTTCACATGACATAAAATTTCACATGACATGAAATTTCACATGACAAAAATTCACACATGAAATTTCACATGACAGGAAATTTCACATGACATGAAATTTCACATGACATGAAATTTCACATGACAAAATTTCACATGACAAAATTTCACATGACATGAAATTTCACATGACAGGAAATTTTACGTGACATGACATTTCACATGACATGACATTTCACATGACATGAAATTTCATGACATGAATTTCACATGACAAAAATTTCACATGACAGAAATTTTTCACATGACATGAAATTTCACATGACATGAAATTTCACATGACAGAAATTTCACATGACATGAAATTTCACATGACATGAAATTTCACATGACATAGTTTCACATGACATAAAATTTCACATGACATGAAATTTCACACATGAAATTTCACATGAAATTTCACATGACATAAATTTCACATGACAAAATTTCACATGACATGAAATTTCACATGACATGAAAATTTCACATGACAAAAATTTCACATGACATGAAATTTCACATGACATGAAATTTCACATGACATGAAATTTTCATGACAAAATTTCACATGACATGAAATTTCACATGACATGAAATTTCACATGACATGAATTTCACATGACAAAAATTTCACATGACATGAAAATTTCACATGACATGAAATTTCACATGACATTTCACATGAAAAAATTTCACATGACAAAAATTTCACATGACATGAAATTTCACATGACATGAAATTTCACATGACATGAAATTTCACATGACAAAATTTCACATGACATGAAATTTCACATGACATTTCAAATTTCACATGACATGAAATTTCACATGACATGAAATTTCACATGACATGAAATTTCACATGACAAAATTTCACATGACAAAATTTCACATGACAAAATTTCACATACATGACAGAAATTTCACATGACATGAAATTTCACATGACATGAAATTTCACATGACATGAAATTTCACATGACAAAATTTCACATGACATGAAATTTCACATGACATGAAATTTCACATGACATGAGATTTCACATGACATGAAATTTCACATGACATGACAAATTTCACATGACATGAAATTTCACATGACAAAATTTTCATGACATGAATTTCACATGACAGGAAATTTCACATGACATGAAATTTCACATGACAAAAATTTCACATGACAAAATTTCACATGACAAAATTTCACATGACATGAAATTTCACATGACAAAATTTCACATGACAAAATTTCACATGACATGAAATTTCACATGACATAAGTTTCATATGACATGAAATTTCACATGACATGAATTTCACATGACATGAAATTTCACATTTCACATGACAAAAATTTCACATGACATGAAATTTCACATGACATAATTTCACATGACATGAAATTTCACATGACATGAAATTTCACATGACAAAATTTCACATGACAAAATTTCACATGACATAAATGTCACATGACATGAAATTTCACATGACATGAAATTTCATGACATGAAATTTCACATGACATAAAAATTTCACATGACAAAATTTCACATGACATGAAATTTCACATGACATGACATTTCACATGAAAAATTTCACATGACATGAAATTTCACATGACAAAATTTCACATGACAAAATTTCACATGACATGAAATTTCACATGACAAAATTTCACATGACAAAATTTCACATGACATGAAATTTCACATGACATGAATTTCACATGACATGAAATTTCACATGACATGAAATTTCACATGACATGAAATTTCACATGACAAAATTTCACATGACATGACATTTCACATGACATGAAATTTCACATGACAAAATTTCACATGACATGAAATTTCACATGACATGAAATTTCACATGACATGAAATTTCACATGACATGACATTTCACATGACATGACATTTCACATGACAAAATTTCACATGACAAAATTTCACATGACATGAAATTTCACATGACATGAAATTTCACATGACATGAAATTTCACATGACAAATTTCACATGACATGAAATTTCACATGACAAAAATTTCACATGACAAAAATTTCAAATGACATGAAATTTCACATGACAAAATTTCACATGACTTGAAATTTCACATGACAGGAAATTTCACATGACAAAATTTCACATGACATGAACTTCACATGACATGACATTTCACATGACATAAATGTTTACATGACAACATTTCACATGACATGAAATTTCACATGACAAAATTTCACATGACAAAATTTCACATGACAGGAAATTTCACATGACAGAAATTTCACATGACATGAAATTTCACATGACATGAATTTCACATGACATGAATTTCACATGAAATTTCACATGACATGAAATTTCACACAAAAATTTCATGACAAAATTTCAATGACAAATTTCACATGACATGAAATTTCACATGACATGAAATTTCACATGACATGACATTTTCACATGACATAAATTTCACATGACAAAATTTCACATGACATGAAATTTCACATGACATGAAATTTCACATGACATGAAATTTCACATGACAAAATTTCACATGAAATTTCACATGACAAAATTTCACATGACATAATTTCACATGACAGGAAACTTTACATGGCATGAAATTTCACATGACATACAATTTCACATTACAAAATTTCACATGACATGAAATTTCACATGACATGAAATTTCACATGACATGAATTTCACATGACATGAAATTTCACATGACAAAATTTCACATGACATGAATTTCACATGACATGAAATTTCACATGACATTTCACATGAAATTTCACATGACATGAATTTCACATGACAAAACATTTCACATGACAAAATTTCACATGACAAAATTTCACATGACATGAAAATTTCACATGACATGAAAATTTCACATGACATAAAAATTTCACATGACATGAAATTTCACATGACAAAATTTCATGACATGACATGAAAATTTCACATGACATTTTCACATGACATGAAATTTCACATGACATGAAATTTCACATGACATGAAATTTCACATGACAAAATTTCACATGACATGAAATTTCACATGACATGAATTTCACATGACAAAATTTCACATGACATGAATTTTCACATGACATAAATTTCACATGACATGAAATTTCACATGACATGAAATTTCACATGACAAAAATTTCACATGACTTGAAATTTTACATGACAAGACAATTTCACATGACATGAAATTTCACATGACATGAAATTTCACATGACAAAATTTCACATGACATAATTTTACATGACAGGAAATTTAACATGACAAAATTTCACATGACATGAAATTTCACATGATGAAATTTCACATGACATGAAATTTCACATGACATGAAATTTCACATGACATGAAATTTCACATGACATGAAATTTCACATGACATGAAATTTCACATGACATGAAATTTCACATGACACAATTTTACATGACATGAAATTTCACATGACATGAAATTTCACATGACATGAAATTTCACATGACATGAAATTTCACATGACATGAAATTTCACATGACATGAAAATTCACATGACATGAAATTTCACATGACATGAAATTTCACATGACATGAAATTTCACATGACAGGAAATTTCACATGACATAAAATTTCACATGACAGGAAATTTCACATGACATGAAATTTCACATGACATGAAATTTCACATGACAAAATTTCACATGACATGAAATTTCACATGACATGAAATTTCACATGACATGAATTTCACATGTCAAAATTTCACATGACAGAATTTCACATGACATGAAATTTCACATGACATGACATTTCACATGACATGAAATTTCACATGACATGACATTTCACATGACAAAATTTCACATGACATGAAATTTCACATGACATATTTTCACATGACAGGAATTTCACATGACATGAAATTTTACATGACACAATTTCACATGACATGAAATTTCACATGACATGAAAAAATTTCACATGACAAAATTTCACATGACATGAAATTTCACATGACATGAAATTTCACATGACATGAAATTTCACATGACATGACATTTCACATGACATGAAATTTCACATGACATGAAATTTCACATGACAAAATTTCACATGACAAAATTTCACATGACAAAATTTTACATGACAGGAAATTTCACATGACATGAAATTTCACATGACATCAAATTTCACATGACATGAAATTTCACATGACATAAAATTTCACATGACATGAAATTTCACATGACAAAATTTCACATGACATGAAATTTCACATGACATGAAATTTCACATGACAAAATTTCACATGACAAAATTTCACATGACAAAATTTCACATGACATGAAATTTCACATGACATGAAATTTCACATGACATGAATTTCACATGACATGAAATTTCACATGACAAATTTCACATGACAAAAATTTCACATGACAAAATTTCACATGACATGAAATTTCACAGGACATGACATTTCACATAACAGTAAATTTCACATGACATGGAAATTCACATGACAAAATTTCACATGAAAAAATTCACATGACAAAATTTCACATGACAAAAAATTTCACGACAAAATTTCACGACAGGACTTTTTACATGACATGAAATTTCACATGACATGACATTTCACATGACATGAAATTTCACATGACAAAATTTCACATGACATAAAATTTCACATGACAAAATTTCACATGACATAAAATTTCACATGACATGAAATTTCACATGACATGAAATTTCACATGACAAAATTTCACATGACAAAATTTCACATGACATGAAATTTCACATGACAGGAATTTCACATGACATGAAATTTCACATGACATGACATTTCACATGACAAAATTTCACATGACATGAAATTTCACATGACATGAAATTTCACATGACATGACAAAAATTTCACATGACATGAATTTCACATGACATTTCATTTCACATGACATGAATTTCACATGACAAAATTTCACATGACACAAATTTCACATGACATGAAAAATTTCACATGACATGAAATTTCACATGACAGAAATTTCACATGACATGAAATTTCACATGACATGAAATTTCACATGACAAAATTTCACATGACAGGAAATTTTACATGACATGACATTTCACATGACATGACATTTCACATGACATAAAATTTCACATGACATGAAATTCCACACGACATGAACTTTCACATGACAAAATTTCACATGACAGGAAATTTTACATGACATGATATTTCACATGACATAAAATTTCACATGACAAAAATTCACATGACATAAAATTCCACATGACATGAAATTTCACATGACATGAAATTTTACATGACATGACATTTCACTTAACAGGAAATTTCACATCACATGAATTTTCACATGACAAAAATTCACATAACAAAATTTCACATGACAAAATTTCACATGACAGGAAATTTTACATAAAAGGAAATTTCACGTGACATGAAATTTCACATGACAAAATTTCACATGACAAAATTTCACATGACAAAATTTCACATGACATGAAATTTCACATGACATGAAATTTCACATGACATGAAATTTTACATGACATGAAATTTCACATGACATGAAATTTCACATGACATGAAATTTCACATGACATGAAATTTCACATGACATAAATTTCACATGACATGAAATTTCACATGACAAAATTTCACATGACATAAAAATTCACATGACAGGAAATTTCACATGACAGGAAATTTCACATGACATGAATTTCACATGACATGACAAAATTTCACATGACAAAAATTTCACATGACATTTCACATGACAAAATTTCACATGACAAAATTTCACATGACATAAAATTTCACATGACATGAAATTTCACATGACATGAAATTTCACATGACATGAAATTTCACATGACATGAAATTTCACATGACAGGAAATTTCACATGACAGGAAATTTCACATGACAAATTTCACATGACAAAATTTTCACATGACATGAAATTTCACATGACATGAAATTTTCACATGACAGGAAATTTCACATGACATGAAATTTCACATGACATGAAATTTCACATGACAAAATTTCACATGACATGAAATTTCACATGACATGAAATTTCACATGACAAAATTTCACATGACATGAAATTTCACATGACATGAAATTTCACATGACAAAATTTCACATGACAGGACATTTTACATGACATGAAATTTCACATGACAAAATTTCACATGACAGAATTTCACATGACAGAAAATTTCACATGAAATTTCACATGACATAAAATTTCACATGACATGAAATTTCACATGACAGGAAATTTCACATGACATGAAATTTCACATGACATAAAATTTCACATGACAAAATTTCACATGACATGAAATTTCACATGACAAAAATTTCACATGACAAAATTTCACATGACAAAATTTCACATGACATTTCAAATTTCACATGACATTTCACATGACAAAATTCACATGACATGAAATTTCACATGACATGAAATTTCACATGACATGAATTTCACATGACAAAATTTCACATGACATGAATTTTCACATGACATGAATTTCACATGACATGACATGAAAATTTCACATGACATGAAATTTCACATGACATGAAATTTCACATGACATGAAATTTCACATGACATGAAATTTCACACATGACAAAATTTCACATGACATGAAATTTCACATTCACATGACAAAATTTCACATGACAAAATTTCATGACATGACAATTCACATGACAAAATTTCACATGACAGGAAATTTCACATTACATAACAATTCACATGACAAAATTTCACATGACATGAAATTTCACTTGACAAAATACGGCTTGACAAAATTTCACATGGCAAAATTACACATGACATGAAATTTCACATGACATGAATTTCACATGACATAAAATTTCACATGACATGAAATTTCACATGACATGAAATTTCACATGACATGAAATTTCACATGACAAAATTTCACATGACAAAATTTTATGACAAGAATTTTCACATGACATGAAATTTCACATGACAAAATTTCACATGACAAAATTTCACATGACAGGAAATTTCACATGACATGAAATTTCACATGACATGAAATTTCACATGACAAAATTTCACATGACATGAAATTTCACATGACATGAAATTTCACATGACAAAATTTCACATGACAAAATTTCACATGACAAAATTTCACATGACATGAAATTTCACATGACATGAAATTTCACATGACAGGAAATTTCACATGACATGAAATTTCAAATGACATGAATTTCACATGACAAAATTTCACATGACATTTCAAAACATTTTCACATGACATGAAATTTCACATTTCACATGACATGAAATTTCACATGACATGAAATTTCACATGACATTTCAATTTCAAATGACATGACATTTCACATGACATGAAATTTCACATGACAAAAATTTCACATGACAAAATTTTACATGACAAAATTTTCACATGACATAAAATTTCACATGACATGAAATTTCACATGACAGGAAATTTCACATGACATGATGAAATTTCACATGACATGAAATTTCACATGACAAAATTTCACATGACAAAATTTCACATGACAAAATTTCACATGACATAAATTTCAATGACATGAATTTCACATGACATGAAATTTCACATGACATGAAATTTCACATGACAAAATTTCACATGACAATTTCACATGACATGAAAAATTTCACATGACATGAAATTTCACGTGACATGACAATTCACATGACATGACATTTTACATGACAAAATTTCACATGACAAAATTTCACGACAATTTCAAATGACATGAAATTTCAAATGAAATACAATTTTACATGACATGAAATTTCACATGACAGGAAACTTCATATAACATGACATTTTACATGACATGAAATTTCACATGACAAAATTTCACATGACATGAAATTTCACATGACAAAATTTCACATGACAAAAATTTCACATGACATAATTTCATGACATGACATTTCACATGACAAAATTTCACATGACATGAAATTTCACATGACATGACATTTCACATGACATGAAATTTCACATGACAAAATTTCACATGACAAAATTTCACATGACAAAATTTCACATGACATTTCACATCAAAATTTCACATGACATGAAATTTCACATGACATGAAATTTCACATGACAAAAATTTCACATGACATGAAATTTCACATGACAAAATTTCATGACAAAATTTTACATGACATGAAATTTCACATGACAAAATTTCACATGACAAAATTTCACATGACAAAATTTCACATGACAAAATTTCACATGACATGAAAATTTCACATGACAGGAAATTTCACATGACATGAAATTTCACATGACATGAACATGACATTTTCACATGACATGAAATTTCACATGACATTTCACATGAAAATTTCACATGACATGAAATTCACATGACATGACAAATTTCACATGACAAAATTTCACATGACATGAAAAAATTCACATGACAAAATTTCACATGACAAAAAATTTCACATGACATGAAATTTCACATGACAGGACTTTTCACATGACAAAAATTTCACATGACATGAAAATTTCACATGACATGAAATTTCACATGACAAAATTTCACATGACAAAATTTCACATGACATGAAATTTCACATGACAAAAAATTTCACATGACATGAAATTTCACATGACATGAAATTTCACATGACATGAAATTTCACATGACATGAAAAATTTCACATGACATGAAATTTCACATGACATGAAAAATTCACATGACATGAAATTTCACATGACATGAAATTTCACATGACATGAAATTTCACATGACATGAAATTTCACATGACAAAATTTCACATGACATGAATTTCACATGACAAAATTTCACATGACATGAAATTTCATATGACATGAATTTTCACATGACAAAATTTCACATGACATGACATTTCACATGACAGGAAATTTCATGACAAAATTTCACATGACATGAAATTTCACATGACATGAAATTTCACATGACAAAATTTCACATGACATGAAATTCACATGACAAATTTCACATGACATGAAATTTCACATGACATGAAATTTCACATGACACATTTCACATGACAAAATTTCACAAGACAAAATTTCACATGAAAATATTTCACAAGACAAAATTTCACATGACATGAAATTTCACGATGCCATAAATTTTACATGACAGAAAATTTCACATGACATGAAATTTCACATGACATGAAATTTCACATGACATGAAATTTCACATGACATGAAATTTCACATGACAAAATTTCACATGACAAAATTTCACATGACAAAATTTCACATGACAGAAAATTTCACATGACATGAAATTTCACATGACATGAAATTTCACATGACATGAAATTTCACATGACAAAATTTCACATGACATGAAATTTCACATGACATGAAATTTCACATGACATGAAATTTCACATGACATGAAATTTCACATGACAAAAATTTCACATGACAAAAATTTCACATGACGAAAAATTTCACATAACATGAAATTTCACATGACATGAATTTTAAAATAAGAGGAAAATTCACTAGACATGAAATTTCACATGACAAAATTTCACATGACAGGATATTTCACATGACAGGAAATTTCACATGACATGAAATTTCACATGACAGAAACTTTCACATGACAGGAACTTTCACATGACATGAAATTTTATATGACATGAGTTTTCACATGAAAAAATTTCACATGACATGCAATTTCACATGACATGACATTTCACATGACAAAATTTCACATGACAGGAAATTTCACATTACATAAAATTTCACCTGACATACATTTTCACATGACGTGAAATTTCACATGACATGACATGAAATTTCACATGACAGAAACTTTCACATGACAGGAACTTTCACATGACATGAAATTTTATATGACATGAGTTTTCACATTAAAAACTTTCACATGACAAAATTTCACATGACATGAATTTTCACATAACATGAAATTTCACATGACAAAATTTCACATGACATGAAAATTCACTTGACAAAATTTCGCTTGACAAAATTTCACATGACAAAAATTCACATGACATGAAATTTCACATGACATGAAATTTCACATGACATGAAATTTCACATGACAAAATTTCACATGACATGAAATTTCACATGACAAAATTTCACATGACAAAATTCACATGACAAAATTTCACATGACAAAAAATTTCACGACATGAAATTTCACATGACAGGAATTTCACATGACATGACATTTCACATGACATGACATTTCACACGACATGAAATTTCACATGACATAAAATTTCACATGACAAAATTTCACATGACATGAAATTTCACATGACATGAAATTTCACATGACATGAAATTTCACATGACATGAAATTTCACATGACATGAAATTTCACATGACAAAATTTCACATGACAAAATTTCACATGACATGAAATTTCACATGACATGAAATTTCACATGACAAAATTTCACATGACATGAAATTTCACATGACATGAATTTCACATGACATGAAATTTCACATGACATGAAAATTTCACATGACATGAAATTTCACATGACAAAATTTCATGACAAAAATTTCACATGACATGAAATTTCACATGACATGAAATTTCACATGACATGAATTTCACATGACATGAAATTTCACATGACATGAAATTTCACATGACAAAATTTCACATGACATGAAATTTCACATGACAGGAAATTTCACATGACATGAATTTTCACATGACATGAAATTTCACATGACATGAATTTCACATGACATGAAATTTCACATGACAGGAAATTTCACATGACATGACATTTCACATGACATGACATTTCACATGACAAAATTTCACATGACATAAAATTTCAAATGACATGACATTTCACGACAAAATTTTACATGACAAAATTTTCACATGACAAAATTTCACATGACAGGAAATTTCACATGACAGGAAATTTCACATGACATGAAATTTCACATGACATGAAATTTCACATGACATGAAATTTCACATGACATGAAATTTCACATGACATGAAATTTCACATGACAGGAAATTTCACATGACATGAAATTTCACATGACATGAAATTTCACATGACAAAAAATTTCACATGACATGAAATTTCACATGACATGAAATTTCACATGACATGAAATTTCACATGACAAAATTTCACATGACAAAATTTCACATGACATGAAATTTCACATGACATGAAATTTCACATGACATGAAATTTCACATGACATGACATGTCACATGACAAAAATTTCACATGACATGACATTTCACATGACAAAATTTCACATGACAAAATTTCACATGACATGAAATTTCACATGACATGAAATTTCACATGACATGAAATTTCACATGACATAAAATTTCACATGACATGAAATTTCACATGACAAAATTTCACATGACATGAAATTTCACATGACATGAAATTTCACATGACATGAATTTCACATGACAAAAATTTCACATGACAAAATTTCACATGACATGAAATTTCACATGACATGAAATTTCACATGACATGAAATTTCACATGACATGACATTTCACATGACAAAATTTCACATGACAAAATTTCACATGACAAAATTTCACATGACATGAAATTTCACATGACATGAATTTCACATGTCAAAATTTCACATGACAGAATTTCACATGACATGAAAATTCACATGACATGACATTTCACATGACATGACATTTCACATGACAAAATTTCACATGACAAAATTTCACATGACATGAAATTTCACATGACAAAATTTCACATGACATGAAATTTCACATGACATGACATTTCACATGACATGACATTTCACATGACAAAATTTCACATGACAAAATTTCACATGACATGACATTTCACACGACATGAAATTTCACATGACAAAATTTCACGTCATGAAATTTCACATGGCATAAAATTTCACATGACATGAAATTTCACATGACATGACATTTCACATGACAAAATTTCACATGACAAAAATTTCACATGACAGGAAATTTCACATGACAGGAAATTTCACATGACATGAAATTTCACAAATTTCACATGACATAAAATTTCACATGACATGAAATTTCACATGACATGAAATTTCACATGACAAAAAATTCACATGACAAAATTTCACATGACATGAAATTTCACATGACATGAAATTTCACATGACAAAATTTCACATGACATGAAATTTCACATGACAAAATTTCACATGACATGAAATTTCACATGACATGAAATTTCACATGACATGAAAAATTTCACATGACATGAAATTTCACATGACATGACATTTCAAATTTCACATGACATGAAATTTCACATGACAAAATTTCACATGACAAAATTTTCACATGAAAATTTCACATGACAAAATTTCACATGACATGAAATTTCACATGACAGGAATTTTCACATGACATACAATTTCACACATGAAATTTCACACGACAGCAAATTTCACATGACAACATTTCACATGACATGAAATTTCACATGACATGACATTTCACATGACATGACATTTCACATGACAAAATTTCACATGACATAAAATTTCACATGACATGAAATTTCTCATGACATGAATTTCACATGACATGAAATTTCACATGACATGAAATTTCATGACATGACATTTCACATGACATGACATTTTACATGACATGAAATTTCACATGACATGAAATTTCACATGACAAAATTTCACATGACATGAAATTTCACATGACAGAAATTTCACATGACATGACATTTCACATGCATGAATTTCACATGACAAAATTTCACATGACAAAATTTCACATGACAACTTTTCACATGACAGGAAATTTCACATGACAAAATTTCACATGACATAATTTCACATGACTATAAATTTCAAATGACATAAAATCTCACATGACATGAAATTTCACATGACAGGACATTTTACATGACATGAAATTTCACATGACATACAATTTTACATGCTATGAAATTTCACATGACAAAAATTTCATGACATGAAAAATTTCACATGACAAAATTTCACATGACATGAAATTTCACATGACATGAAATTTCACGTCAAAATTTCACGTCAAAATTTCACATGACAGAATTTCACATGACATGAAAATTCACATGACATGACATTTCACATGACATGACATTTCACATGACATAAAATTTCACATGACATGACATTTCACATGACAAAATTTCACATGACAAAATTTCACATGCCATAAAAAATTTCACATGACATGAAATTTCACATGACATGAAATTTCACATGACATGACATTTCACATGACATGACATTTCACATGACAAAAAAATTCACATGACAAAATTTCACATGACAAAATTTCACATGACAGGAAATTTCACATGACATGAAATTTCACATGACATGAAATTTCACATGACATGAAATTTCACATGACATGAAAAATTTCACATGACATGAAATTTCACATGACAAAATTTCACATGACATGAAATTTCACATGACATGAAATTTCACATGACAAGAAATTTCACATGACATGAAAATTCACATGACATAAAATTTCACATGACATGAAATTTCACATGACAAAATTTCACATGACAAATTTTCACATGACAAATTTTTACATGACATGAAATTTCACATGACAGGAAATTTCACATTACATGAAATTTCACATGACATACAATTTCACATGACATATCTTCACATGACAAAATTTCACATGACCTAAAATTTCACATGACAGGAAATTTCACATGACATGAAAAATTTCACATGACATGAAATTTCACATGACAAAATTTCACATGACATGACATGACAAAATTTCACATGACATGAAATTTCACATGACAAAATTTCACATGAAATTTCACATGACAAAATTTCACATGACAAAATTTCACATGACATGAAATTTCACATGACATGAAATTTCACATGACATGAAAAATTTCACATGACAAAATTTCACATGACAAAATTTCACATGACATGAATTTCACATGACATGAAATTTCACATGACATGAAAATTTCACATGACATGAATTTCACATGACATGAAATTTCACATGACAAAATTTCACATGACATGAAATTTCACATGACAAAATTTCACATGACATGAATTTTCACATGACAAAAATTTCACATGACATGAAAATTCACATGACATGAAAATTTCACATGACATGAAATTTCACATGACATGAAATTTCACATGACATGAAATTTCACATGACATGAAATTTCACATGACAAAATTTCACATGACATGAAATTTCACATGACATGAAATTTCACATGACAAAATTTCACATGACAAAATTTAACATGACAAAATTTCACATGACAAAATTTCACATGACAAAATTTCACATGACAAAATTTCACATGACAAATTTCACATGACATGAAATTTCACATGACATGACATTTCACATGACATGAAATTTCACATGACATGAATTTTCACATGACAAAATTTCACATGACAAAATTTCACATGACAAAATTTCACATGACATGAAATTTTCACATGACATGAATTTCACATGACAAAATTTCACATGACATGAAATTTCACATGACAAAATTTCACATGACAGGAAATTTCACATGACATGAAATTTCACATGACAAAATTTCACATGACAAAATTTCACATGACAAAATTTCACATGACAAAATTCACATGACAAAATTTCACATGACAGAAAATTTCACGACATGAAATTTCACATGACATGAAATTTCACATGACATGAAATTTCACATGGCATAAGATTTCACATGACAAATTTTCACACGACATGACATTTCACATGACATAAAAATTCACACGACAAAATTTCACATGACATAAAAATTCACATGACAGGAAATTTCACATGACATGACATTTCACATGACATGAAATTTCACATGACAAAATTTCACATGACATGAAAATTTCACATGACAAAATTTCACATGACATGAAATTTCACATGACATGAAATTTCACATGACATGAAATTTCACATGACGAAATTTCACATGACATGAAATTTCACATGACATGACATTTCACATGACAAACAAAATTTCACATGACATAAAATTTCACATGACAGGAATTTTCACATGACATGACATCTCACATGACATGACACTTCACATGACATGACATTTCACGTGACATGAAATTACACATGACATGACAAAATTTCACATGACAAAATTTCACATGACATGACATTTCATATGACAAAATTTCACATGAAAATTTCACATGACATGATATTTCACATGACATTTTCACATGACATGAATTTCACATGACATTTCAAACATTTTCACATGACATGAAATTTCACATGACATGAAATTTCACATGACATGAAATTTCACATGACATGAAAAATTTCACATGACAAATTTCACATGACATGAAATTTTCACATGACATGAAATTTCACATGACAAAATTTCACATGACAAAATTTCACATGACAAAATTTCACATTTCACATGACAAATTTCACATGACATGAATTTCACATGACAAAATTTCACATGACATGAATTTTCACATGACATGAAATTTCACATGACATGAAATTTCACATGACAAAAATTTCACATGACATGAAATTTCACATGACATGAAAATTTCACATGACAAAATTTCACATGACATGAAATTTCATGACAAAATTTCACATGACAAAATTTCACATGACATGAAATTTCACATGACAAAAATTTCACATGACATGAAATTTCACATGACATGAAATTTCACATGACATGAAATTTCACATGACATGAAATTTCACATGACATGAAATTTCACATGACATGAATTTCACATGACAGAAATTTTCACATGACATGAAATTTCACATGACATGAAATTTCACATGACATGAATTTCACATGACATGAAATTTCACCAAGACAGGAATTTCACATGACATGACATTTCACATGACATGAATTTCACATGACAAAATTTCACATGACAAAATTTCACATGACATGAAATTTCACATGACATGAAATTTCACATGACATGAAATTTCACATGACATGAAATTCACATGACATGAAATTTCACATGACATGAAATTTCACATGACAAAATTTCACATGACAAAATTTCACATGACAAAATTTCACATGACAAAATTTCACATGACATGAAATTTCACATGACATGAAATTTCACATGACATTTCACACAAATTTCACATGACATGACATTTTTCACATGACAAAATTTCACATGACAAAATTTCAAATGACATGAATTTCACATGACAAAATTTCACATGACAAAACATGACATGAAAATTTCACATGACAAAATTTCACATGACATGAAATTTCACATGACATGAAATTTCACATGACATGAAAATTTCACATGACATGAAATTTCACATGACAAAATTTCACATGACAAAATTTCACATGACAAAATTTCACATGACAAAATTTCAAATTTTTCACATGACATGAAATTTTCACATGACATGAAATTTCACATGACATGAAATTTCACATGACATGAAATTTCACATGACAAAATTTCACATGACAAAATTTCACATGACAAAATTTCACATGACATGAAAAAAAAATTTCACATGACATGAAATTTCACATGACATGAAATTTCACATGACATGAAATTTCACATGACATGACAAATTTCACATGACAAAATTTCACATGACAAAAAATTTCACATGACAAAATTTCACATGACATTTTTCACATGACATGAAATTTCACACATTTTTCACATGACAAAATTTCACATGACATGAAATTTCACATGACATGAAATTTCACATGACATGAAATTTCACATGACATGAAATTTCACATGACAAATTTCACATGAAATTTCACATGACAAAAATTTTCACGACATGAAATTTCACATGACATGAAATTTCACATGACAGAATTTCACATGACATGAAATTTCACATGACAAAATTTCACATGACATGAAATTTCACATGACATGAAATTTCACATGACACATGACAAAAATTTCACATGACAAAATTTCATGACAAAATTTCACATGACAAAAATTTCACATGACATGAAATTTCACATGACATGAATTTCACATGACATGAAATTTCACATGACAAAAATTTCACATGACATGAAATTTCACATGACAAAATTTCACATGACATGACAATTTCACATGACATGAATTTCACATGACAAAATTTCACATGACATTTTCACATGACAAAATTTCACATGACATGAAATTTCACATGACAGAAATTTCACATGACATGAAATTTCACATGACATGAAATTTCACATGACATGACATTTCACATGACAAAATTTCACATGACATGAAATTTCACATGACAAAATTTCACATGACAAAATTTCACATGACATGAAAATTTCACATGACAGAAATTTCACATGACATGACATTTCACATGACATGAATTTCACATGACAAAATTTCACATGACAAAATTTCACACAATTTGACACATGAAAAATTTCACATGACATGAAATTTCACATGACAAAAATTTCACATGACATGACATTTCACATGACAAAATTCCACATGACAGAAAATTTCACATGACATGAAATTTCACATGACATGAAATTTCACATGACATGAATTTCACATGACATGAAATTTCACATGACAAAATTTCACATGACAAAATTTCACATGAAAAAATTTCATGACAAAATTTCACATGACAAAATTTCACATGACAAAATTTCACATGACATGAATTTCACATTTCACATGACAAAATTTCACATGACAAAAATTTCAAATGACATGAAATTTCACATGACATGAAATTTCACATGACATGAAATTTCACATGACAAAATTTCACATGACAAAATTTCACACAAAATTTCACATGACAAAATTTCACATGACATGAATTTCACATGACATGAAATTTCACATGACATGAATTTTCACATGACAAAAATTTCACATGACAAAATTTCACATGACAAAATTTCAAATGACATGAAATTTCACATGACAAAATTTCACATGACAAAATTTTACATTACATGACATTTCACATGACAAAATTTCACATGACAGGAAATTTCACATGACAAAATTTCACATGACATGAAATTTCACATGACATGAAATTTCACATGACAAACTTTCACATGACATGAATTTCACATGACATGAAATTTCAATGACATGAAATTTCACATGACATAAAATTTCACATGACATGAAATTTCACATGACAAAATTTCACATGACAAAATTTTCACATGACATAAAATTTCACATGACATGAAATTTCACATGACATGACATTTCACATGACATGACATTTCACATGACAAAATTTCACATGACAAAATTTCACATGACAAAATTTCACATGACATGACATTTCACATGACATGAAATTTCACATGACATGAAATTTCACATGACAAAATTCACATGACATGAAATTTCACATGACATGAAATTTCACATGACAAAATTTCACATGACAAAATTTCACATGACAAAATTTCACATGACATGAAATTTCACATGACATGAAATTTCACATGACATGAAAATTCACATGACATGAAATTTCACATGACATGACATTTCACATGACATGAAATTTCACATGACAAAATTTCACATGACAAAATTTCACATGACAAAATTTCACATGACATAATATCACATGACATGAAATTTTCATGATGACATTTTACATGACAAAAATTTCACATGACATGAAATTTCACATGACAAAATTTCACATGACAAAATTTCACATGACATGAAATTTCACATGACATGAAATTTCACATGACATGAAATTTCACATGACATGAAATTTCACATGACAAAATTTCACATGACATGAAATTTCACATGACATTTCACAAATTTCACATGACATGAAATTTCATTTTTCACATGACATGAAATTTCACATGACATGAAATTTCACATGACATGAAATTTCACATGACATGAAATTTCACATGACAAAATTTTACATGACATGAAATTTCACATGACAGGAAATTTCACATGACATGACATTTCACATGACATGACATTTCACATGACAAAATTTCACATGACAAAATTTCACATGACAAAATTTCACATGACAAAATTTCACATGACATGAAAATTTCACATGACATGAAATTTCACATGACATAAAATTTCACATGACATGAAATTTCACATGACAAAATTTCACATGACATAATATTTCACATGACAAAATTTCACATGACATAAAATTTCACATGACAAAATTTCACATGACATGACATGAAATTTCACATGACATGAAATTTCACATGACATGACATTTCACATAACATGACTATTCACATGACAGAATTTCACATGACATGAAATTTCACATGACAAAATTTCACATGACAATTTTACATGACATGAATTTTCACATGACAGAAAATTTCACGTGACATGACATTTCACAAGACATCACATTTCACATGACAAAATTTCACGTTGCAAAATCTCACGACAATTTGAAAAAACATGAAATTTTACATGAAAAACCAATTTACATGACATGAAATTTTACATGACAAAATTTCACATGACAATTTCACATGACATGAAAAATTTCACATGACAGGAAATTTCACGTGACATGAAATTTCACATGACATGACATTTCACATGACATCACAATTCACATGACAAAATTTCACATGACAAAATTTCACATGACAAAATTTTACATGACAAAATTTCACATGACAAAATTTCACATGACAGAAGATTTCACATAACATGAATTTTCACATGACTTTAAATTTCAAATGACATGACATTTTACATGACATGACATTTCACATGACATTAAATTTCACATGACAAAATTTCACATGACAATTTCACATGACATGAAAAATTTCACATGACAGGAAATTTCACGTGACATGACATTTCACATGACATCACATTTCACATGACAAAATTTCACATGACAAAATTTCACGACACAATTTTAAATGACATGAAATTTCAGATGACAGGAAAATTCACGTGACATGACATTTCACATGACAGGAAAATTCACGTGACATGACATTTCACATGACATTAAATTTCAAATGACATGACATTTCACATGAGAGAATTTCACATGACATAAAATTTCACATGACATAGAATATCACATGACACAATTTCACATGACATGAAATTTTAGATGACAGGAAATTTCACGTGACATGACATTTCACATGACATGACATTTCACATGACAATATTTAACATGACAAAATTTTACATTTTCAAATGACATGAAATTTCACATGAAATACAATTTTACATGACATGACATTTCACATAACATGACATTTCACATGACAAAATTTCACATGACAGGAAATTTCACATGACAAAATTTCACATGACAGGAGATATTACATATCATGAATTTTCACATGACTTTAAATTTCAAATGACATGACATTTCACATGACAGAATTTCACATGACATGAAATTTCACATGACAAAATTTCACATGACAAAATTTCACATGACATGAAATTTCACATGACAGGAAATTTCACGTGACATGACATTTCACATGACATCACATTTCACATGACAAAATTTCACATGACAAAATTTCACGACAATTTCAAATGACATGAAATTTTACATGAAAAACAAATTTACATGACATGAAATTTCACATGACAAAATTTCACATGACAATTTCACATGACATGAAAAATTTCACATGACATGAAATTTCACGTGACATGACAATTCACATGACATGACATTTCACATGACATGAAATTTCACATGACAAAATTTCACATGACATGAAATTTCACATGACATGAAATTTCAAATGAAATACAATTTTACATGACATGAAATTTCACATGACAGGAAACTTCATATAACATGACATTTTACATGACATGAAATTTCACATGACAAAATTTCATATGACAAAATTTCAAATGACAGGAAATTTCCATGACAAAATTTCACATGACATAATTTCACATGACATGAAAATTCACATGACAGGAAATTTTACGTGACATGACATTTCACATGACATGACATTTCACATGACAAAATTTCACATGACAAAATTTCACATGACAAAATTTCATGACAGGAAATTTTACATGACTTGAATTTTCACATTCTATAAAATTTCACATGACAGGAGATTTCACATGATAAAAGTTTCACATGACAAAATTTCACGACAGAAAATTTCACATTAAATGAAATTTCACATGACATTTTTCACATGACATGAAATTTCACATGACAGGAAAGTTCACATGACATGAATTTTCACATGACATTAAATTTCAAATGACATGACATTTCACATGAGAGAATTTCACATGACATAAAATTTCACATGACATAAAATATCACATGACAAAAATTTCACATGACATGAAATTTCACATGACAGGAAATTTCACGTGACATGACATTTCACATGACATGACATTTCACATGACAAAATTTCACATGACAAAATTTCACATGACAAAATTTCACATGACAAAATTTCACATGACAGAAAATTTCACATGACATGAATTTTCACATGACATGACATTTCACATGACATGAAATTTCACATGACAAAATTTCACATGACATAATATTTCACAAGACAGGAAATTTCACGTGACAAAATTTCACATGACAAAATTTCACATTTTCAAATGACATGAAATTTCACATGAAATACAATTTTACATGACATGACATTTCACATAACATGACATTTCACATGACAGAATTTCACATGACATGAAATTTCACATGACAAAATTTCACATGACAAAATTTCACATGACAAAATTTTACATGAGAGAATTTCACATGACATGAAATTTCACATGACATGAAAATTTCACATGACATGAATTTCACATGACATGAAATTTCACATGATGACAAAATTTCACATGACAAAATTTCACATGACAAAATTTCACATTGAAATTTCACATGACAAAATTTCACATGACAAAAATTTCACATGACAAAAAATTTCATGACATGAAATTTCACATGACAAAATTTCATTTCACATGACAAAATTTCACATGACAATTTCACATGACATGAAAAATTTCACATGACAGGAAATTTCACGTGACATGAAATTTCACATGACATCACAATTCACATGACAAAATTTCACATGACAAAATTTCACATGACAAAATTTTACATGACAAAATTTCACATGACAAAATTTCACATGACAGGAGATTTCACATAACATGAATTTTCACATGACTTTAAATTTCAAATGACATGACATTTTACATGACATGACATTTCACATGACATTAAATTTCACATGACAAAATTTCACATGACGAAATTTTACATGACAGGACATTTTACGACATGAAATTTTACATGACAGGAAATTTCACATGAAATTTCACATGACATGACATTTCACATGACATCACATTTCACATGACAAAATTTCACATGACAAAATTTCACATGACAAAATTTTACATGACATGAAATTTCACATGACATGAAATTTCACATGACAAAATTTCACATGACAAAATTTCACATGACAAAATTTCACATGACAGGAAAATTCACATGACATTTTCACATGACATTAAATTTCAAATGACATGACATTTCACATGAGAGAATTTCACATGACATGAAATTTCACATGACAAAATTTCACATGACACAATTTCACATGACATGAAATTTCAGATGACAGGAAATTTCACGTGACATGACATTTCACATGACATGACATTTCACATGACAAAATTTCACATGACAAAATTTTACACAAAATTTCAAATGACATGAAATTTCACATGAAATACAATTTTACATGACATGAAATTTCACATGACATGAAATTTCACATGACAAAATTTCACATGACATGAAATTTCACATGACAAAATTTCACATGACATGAAATTTCACATGACAAAATTTCACATGACATGAAATTTCACATGACATGAAATTTCACATGACATTAAATTTCACATGACATGAAATTTCACATGACATGAAAATTTCATGACATGAAATTTCACATGACAAAATTTCAAATGACAGGAAATTTCACATGACATGAATTTCACATGACGAAATTTCACATGATTTGAAAAATTCAGATGACATGATATTTCACATAACAGTAAATTTCACATGACATGGAAATTCACATGACAAAATTTCACATGACAAAATTCACGTCAAAATTTCACATAAAAAATTTCACATGACATGAAATTTCACATGACAGGAATTTTCACATGACATTTTTCACATGACAAATTCACATGACATGAAATTTCACATGACATGACATTTCACATGACATGAAATTTCACATGACAAAATTTCACATGACAAAATTTCACATGACATGAAATTTCACATGACAAAATTTCACATGACATGAAATTTCACATGACATGAAATTTCACATGACATGAAATTTCACATGACATGAAATTTCACATGACATGAAATTTCACATGACAAAATTTCACATGACATTTCACATGACAAAATTTCACATGACAAAATTTCACATGACATGAAATTTCACATGACATGAAATTTCACATGACATGAAATTTCACATGACATGAAATTTCACATGACAAAATTTCACATGACATGAAATTTCACATGACATGAAATTTCACATGACATAAAAATTTCATCACATGACAAAATTTCACATGACAAAATTTCACATGACATGAAATTTCACATGACATGAAATTTCACATGACATGAAAATTTACATGACATGACATTTCACATGACAAAATTTCACATGACAAAATTTCACATGACACAAAATTTCACATGACATGAAATTTCACATGACATGAAATTTCACATGACATGACATTTCACATGACATGAAATTTCACATGACATGAAATTTCACATGACAAAACTTTCACATGACAAAATTTCACATGACATGAAATTTCACATGACATGAAATTTCACATGACAAAATTTCACATGACAAGAATTTCACATGACAAAATTTCACATGACATGAAATTTCACATGACATGAAATTTCACATGACATGAAATTTCACATGACAGGAAATTTCACATGACATGAAATTTCACATGACAAAATTTCACATGACAAAATTTCACATGACATGAAATTTCACATGACAAAATTTCACATGACATGAAATTTCACATGACATGAAATTTCACATGACATGAAATTTCACATGACATGACATTTCACATGACAAAATTTCACATGACATGAATTTTCACATGACATTTCACATGACAAAATTTCACATGACATGAAATTTCACATGACAAAATTTCACATGACAAAATTTCACATGACATGAAATTTCACATGACATGAAATTTCACATGACATGAAATTTCACATGACATGAAATTTCACATGACATCAAATTTCACATGACATGAAAATTTCACATGACATTTCATGAAATTTCACATGACATGAAATTTCACATGACATAAAATTTCACATGACATGAAATTTCACATGACATGAAATTTCACATGACAAAATTTCACATGACATGAAATTCACATGACAAAATTTCACATGACAAAATTTCACATGACATGAAATTTCACATGACATAAAATTTCACATGACATTTCACATGACATGAAATTTCACATGACATGACATTTCACATGACATAAAATTCACATGACAAAATTTCACGACATAAAAATTCACATGACAAAAATTCACATGACAGGAAATTTCACATGACGAAATTTCACATGACATAAAATTTCACATGACAAAATTTCAATGACATGAAAATTTCACATGACATGAAATTTCACATGACAAAATTTCACATGACATTTCAAATTTTTCACATGACATGGAAATTCACATGACAAAATTTCACATGACAAAATTCACATGACAAAATTTCACATGACAGAAAATTTCACGACATGAAATTTCACATGACAGGAAATTTCACATGACATGAAATTTCACATGACATAAGATTTCACATGACATGAAATTTCACATGACAAAATTTCACATGACAAAATTTCACATGACATAAATTTCACATGACAAAATTTCATGATGACATGACATGAAATTTCACATGACATGAAATTTCACATCACATGAAATTTCACATGACAAAATTTCACATGACAAAATTTCACATGACAAAATTTTCACATGACATGAAATTTCACATGACATGAAATTTCACATGACATGACAAAATTTCACATGACATGAATTTCACATGACATGAAATTTCACATGACATGAAATTTCACATGACATGAAATTTCACATGACAAAATTTCACATGATGAAAATTTCACATGACATGAAAAATTTCACATGACATGAAATTTCACATGACAAAATTTCACATGACATGAAATTTCACATGACATGAAATTTCACATGACATGAAATTTCACATGACATTTCACATGAAATTTCACATGACATGAAATTTCACATGACAAAAAATTTCACATGACAAAAATTTCATGACATGACAATTTCACATGACAAAAATTTCACATGACATGAAATTTCACATGACAGGAAAATTTCACATGACATGAAATTTCACATGACAGAAAATTTCACATGACAAATTTTCACATGACAAAATTTCACATGACAAAATTTCACATGACATGACATTTCACATGACATGAAATTTCACATGACATGAAATTTCACATGACATGAAATTTCACATGACATGAAATTTCACATGACATGAAATTTCACATGACATGAAATTTCACATGACATGAAATTTCACATGACATGAAATTTCACATGACATGAAAAATTTCACATGACATGAAAATTTCACATGACATGAAATTTCACATGACAAAATTTCCATGACAAAATTTCACATGACATGAAATTTCACATGACAAAATTTCACATGACAAAATTTCACATGACATGAAATTTTCACATGACATGAAATTTCACATGACATGAAATTTCACATGACATGAAATTTCACATGACATGACATGAAAAATTTCACATGACATGAAATTTCACATGACATGAAATTTCACATGACATGAATTTCACATGACAAAAATTTCACATGACAAAATTTCACATGACAAAATTTCACATGACAAAATTTCACATGACATTCACATGAAATTTCACATGACATGAAATTTGACATGACATGACAAAATTTCACATGACAAAATTTCACATGACATGAAATTTCACATGACAAAATTTCACATGACATGAAATTTCACATGACAAAAATTTCACATGACATGAAATTTCACATGACATGAAATTTCACATGACATGAAATTTCACATGACATGAAATTTCACATGACATGAAAATTTCACATGACATGAAATTTCACATGACAAAATTTCACATGACAGAAATTTCACATGACATGAAATTTCACATGACAAAATTTCATGACATGAAATTTCACATGACAGAAATTTCACATGACATGAAAAATTTCACATGACAAAATTTCACATGACAAATTTCACATGACATGACATTTCACATAACATAAATTTCACATGACATGAAATTTCACATGACAGAAATTTCACATGACAAAATTTCACATGACAAAATTTCACATGACAAAAATTTCACATGACATGAAATTTCACATGACATGAAATTTCACATGACATGAAATTTCACATGACATGAAATTTCACATGACAAAATTTCACATGACATAAATTTCACATGACAAAATTTCACATGACATGAAATTTCACATGACATGAAATTTCACATGACATGAAATTTCACATGACATGAAATTTCACATGACATGAAATTTCACATGACATGAATTTCACATGACATGAAAATTCACATGACATGACATTTCATATGACAAAATTTCACATGACATTTTACATGACATGAAATTTCACATGACAAAAATTTCACATGACATGAAATTTCACATGACATGGAATTTCACATGACATGACATGGAATTTCACATGACATGACATTTCACATGACATGAAATTTCACATGACAAAATTTCACATGACATGAAATTTCACATGACATGAAATTTCACATGACATGACATTTCACATGACAAAATTTCACATGACATGAAATTTCACATGACATGAAATTTCACATGACAAAATTTCACATGACATGAAATTTCACATGACATGAAATTTCACATGACATAAATTTCACATGACATGAAATTTCACATGACATGAAATTTCACATGACATGAAATTTCACATGACATGAAATTTCACATGACATGAAATTTCACATGACATGAAATTTCACATGACAAAATTTCACATGACATGAAATTTCACATGACATGAAATTTCACATGACATGAAATTTCACATGACGAAATTTCACATGACATGAACTTCACATGACATGACATTTCACATTACATGACATTTCACATGACATAAAATTTCACACGACATGAAATTTCATTTGACAGGAAATTTCACATGAATTTCAAATTTCAAATGACATGAAAAATTTCACATGACATGAAATTTCACATGACATGAAATTTCACATGACATGAAATTTCACATGACATGAAATTTCACATGACATGAAATTTCACATGACATGAAATTTCACATGACAGGAAATTTCACATGACAAAATTTCACATGACATGAAATTTCACATGACATGAAATTTCACATGACATGAAATTTCACATGACATGAAATTTCACATGACATGAAATTTCACATGACATGAAATTTCACATGACAGAATTTCACATGACATGAAAATTCACATGACAGGAATTTTCACATGACATTTCACATGACATGGCATTCCACACGACATGAAATTTCACATGACAGAAATTTCACATGGCATATAATTTCACATGACATGAAATTTACATGACATGACATTTGAATTTCACATGACATGATATTTCAGATGACAGAATTTCACATGACATGAAATTTCACATGACATGAAATTTCACATGACAAAATTTCACATGACAAGTTCACATGACATGAAATTTCACATGACAGGAATTTCACATGACATGAAATTTCACATGACATGAAATTTCACATGACATTAAATTTCACATGACAAAATTTCACATGACATGACATGACAAAATTTCACATGACATGAAATTTCACATGACATAAAATTTCACATGACAAAATTTCACATGACATGAAATTTCACATGACAGGAAATTTCACATGACATGAAATTTCACATGACAAAATTTCACATGACAAAATTTCACATGACAAAATTTCACATGACATGAAATTTCACATGACAAAATTTCACATGACATGAAATTTTACATGACATAAATTTCACATGACATGAAATTTCACATGACATGAAATTTCACATGACAAAATTTCACATGACATGAAATTTCACATGACATGAAATTTCACATGACAAAATTTCACATGACATGAAATTTTACATGACATGAAATTTCACATGACATACAATTTCACATTACAAAATTTCACATGACAATTTCACATGACAGGAAATTTCACATGACATGAAATTTCACATGACAAAAATTTCACATGACATGAAATTTCACATGACAAAATTTCACATGACATAATTTCACATGACAGGAAACTTCACATGGCATGAAATTTCACATGACATACAATTTCACATGACAAAATTTCACATGACAAAATTTCACATGACAAAATTTCACATGACATGAAAATTTCACATGACAAAATTTCACATGACAGGAAATTTCACATGACATGAATTTCACATGACATGAAATTTCACATGACATGAAATTTTACATGACATGAAATTTCACATGACATGAAATTTCACATGACATGAAATTTCACATGACATGAAATTTCACATGACATGAAATTTCACATGACATTCCATGAAAAATTTCACATGACATGAAATTTCACATGACATGAAATTTCACATGACATTTTCACATGACATGAATTTCACATGACATGAAAATTTCACATGACATGACAATTCACAAGACATGAAATTTCACATGACATTAAATTTCACATGACATTATTTCACATGACAGGAAGTTTCACATGACATGAAATTTCACATGACAAATTTTCACATGACAAAATTTCACATGACAAAATTTCACATGACACAATTTCACATGACATGAAATTTCATGACACAATTTCACATGACATGAAATTTCACATGACATGACAATTTCACATGACATGAAATTTCACATGACATGAAATTTCACATGACAAAAATTTCACATGACAAAATTTCACATGACAAAATTTCACATGACAAAATTTCAAACATGAAATTTCACATGACATGAAATTTCACATGACATTTTCACATGACATGAAATTTCACATGACATGAAATTTACATGACATGACAATTTCAGATGACATGAAATTTCACATGACATGACATTTCACATGACATATCTTACGTGACAGGAAATTTTATATGCCATAAAATTTCACATGACAAAACTTCACATGACATGACAATTCACATGACATGAAATTTCACATGACAAAATTTCACATGACAAATTTCACATGACAGGAAATTTCACATGACAGGAAATTTTACATGACATTTCACATGACATGAATTTCACATGACATGAAATTTCACATGACATGAAATTTCACATGACATGAATTTTCACATGACATGAAATTTCACATGACATGACATTTCACATGACATAATTTCACATGATATGAAATTTCACATGACATGAAATTTCACATGACATGAAATTTCACATGACATGAATTTCACAAATTTCACATGACATGAATTTCACATGACATGACATTTTCACATGACATGACATGACATTTCACATGACATGAAATTTCACATGACATGAAATTTCACATGACATGAAATTTCACATGACATGAAATTTCACATGACATGAAATTTCACATGACATGAAATTTCACATGACATGAAATTTCACATGACATGAAATTTCACATGACATGAAATTTCACATGACATGAAATTTTACATGACATGAAATTTCACATGACATGAAATTTCACATGACATGAAATTTCACATGACATGAAATTTCACATGACATGAAATTTTACATGACATGAAATTTCACATGACATGACATTTCACATGACATGACATTTCACATGACATGAAATTTCACATGACATGACATTTCACATAACATGAAATTTCACATGACATGACATTTTACATGACATGAAATTTCACATGACATGACATTTCACATGACATGACATTTCACATGACATGAAAATTCACATGACATGAAATTTCACATGACATGACATTTCACATGACATGAAATTTCACATGACATGAAATTTCACATGACATGAAATTTCACATGACATGAAATTTCACATGATATAACATTTCACATGACATGACATTTCACATGATATGAAATTTCACATGACATGAAATTTCACTTGACAAAATTTTACATGACATGAAGTTTCACGACAAAAAAAACACCTGATATAAATTTCACATGACATGGCATTTTACATGACATGACATTTCACATGACATGAAATTTCACATGACAATAATTTTCACATGACATGAAATTTCACATGACATGAAATTTCACATGACATGAAATTTCATTGACATAAAATTTCACATGACAATAAAATTTCACATGACATGAAATTTCACATGACATGAAATTTCACATGACATGAAATTTCACATGACATGAAATTTCACATGACATGAAATTTCACATGACATGAAATTTCACATGACATGAAATTTCACATGACATGAAATTTCACATGACATGAAATTTCACATGACAAAATTTCACATGACATGAAATTTCACATGACATGACATTTCACATGACATGAAATCTTACGTGACATAAAATTTTACATGACAAAATTTCACATGACAAAACTTCACATGACATGACAATTCACATGACATGAAATTTCACATGACATGAAATTTCACATGACATGAAATTTCACATGACATGAAATTTCACATGACATGAATTTCACATGACATGAAATTTCACATAACATAAAATTTCACATGACATGACATTTCACATAACATGACATTTCACATGACATGACATTTAACATGAACACAAATGCATTGCGTCCTTGCAGGATGAATGATTATCGGGAAGGTATTACGTCGTTGATCAGATCACAACGTGGGTTCCAGGAACGACTTGTACGTGAAACATCAGTTCGCCTTTAGGACTCCATGTCATCGCGCGCAGCACCGTCTTGGTTAACTGTTCTGCTTTTGCTCGTGTCGTTTTGGGTACGCTGATGATGACGTCTTCTATGAATTGTCTCTCGGGGACTGGCGGTTGTGTCGGCGGTGGGGGTGGTGTTGGCGGACCCAGCGTTTTCCGTCGGTATGTTGTGTACAGAGCCAAAGCATCTTCGTACAACTTGACTTTTTCCTCGTCGGTGATATCACGTCGTTCCAGAATTTCTCGCATCTTGTCATCCAAAACCATCACCTTGGTCTTTTCCGGCGTTTCAAAAAGTTGCGTTTGGCGCGTTAACGTGTCCGGGCTGACAACCGTCATCTTCTTCATGATTACAACAGGAGAGGGATTACGGGAGGCAACAAGTTCGGAAGCTGTTTACGAGTCGGGGCAACAATGTTTTGAAAAATTCCCTGCACCACGTTGACGTAACACGGTTTGGGTAGGCTAACACATGTAACTTGCGTCGATGTCTTTTAATGGATTTCTTCTCCGACGGGCTCAACTTCAACTTGCCTTCTAATACGTTTATGGCACATTCACATAAGCAGTGTAATAAATGTTTATTTGCGTTGTTCAATACGTGAAGACGTTGTTTTGATGTTCCTTTAGCGATCGCTTTGAGATAGGGTTCTTAACCCCTCCACTTCTCCAAGATAAATGATATTACCCCACTTTGAAAAACGTATTTTATAAGTGTCTTTACACATCCATGCATTGGGTGAAACGCCTAAACAGAGAGGACCAGCCACTTTAAAACTTCAACGAATTTTTCGATGATACAAACCTCATAAACAACAAATAAATCAAATGTACAGTGACACTGCAATTGAGTGACAGTACAGGGACACAAACAATTATCTAAAAGTCAAAGTTACAAACATTGCTTATTTTTTATCGACACTTTGCGGGGTCACGTCATAACGTCAAATAAACTCATTAGACGATAATGTTATCCATTCACTTATCTTGGTAGATACACGTAGCGTCTGTCGAACAGACCGGTCTGCAGACGATATCGATTGGGCGTCGTAGGGGTAAAATCGATGAACAGGTAACCATGCGGCTCTAGTGTGGCGTAGATGTGGGCGTCGCGGACGTAACGCACCCGTCCAGGAAACATTTGACAAGCCAAAAGATTTATAGAAGAAGCATTGCGCGGATTATTGAGGTAGACGAGATAGTGGGTGTTGAGACTGAGGGTACGTCCGCTTTTGAAAACAAATTCTGTACAAGAAAGCAACACGGATACTGTTTTGATGATGACTGCCTTTGGTAAACAGTGTCGTTACAATGGGATTCACTTCACTCATGAGACTCAAAGCTATACACCTTGCTAAAATGACTCTATGGAACAGACTATTCTGTGATGGCAATCCGATGACCCAGAGCAAATAATCTCAGGGGCCGCTATACAGTCGCTGACCAATCAAAAACGAACTACGGCGAAGCTATGACGTTATAGCAAATCCGGCTTCTGATTGGTCAGCGACTGTATAGTGGCCTCTTACTACTTGCACCATTTTGTTTCTTTCAAAGTCCTCTTTCATATATAATGAACTTGCATGATCACTGAAATAATATTATGCAACTATATATATGAAAATCCTCCTTAACTATTCTAACCTGTATTTGTTTTTCACATTTTCGGGAAATTATATGTTCCTAGCTATGATTTATACAAATGACTACAATCGTGATCTAAATCTTTCATATTCAAAGATGTATAACAGCTTCGTATAGGTAGATATTTGACGTTGAGGGGAATATTCGATGTTGTGGGGATATTTGACGTTGTGTGTGTGTGTATGTGTGTGTCGCGGGGATATTTTGTTGTTATCCCTATTCAAGCCAACAAAATGTATCAGTTTATTATATCCAAAACCTATTTCTAAAGGGGGATTGTGGGGGGGGGGGGAGTATTATTTAGCCATATTTACATACAAACTTCACGAAAATAAAGGAGAATTTCCGTTAAATAAATAGGAGATTTCCCAAAAATTGAGGAAGATTTTCCGAAGAAAATTTAAAATAGGGAAAAACAATTAATCAAACCTTCCACTGAATAAATTTCCCAACATATGTGATCTTGGTAAAAAGGTTTCCAATTTCCTCTGAATTGGTGCCTTGTCCAAAATATCTTGATCCAATATTGAGTGACCCGCAAATTTAAAAAAAAAAGGTCACCAGGATTTTTCGGACAGTTTAACAATGTTCCTGGTGGGACGTATTTCACGTATTCGTCCCTAAAGCTATAATGCTATCGTTTATATTGTTTCCAAAATACCTCAGTCGGAAAGTGCCCCTCAAAACCTATACCTTCAGATTTAATCATGTCCCGCCACCCTTGGCTGTGGGTACCACTCACATATTTCTTTTTGGGAATTTCGTTAGCAAGATTGGCCCCTTTGCAACTGATATAAGCCCCTATACAAACAATTGAATTAAGATCCTCAATTCGAAAAACCCACATGCTTTGTATACATATTCTCGAGGTCCCAAAATGTGCGGCCGTATTGCAGCTTAGGCAGTTAGGAGTATAGGAATGTAGGACCAAAAATTCCCAAACCTTCAATTTTTGACCAAGATAAGGAGGTTAACGTCTTAATAAAAAGTATTTGTAGGATTAATCCCCCGGCATAAACCCATCTACATCTAAAAGAAAAAGCTAGATTCAAAGACGCCCAGAGTTAGTAAAGAACTTATCAATGTTGACTTTGAAATTGTGAGCAGAATTGGAGCCAACCATGCCCACTCAGGAAAACCATACAACTCTTTGCGAAAAGCTCAAATGCTGAATATCAATCCTTGAGAATTCTTTGGTCAACTTCAAACTGTTACCATGTGTCACATGAGGATTACACGAAACAAGCAAGAAATAACAGAAAGTCAAAGCATCACTACCAGATAGGAAATTTAAAACCCGAATCACATCACTAAGTACTCGTCTCATCTCAAGCCTGGTCAAACCAAGAATTCGCAACCTAGATATATAAGAGATATTCCTTACTTCGGGAATAAGGCTATTGGCTCTTCGCTGAGCCTGTTCCAAAGAAAACGTATTCTTCTCAAAAAAGGGACTCCAAGCCTAAATAGCATACTTAAGGTGGGACCTGACTAACTGTTTAAACAAATTAGGAACAATCCTCTTTACCCAGAAAACAAAAATAATTCTACTAATCAAACCAAGCATCCTATTTGCTCTTGCAACTGCTAAAGCACACTGCTGAGAAGGTTTCAGATTGCTACATGTAGTAATGGCAACACCTAGATCCCTTTCTTCATCAATACAAAAAAGATTTGCCCATTCATGCAGTAATCAAAACCCAAATTGCTCTGATCAAATTGAATAACTTTGCATTTATCAACATTGAATGACAACTGCCACGTATGGGACCAAAAAGTAACTTACCCAGATCACTTTGCAACAGTGAAGAATCCCTAGTATCGTCAACAATTTTGTAGAGCTAAGTGTCATCAGCAAACTTACAAATCCTGGAGCCAAGGGAAACATCAATATCATTAATAAAGATGAAGAAAAGAAGCGGACCAAATACAGAACCCTAAAGAACACCACTTGCAACCTTCTTCCATGGAGGTATTTCACCATTAATAACAAGTCTTTGTGACTTGTCAACTAAACAAGAATTGATCCAACTGGCACACTTTCCTTCCACACCAAGCACCCTTGTTTTCATCATAAGCCTGTCTAACGGCAGCTTATCAAACGGTTTTTAGAAATCTAGATAGATAACATTCACATTTATGACCAGAATCAACTAGTTTTGTAACATCATCAAGAAACTCCAATAAATTAGAAACACAATACCTCTTAGGTAAGAACCCATGCTGGGACCAGTAAATGATCAAGAACAACATTCTTAACAATGCACTCCTTGACCTTGCACACAACACTAGTTAGACTCACTGGTCTATAGATACAGGGCAAACTGTGGTCACCTTTTTTTTAAATAGGAGTGACATTACCAATTCTCCAATCACTAGGAACAACACCTACATCAAAGCATAATACTCAGGGGAACAAAAAGAACATCAGAACACTCGCGTAAGACAGCAGGATGTATATCCTCTGGACCAGGTACCTTATTTGAATTTAAACCCTTTAACTTCTTAGACACAACATCAACTGAAAAATCAACATCCTTTATGGATACTGGAGAGTGCACACTAAGATAATCCACAACTTGATCAGCAAGAGACTCCTTAGTAAAAACAGGCACAAAATAGTCATTCAAAACCAAACATCAGCCATAATCCTTAACATTAACCTGCAGGGGATCAACAACCTTCTTCTTTTGTTTGCTTTGAGCGAACATAAGAATAAAACGACTTAGGATTCATCTTAACCTCTTTGGAAAAATGTTTTTGTTTTGTTTTTTAAGCACTTTAGTATCTCTTATCACACCCTTTGTGAACTTTTCATGATCCTTGTACCTAGTAAGATCCGCAGGACACCCACTGTTTTATAACAACGCCGCAACCTCCCGAGACATTCACACTAGCCGAATTCGCCGGCAGACTTTTATAAATGGGACAAACCTATTTACCCCCTTCAAAACTTTAGTTCACAAAACATCCCATACTTCAGAAGGATCTAACTCAAAGAGCAAAGAACTCTATCGAATGACAAATCATCCTGAAGTGCAGCAAAGTCAGCATTTCTAAACTCAAAAACCAGTTTACTAGCTGGAGAAGCCTTTGTGAAACAACACAGATCAAAAATAATGAGGTCATGATCACAACACCTATTTCATTTCATTTTTCATTTCAAATACTTTATTCCAGCCAAACAATTACAAATTCAATATAATATGACGCAATGAGACGCAATGAATATCAACCGTCAGAGAATGTAAACAGTACAAATAAGAAAAATAGGTAGCAAGGCTCTGTTTATAAAGTTAAACAAAGCAATAAATTTCACAACGTCAAAGTAGAGAATTGTTGGCTTGAGATACATAACAACTTCAATCACATATAAAAGGAGTAAATTGAATGTAGAATACATGCAAGTATAAGTGCAAAGCATGCAGTAGTTTAGCCTACACAAACTTAAAGAAATTATAAAGAAGGTTGCTATTTGGTCCGGTTGCCATGACGATTGATATACCCATCAACTTGAAGATTCAACAACAAAATGCGATGAAAATGATTAACTTGGGGTAAAACAGACTTACACCTGCAATTATAAATGTAACTTTTAGCATGAATTAGGAAATAATTTAAAGGGGCTTTTGATATTATTTAGTTGTCCAAAGATTACAATGACTTTATTAAGATCAACGGGGTTTGAAATAATAAGCCTCACAGCATCACTCCAGAAACAAGTAACAATCGGGAAATCCCAAAAGAGATGAGATAAAGTCTCATCTGAGGCATTACAAAATGTACACAAGGGTGAATCTATTAAACCTATTTTATTCAAAAAATAATTGGTACCTAGTATTCTGTGAATGAAACGGAATGGAAAATAATGAAGATTACAATTCTTAACCGCTTTAAAGGATAACAGAAAGATTTTGTTCCAATCAGTAACATAAGGAAAATCGTCGTTCCACTTATCCAAACAGGATGGTGACTTCTTGTACTGTTTTACGATAGAATAATAGATTGATCTGCTGGAAATGCAATTGGAACAATAAAGTGAAAAATTTGATCCATTACGGTTAACATTAGCAGAGTTGGCAACACGGGGAGGTAAATTATCTTTCCAAGAGGCAGGTATGCAAGAGATAATACTGAAATAACAGGTGAAAGGTGTGGATGTAAGCTTGAACTCTTTTATGAAGTCAATATAACTTTTCGGGGAACCATCAATGCAGAAAAAAATCACAGACCCGAAATGCCAAAGCGTTTAAAAAATTCTTATCAAAAAATGTCTTATTCCCAATTTTTAGAAGTGTGTTCTTTAGAATAATTTGATTATCAAAGTGATCAAGCGACATATTAAAGTTAAAAGAGAACCAAGCTTCACATACCTTTACATAACAGTTCTTAATATTCAAAAATTCATGTGGACTTATATTACAATTAAATAGAAACATATTTCCAAAAGTACGTAAAGCTAAATCAAAAAAATCTTCCAATTATTTGAAAAAGGTGAACAATAGCGACAAATCCAAGAACACTTTAGAGTAGAAATAAAAGATTCAACATGCAACATATGAATTCCGCCCTCATTCTACCATAAATAAGTGAAGAACTTTTAACTTTATGTGGTTTACTATTCCAAATGAACTTATACACAATTTTGTTAAGTTCTATGATATAAGAATGAGGGGGGTTTGGAAGAACAGTAAATAAGTAAACTAGTTGGGAAAGAGCAAAAGATTTAATGATAGTAATTTTACCTATGGGTGTGAGGTCACGAGTTGACCATAGATTAAGAATGTTCTTAGGGCGAGATAATTTTGGCTAATAATTCAGATGGAAAAAGTCGTCATGGTGAGTTGTAAACGCAATACCTAAATAATAGATAAGACCATTGGAAAAGTTAAGAATATAATTTTTAAGATGATTTCAGGGGAAAATGTATGATTTATCACAATTAATTACGAGATCGGAAACTTAGCCAAAATATTGTAGACTTGAAATAGCGGCATCAGTGGACGACGTAAAACCACAGTGTCATCAGCATATTGACAAATTTTTAAGTTGATATCACTTACATGTATACCTCTAATAGAATGGTTATGCTTGATATAGATACAAAGAATTTCAGAACAAATGAGACATAAATAAGGACTAAGAGGACAGCCTTGTCGTACGCCACGTGATACCTGAAAATAATTAGTACAATGACCATTGTTGATTACACATGAAGTAGCCTTTGCAAAAGGGTAGAAACCCATTGTATGAAACCCCGTCCAAAATTAAAATAAGAAAGTACCTTGTTAATAAATGAATGGTCCAAAAAGTCGAACTCTTTCTCAAAATCGAGAAAGATTAATAAAGCTGGTAAATTATTATGATTACAATAGCTAATAGTATCTAACACTAAACGGATATTTCCCCCGATATACCAACCCTTAAGGAAACCAGTCTGCTCTGGACTGATAAAATAAATTAAAATACATTTTAAACGGTTGGCCAGGGACTTAGCTGCTATTTTGTAATCGGTATTAAGTAGAGCGATAGGTCTCCAGTTTTTTTCTTCTTAAGAATGATGGGTTTTTGCCAGGCTTAAGTATTAAGGAAATCAATACCTGTGATTATTGTTTGGATAAACACATATTATTATATGAAAAATTTAGCGCTTTAACAACAAATTTCCCAATTTTATCCCAGAACAATTGATAAAAGTCAGAAGATAAACCATCGGTACCCGGGGATTTATTAGACGGCATAGAAAAAAGGGAATCTTTGCATTCGCTAAAAGTTAATGGGCCTTCTTAAGAAACCGAATCGTCATTCCAAATACGTTTGTTACTGTTAAGGGAATTAAAAAGAGTAGAGGGGTCACTAACAGGACGTTTGGAATAAAAAAACCGATATAAGAATTCAATTTCATCAAGAAGTGCATGCTTATCAGTAACATGCGAACCAGTACCAGTTGGAGGCCTAATTTCTACGTTCTAAATTAAGCCTGGCAATACCTGGTGTTCTTTCCCCACCCTCAACCCACCTTTCCCTCGAACGAATGAAAATACCTTTAAGTTTATAATCGTATATCAAATCGAGCTCATTCTTGAAACCTCGCACAGCAGATAAGTTTAAATCAGTGGGAGATATTATACATAGTTGATTATAATACGAAATAGATTGAAGTACCTTGCGCTCATGAGCTAATCTTTCAGGTGCCTTACGTTTAGAGTAGGCAATAGTAACATATCTGAATTTCATTTTGAGAAATTCACACAACGAAAAAACATTCAAATGAGAATAATCAACAGTAATGTAAGTGATGATATCATTAATAAGACTTACGTAATCATTATCTTTGAGTAAGGAGGCATTAAATTTCCAAGTACCTGGACCGCGTTCCAATGAAGAAAGCAATTTGATGGTAACAATATCATGATCAGAATTAAACAAAGGATAAAAAGAAGCATCGTCAACAAGATGAATTAGATATTTGTAGATCAAGGAAAAAGTCAAGCCTGCAATGTATAGTTTTGTCAATAGTAGAATGCCAAGTATAGTTAGAATAACAAGGATGCTGTTCTCTCCAGATGTCTATAAGGTCAAACCTGCTAATGAGGTCCAACACAGAATTTCTCGCATTGAAATTAGTTACCCTATTTCCCCCTTTTTTTATTTAAATCAAAAGCGAAAACAAGGTTGAAATCGCTGCCCCAGATTATATTGATATTGCTATACTTATCAATAATTTTGCCAATATTATTGAAAAAAGGTTGATCAATATTAGGAGCGTAAATAATAATTAAAAGATAAGGAGTGTTCTCTATATGACAATCACTTACAACGTATCTACCATTTACATCACACGTAATATCATCAATGCAAATATTTATTGGGGGTTTAAATGAAAGAAAGAAAGAAAGAAAGAAAGAAAGAAAGAAAGAAAGAAAGAAAGAAAGAAAGCAAAAGCAAGCAAGAAAACAGGAAAGAAAGAAAGAAAGCAAGAAAGCAAGCAAGCAAGCAAGCAAGCAAGCAAAGCAAGCAAGCAAGCAAGCAAGAAAGAAAAAAAAGAAAGAAATATAGAAATAAATCAATATAGAATAAATAAATGAATAAATAAATAAATACATTTTTACTTCAACGCGATTTGACTTCAATTTAACGCATTTCATATCTCTAAAATGCGAATTTTCTCTACGCTTCCGGGGGTTTCGCCCCATGGACTCCATCGGCCCCCACTGGACCCCACCGTACACGCACTGGACCCCCACGGATCCCACTGGACCCCCACGGCTTCCACTGGATCCCTGCCGGCCCCACCGGACCCCCACCGGCCTCCACTGGGCCCCACCGGCCCCCACTGGACCCCCACCGGGCTTCGCCCCTAGACCCCACGCAGTGGAGCTTTAAAACAATGTCGCCTTACGGCGACGCCACATACTTTCGATTACCCCATCAAAAATACATCTCGCCGCTCTTGGTTCCCCCCCCCCCCCCCTCCCCTCCTAAACAAAAATCATGCCTACTCTAGTGAAAGTATGTACGGTACGACAGCATTATAACTTTAGCTGCAATAATGTACCTCAACTTCACCGGAAAATTTCTAAACTTTTACCGGTCTAAAAAATGCTGTTGAACTTTTTCTCCTATTCTTCTTAAATTTCCAGCGGCGAATTTTAGATCGAATATATTTAGGATGCACAATTTTAGATCGAATATATTTACATGCACAGTTGGTCAATTGTATTGATCATGATTCGGCATATAATGTCATGCAGTCTATGCCAAGGGCTAGGTATAGATCGTAAGTTTGCCCTGGGCCCTATTTCAAAGATGCTTCGTTAATGAAATCGGGATGGCTCGCACAAGGACTTATTGAACAGTTGAATTAACTGTTCAAAGAGTTTTAAAAAAATAATATAAATGGTGAACATGAATGTTGACAGATGTGATTTACAGTGAATGCCTTGCTTTTTTTAGTATGAGAATGTCCAATGCAGCTTGTTTGGCCCCCAATGTAATTTTTGAGAAACGTAGGGTAGGGGGGAGTGGGGTGTTGGCGGAGGCACGTGCTCACAGTATCCCTCGTGCTAAATACCTAGAAGGGTAGTTCTAAACTATCAATTTGTTAATGAGGTTTCATATATCTTTTAAAAGGGGCACTTCCTGCCCCGTCTTCCCCCTTACTCAAGTACAAGGGAAGTCGGGCCCTTTTCCTCCGTGGTTCTGCCATCTCTGGCTGCAGGCATGCACAGACACTTCAATATAGAGTGCACTTAATATGTAGTCTACCAGGAGTGTTTAAGAAGCATTAAAAAAGTGGAGGCACGACTATTTAGTCATATAAAATCATATAAATAATCCTCCCTCCCCCACCCCCACCCCCAAATTTGTTTTAAAGTGTGCGCAAATTTCACCAGTTATTGCACCTTTGACAGTAATTGAAGGGCACAGTTTCATTTTGAGAAGGAGCACTTTTGTCATTTTTTAGAACAGTTGGGGAGGCACGTCCTCCCTGGTCCCGGTTCCTCCACCTATGGAGCTTACCCCATTTCCGTTTTGATTTCATGCAAAAGGGAACAAAAAGAGGCAAAAGTTTATTCCAACTGAAAATTTGCGCCTGAGCGCAGTTGCGCTTGTGCGCGCGACGCATATGCGCTAGTATTTGCTGAATTAAACTACTTCAGTTCTGGTACCAACGCAGCCAAGTATACCTTAATTAATTTTTCTTTTCATTTTTATTTCGTTTCATTTAAAAACAATAAAACGTAAAATTTACTAAAAAAAAATTGTTATTAAAATTAATTAAAATATACCTAAATATTAGTTTTTTAAATGTTCACTGTTTTGTTTTAAATTGTTTTTGAGGACCAAAATTATTAAATATAGACTTATTTGCGACATTCGCAATTCTTCCCATTTTTTTCCATGATTCTACGCGCTGCCTATCGTTACGTCGTACGCGTTAGGCCTACTACGAAAATGGCGGATACATCGAATTTAGATCGGTGGATAGAAATCGCAAAACAATGCAAATACCTACCAGAAAATGATTTGAAGGTAAGGTAATGTTCAGTACAGGTGATTACAGATACCATGCTGATACTTTTTATATTTTGGAATCAGAGAACTGTTTTGTTTTCCAAGTTGCAGGTGTTGTAAATTATTTACCGTGGGGTCCGTTTTCGCGCAATAGGTCTATTTTTAACGTAATGTTAGAGCATAGGGTCATTTATCATTACACAGTCAATGCACACTTCATACGGGTACTGTTCATGACCTAAGTTAGGCCTTATGGGGAGGACAAACTGCTGACAATACCCTTCTCCCCTTACTCATTAGCGATACATCTGAATAGCCTAAGTCGGCAAAAATCCTTTTAGAGGACATGATGATGAACGCCAACCGAGCATAGCAAAAGTATGAGAAGAAGAAAATAAAATATCAATTAACAAGCTTAGCAAGTTTAGCTTTAAAACAGTTTAAACTTGGTGCATGTACAATGTCCTATGGTAAAGCATTCCAAACTTTTAGTGTTTAAGGAAAGAAGGAGTATTTATAAACATTCTTTTAGCATAAGGAATGTGGAAATTCAAATCATGGTTATTTCTTGTATTAATTCTTGAGTTTGGGATCAGGTTATCATTTTCTAGAGGTCGGACATCCGGGAATGTTGTGGTGCACGATGACGTAACAATGCTTTTCTGACGGTCTCAAACCTTAAAAAGGGGAAAACAAACAGTCAGTTATCATTGCAGCCAATGGGAGAAAAACCTATTTTTGTCATTTTGCTAAAAATACTCGACATAATTTATTTTTCTTAACAAATGTTGTGTATTAGACAGTAATTTTCAATATATATGAGTACCACTAATTTTCGCTGACTGGCTGAGGGGGCACAAGTATTCATAAAAATATCCTATTGACTACATGTATAATGATAAAGTTTCCCCTTCAACTTGGCAAAACCGTACTGAGCCCGTACACGGCTACGTCGAACCGACCTCCTCAACCAATGGCGACAAGACTGTTATTGATTTTATATAGCATTTTTAGACGGGTGTTCCTTCTTCTTGGCAGGGGCCAATCTAATTTATGAAGAATGCTAGTGACACTGGATTTATAAGAGTAGTCTGCCATACAGAACCTGGCTGCTCTCCGTTGAATTGATTCAAGCTAATCTACATCGCATTGGTGATGGGGTCCCAAGCTGCTGATGCATACTCAAGTACTGGCCTAACTAGAGCTTTATATGCAGTGGTTTTAACGTCAGTGGGACAGTTTGAGAGGTTACGTCTTAATAGGTCAAGTACAGAGTTTGCTTTGTTGGTGATGTTGTGTATATGTTTATCCCATCTAAGTTTACAATTTCAACACCTAGGTACGGGTGGGAGTTGACATGTTTTAGCGGTTGTTGCACAAGGTATACACTGGTTAATTATAGCATCTTCTAGGAGATATTGAGAGGATGTAGCATTTAGAGGGGTTGAAATTCATTTGCCATTTATTTTGCCATTGTTCAAGTTTATTTAGATCATCTTGGAGGATTTGTTGGCCAGAGGGTTTATCAGTTGTTCTATGCACAAGACAATCATCAGCAAACAGTCTAAGTGTGCTGTTTATATTATCAGGATGTCATTGACATATAAAAGGAAGAGTAAAGGACCTAAAATGGTACCTTGTGGTACACAAGATAGAACTTGTTTAGGATTTGAGATTTCGCCATCACAGACAACACGCTGAATGCTGTTGCTGAGGAAGGATGCAAACCAGGCCAGTAGATTTCCATCAATGCCATATGCGGAAAGTTTGGATAACAGACGTTGGTGTGGGACTTTATCGAACGCTTTTGAGAAGTCGAGTATAGCCATAGAGATGGTACTGTTTTGGTCAATTTGTTTAGAAATACCATTTATTGTTAAGAGAAGTTGTGTTTCAGTTGATCTTTGTACTCAAAAGCCATGTTGGAGATCAGTTAAGATATTATGCTCATCAAGGAATTTCATCACATGTGAGTGGATTATATGCTCAAGGATTTTACTACTCACGCAGGTAAGAGAAACTGGTCTGTAATTAGCTGGGTCGTGTTTATCACCTTTTTTTAAAATGCTACATATGTATGCTTCTTTCCACTTGTTTGGGATAGCACTGTTATGTACATAGCTTTGGAAGAAATCAGTTGGGATTTCATGAAGGTCTTCCGCATGTGTTTTTAAGAACCATGGTAGTATATGGTCAGAACCTGAGGCTTTGTTTGGCTTTAGGTTTTGCAGTTGCTTTTTGACACCTTCTGGAGTGATTATAAGTTGGTTTATTTTGTTGGTGGTGAGTGGTTTAGTTACAGGGATTTGAGAGGTATCTCCTTCTTTGAAAACGCTGAAAAACTGGTTCAAAATGTTAGCTTTAGTCATACTGTCACTACAAAGTTTACCGTTGTTCATAAGGTCTGACACACCCACGGAATTACTTTTAAGTCTTTTTATGTAGGACCAAAATGCCTTAGAGTTTTCAGTTAGTGAGTTTTTAAGTTTATTACAGATGAAGTTGTTTCTAGCTTCTTTGATGTTTTTACGGACAGATTTCCTAATGCTTTTTTAAGTATTCCAGTCATGGATTTGTTGAGTTTTCTTAGCTTTCTTGAACAGTTTATGTTTTTTCTTGCAGAAACTGCGTTGGATGTGGGTCAACCAAGGTATATTTAGTTTAGTTGAGGTGAATTTGAGAGGTGTTTTTTCTTAGTGCCTGAAATAATGCACATTATTTCAGGCACTAACGCTTCCTCCGAAGCAGCCAAAATGCTTCTTGAAGTGGCCGATTCATTCAAATGGTGCAGTCACCTACCAAAGATAACAACATTCTTGATCTTGTATTTACTAACAACTCACCAGCTGTTAACTCAGCTAACGTCATACCAGGTATAAGTGACCATGATATTGTTGATCTGACTCTAAATATCTTCCCTTGTAAAAAGTTGCCTAACATCAAATTTATTCAAGGGAGAAAGCTAACACAGAACGCATGAAAGAAGACCTGTCTAAACTTAAACTGTAATATTATTCTAAATTCAATAGCTCATCCATTAATGTTGATGAAAAATGGAATTTCTTTGAAAAGGAAATTAAACTGATTATTAAAAAAAAACCTCACAAATTCACCTCAACTAAACTAAATCTACCTAGGTTGACCCACATCCAACGCAGTCTCTGCAAGAAAAAACATAAACTGTTCAAGAAAGCTGAGAAAACTCAACAAATCCATGACTGGAATACTTAAAAAGCATTAGGAAATCTGTCTGTAAAAACATCAAAGAAGTCAGAAACAACTTCATCCGTAATAAACTTAAAAACTCCCTAACTGAAAACCCTAAGGCATTTTGGTCCTACATAAAAAGACTTAAAAGTAATTCCGTGGGTGTGTCAGACCTTATGAACAACGGTAAACTTTGTAGTGACAGTATAACTAAAGCTAACATTTTGAACAACCAGTTTTTCAGCGTTTTCACAGAAGAAGATACCTCTCAAATCCCTGTAACTAACCACTCACCACCAACAAAATAAACCAACTTATAATCACTCCAGAAGGTGTCAAAAAGCAACTGCAAACAATGTTAGGTTGGTTGAAATCACCAGCAAGAATAACATTGTTTTTGTCAGCATTTTTCCCTAACTTTTGTAGTGATTTTCTCAACTCAAGAAGGCTAGTAAGGTCATTGTGACTGGGCCTGTAAAAAGTTCCTACCTACATGCTCTTTTCCTTAGGGAATTGGAATTCAGTCCAGATGATCTCACAGTCAGAGTCTAGTTTAGTGAGCTCAGTGAAAATCAAGTCATTTTTTATTGCCTGTAATACACCACCATAACCATTTTTACTTCTATCTTTGCGAATGACTGTATACAGTAGTTGTCAGAAAAAATTCAGAGTTGTTGATTTAGGAAATTAGCCAGGTTTCAGTGCCAATAATGACATCTGGGTCTTTGTCTTTTATAAGATTTTCAATGGAGGCTTATTTGTTTCGAACACTTTGAAAGTTGATAACAAGAAATTTCAGAACCTTCCTTATTCAATTACATAGCCTCAAAATGGCGCAGGTTAGATGGACAGTGCTAGTTTAGTACATTAGTTACTCATCATACTATAGCAGATAGGGCCTACCCCGTTCCAGGCCTTTTACTTCCCCACTGATCTTTTTCTTTCTTTTTTTGTTGGCTAATGTTCACTGATTGCTGTTGTTTCTGATTTATGGCCAGACAGAGTTATTTAAGTCCTAGGCCTAAGCAGCGACATTATACATTTCATTTTAACTGAGTTACGATACTCCGGGACATTTTACGGGCTGAAACTCTCATTCAAATTAGGCCTACCTGTCTTTTGCTGGGCAAACCCCTAGCTTTACTCTTTTACAGGGGCAGCCCGCCCTGCCCTCCGTGGGCCTGCCCTTCCCCTCTGGGGGTCCGCCCTACCCCTGGGGTCTACCCTGCCCCTGGGGTCCACCCTGCCCCTGGGTTCCGCCCTGCCCCTGGGGTCCGCCCTGCCCCTGGGGTCCGCCCTGCCCCTGGGGTCCGCCCTGCCCCTGGGGTCCGCCCTGCCCCTGGGTCCGCCCCTGCCCCTGGGGTCCGCCCTGCCCCTGGGGTCCGCCCTGCCCCTGGGGTCCGCCCTGCCCCTGGGGTCCGCCCTGCCCCTGGGGTCCGTCCTTCCCCTGGGGTCCGCCCTGCCCCTGGGGTCCACTCTAACTTCAGGAGAAAAATATATATATATATATTTTTATTTTTTTACTTAATAATCTTAATTGACCTTATCAATGAAATAGGCTACCTTACATGGATACAGAACACAGAATGATAGCATAGTGAGCAATTGTCTTGTTTGGCTCATGAATGGTCCTTATCAATCAGAATAGTTTCATTCTGAGGTTCATAGCTAAAATCCCAGAGCTTCTTCACCATGGGATTGAGCCCCTGAAATCCATGACGAAAAGATGCAGTGCTTCACGAGCGCATTAATGTGCCCCTCAACAAGTCTAGCACCTTGCCCCTTTTTAAATCAAGCTAGGGGTCTGTTTTGCATATCCAGCTTTGCACTCAAACAATTCCCCAACTTCTATTCTACATTCCAACGAACAAAAAACGGACAAAATATGATCCAGCCTAGGCAAAATCAGATGATGCTTGGCTGACTTGGCACACTTTCTCTGTCCGTTCTTCGCACTAAAGGAGTCAGGTACTGTAGCTCAGTTGGTAGAGCACACAGCTGAGATGCTGGAGGTACCCGGTTTAATCCTCGGACAGGTCTAACCAGTTTTTCCACTGCTATGCAGACAGTTACGCCATTCATCAAAGTGGAAGTACGTTGTTGCAGCTCCTGCTCCTCATTTGGCTGTTGAAAGAAGTGGCAATGGTTGAATGGCGCTCGCCATTCTTTGGAGGGGACGTTAAGCTGTCGGTTCCGATGGTAGGACAGTCACACCCTACCTGGTTCTCTAAGTGTTTCTCGAAAAGAGTAGGGTGAATACCCGGTGTTCATCCACTTCCATCCCGGTCGTATGAGACTGGCATCTGCTACTAGTAGTGCTACATGTATGCAGGCTATAGCTTGGCATCTATGCTCTGTATAGGAGTCTTGCAGAGTTCCCGTGAGGGAGGATCATGTACAAAACAAAAAAACACTCTACAGCGTTAAGTTTGTTCTGAAGATGTCAAAGTTCAAAAATGATAGTCATGTGACTACCGCTGATGATAATTGCAATGGCATTTGCAATTTCTACGCGGGGTCCATTTTAGATTTTCGTCAGATCATGGATATACAAGTAGAAGAATAATTTGAATTATGCAAAGAAATGCAACTACTTATTGTTCACTTTTGTTAAAAAAAGCTCTAATTAGAAAAAGGTTGAATAATTATTTGCTGATTTTAAAGACGACACATAGATACTGCACATATAATTTTTTCCACCTGTAGAAGAAGTCCTGAGTACAAATGCGCAGTCGTGAAACTCAACAAAAGTTTTGAAACATGACGACCAACAAACTATCAGTGGATTTAACGTTGGCAAAATTCTTCTGTTAAAAGGCAAGTAAGGAACATTTTTCGGGGGTAATCAAACGAAGAGGGTGAAACCTACCAGACTGTGCTCAAAGTGAAGTTATCGCATTTTGGAAAATACATTTTGCTTCAGTGCGACTCGAATTGGAAACACGGTATCTGCAACAACCTACACGTACTTACACAAAACAAATGTACCAGTGATAACATACGTGTACGTGGGTTGTGACAATAACTAAGACGGTGCTAAACAAGTGTACGATATGGTGGCCTACATCCTCCTATATGCGTTTGTTTCTGACTTTACCGAGAACACTAGTGCATTTAAGCATAAACGCTCTCGCGACAAAGCATGCAGACATTGCTCGTGCATGCACAAAGTATGCACTGAAACCTAACCAGAGTTAGAATTAATTTAAAATCTCCCATGGTTCTGAATAATGGTGTCCAAAATCTTCCCACGGGAAATCTTGACAGAAACAATATTAATGTAGTAAGTACATCTTTCTATTAGTGCTATCATAAAATGTTGATTATCGTGAATCGCTTTTCCCATGACATGAAATATGCCTCTCACGACATATCGCGATACCAAAAACTAATGCTTAACTATGAATTTTTCGTGCAACTAGGCTAGGCTATGTCGCACGTTACAATTATAATGTTACAGTATTAATTCTAAAAGGCAAGCTTACAGTAGTCCATTAAAAACGTGCAAAAGTACCGTGAAACATAAAAATATAAAAAACTAAATACAAATCGTGCTCTGACATCCCACACTGGCATGCTCTGATGTAAGTTGGCAAAAAGAACATGCGTCTCAGGCTCTCACTTTGATGATTCATGGTCACGTTGGATGAATTACCAGCACATGCATGATGAACGTAATAGTCATGCGATCATGTCATCTGCTAGATCTGCAAATCATTTTTTATTGCGTTCATCATAAAAGAAGTAACGTTCACAATTTGTGTTGTGAGTCAGTTTTCTTAAAAAGTATCCCGACATACCAATATATCGCAATATTTTTCTCCACGATGATCGATACACAATAGGGCCATGTAGTGACAGCACTACTTTCTATGCTCACACTTTACCACACATGTTCCCTCTTTTGCAAATTCATGCACGATTCATCGCACCTGGGTTGTTGAGCCATAGTCCATCAAGATTGTCACTACGTCACGTTGTCAGCAAAGAGGAAAATCATCAAGAAATAGGATGTCCGCTTTGATTGTAGAGTAGGTTGTGTGGTTTCGTTCGCTTAAGGATTTTGCGCCATTAGTTTCCAAAGGGAAGTACACTAAAAAAGATAAAACTTGTATTTGTTTTTGACCAATCAATGAATGACAAAACAATCAACCACTCATGTGTAAGCTTTAGGCAAAAAAAAATTCCCTAGATAAAAAAATTCTAGATTGATATTCCCCCTCATAAAAGTCAAAATAACCATAATTTCTTAGCAATTTTGTATACCTCTGTGTCACTGTCAATGACCAAATGTAGACTGACTTCAGTCATTAGTGTGTTAACACAAAACCCTTCAAACAGTCATTTCACTGTCAATCATTGTAAAAATGGTTTAAAATGACAAATCAATCGTTTATTACAGTTTGTCATTTTTAAACCAGTTTCGCAGTAGTCAACAGTGAAAACGATGGTGTTATGGGTTTATTGTAACATGCGAATGACTTGGTCATCGATAGTGTAGGGTTGGGCGGTAATTTTCTATACCGGTAATTTCCTATACCAGGTATTTTGTCCAAGGCAATACCGGTACCCCTGTTAGAGTAAAAGTAATTTTTAAAACTCATTGTACTGACAGAGAGTGTGATGTCATTTCCGAGAGTTGAAACTCCTATACCTCAGAGCATGATACTTTTTGGTTCATCCTCCACCCATGTTGGTTCCTAGAGAGGGCAGCAGATATGTCGGTACATTGAAAATTGGAGACAATTAAAAAAAAATAAGGAAAACTGCAAATTAACCTAAAAATACAAAATGAAATTCTTTACACACTAAGAATAATTATATTTATATTAGTTTTAATCATAACTTGTATTTTTAATCAAGATTATCAAGTTCATTTATTTCTAACATGAACACAAAACAACAATTTCTTTTTACAGTACATGCAGGATGACATTACTTTAGCGCAGCATTAGATTGTGACAGGCATGTATCATACTACTACTTGGCCTAACTGATAAGTATATTTCAAGAAAAATACTACATGCACAAGTTTTATGATGTGGGATAATTGATCAAAACTAGTAGATGTCTTAAACAATTTCAGTAGACCTTAAATTATGTGCTATCTAATAGTGCCAGTTGTTGTTGAACAGTCTAAAACTAACGCTGTATATACGCCATTAGTTTAACCTTAACTGACCGATGTAAACGCTGACAAATATGGACAATTATTTCAGTTTGATTTAGGAACAAGAATAAGTTGCTTATCAAATGTATGTAGCGATTGATTCCTATAAAAAAAAAGGTCGCTGGGGTAATCATAGGCCATTTTGTTGGCTAGCCAGGCTGCAGTAATGTAACGTTAGTGTAACTTGACCTAGCTAGTTACATTGTGTAAAACCAGTAGAGCATAATGTTAGAGCCTATATATGTGCATTACCATGGTATTGATGTGAGAAAGCTTCAAGCCTTCAAGTTCCTCATCAATTTGTTAATTAGAATTTGTAACAACATGCTTATTTCAAGCTTATAATATTAATTTTTATTTCATTGCAATTTGTTTACTTTTGTTATTTTGTTATTGAGGGATCATCTCCATTTTTTCACAGACTTAAGAAAGATGGTTTCCAGATAATTACATGTTATAGTAGAGTGGGGTGGGGTTAGTTATTAGTCACATACTCACTGTACATGGGCATTTACTATGGGACATTTGTTATGTGTACACTAACAACATTTACTGGATTAAAATACATTGTACAGTAGGGCCTATGTGTATCAATAAACGTTGGCAATCATTAACAAAAAAAAAAAAGCATCAGCTAATAAAAACAAAAGAAAATAGTAAATGTATGTCATGATAAAAAGGCCATGCTTGAAACACAGCATTACAATTGTTAGCTAGGGTGGGGTGGGCATAAGACCAATATACTGTACAGTAGGTGTAATTAGTTTTATAGTTGGTATGTTCCTATCAACAAAACACCCAGATGAATGTCAAACAAAGTCTAAACAGGCTGACCAGCTAGTGAACTGCTAACTTGTTTAAATAGGTAGAGGTACATCAAATTGCTCACTGATTACTTTTATTTCCATTTTAATAAACTATAAGTTTTCAGTTTCATTCACATTTTTCTGTTGAACATCATTTACTAAATTACCAACAATTGCAGTCCCTAAATTCATAAAGTTTTACTTAAAAAATAATCATAAAAACTCTTTGGAATAGGCTCTATATGTTGTATTGCAGCCTAATTACTTCCAATCCATGGGTTCATTTTTTTAATTCTATATGTATACTTATTAAAGTTGCTCTCAATTTGTTTGCAAAAGTTTCTCAAACTTTCAAGTTGTTAAGAAAAAAAAAGCTCCACTTGAAAATTTTGCTGCATGCAATTTCTCTTCTCATTGATAGACAGTCTTTTTACTTATTTTTTGTAAATTGGTTACCTCCAAAATTAAGTCAAAATCCTCTATCATAAAATGAATGTACATGAAAATTTATAGGAATACTTTTTAGAGGTTAAAGGCAGAATAATATGTATTGATCTGTTTTAAACCTGAATTTACACACCATTTCATGTAACCTGTACCAGCCATTTGAGTCATTTAATATATATTTCCTGTATTAATTACAATTTTTACTTTCTTATCCATACACACAATTAGATTATTTAATGTTTTCTCCTTCAACACCAGACAGCTTCATAGGTTAGAGATAGGCATGGCAAAGCTACTCAATTCATTGGGTTGAACATGATAAATTAATAATAAGAGTTGCCTGACAAAATGAAACCAACAAACTGAAACATTGATAGCATGTGTCATATAGCTAGTGTGTAGCCTACATAGTTATTTGCATTCACCTTATGTTTGGAATAAATAATGTTAATTTCACAAATATGGGTTTCCAGTATTCCTCATGAATTACTTACAAAGTTTTGTTTAAAATATCAAGCAGTATACACTACAAACCACCAGGCGAATCAAGTTAGGTCTGGGCAGCTAATCTGAAGCAAGTCATAGCCTGAATTCTTGATAGTCAAGTTCTAACTTGTATTTGGTCTTGCAAGAATGTAGGCCAAACGGTTAGGTCGGAATTTGAATAGGTTAAGGTTGGTAATTCTTCAGCCCTTTTACATACTACCCGAGAATCCCGACCTAAACTAGGCTTCAATATTTAGGCCTACTGTAGATTCACCTTAGTTAATTGTAAATCTCTTGGACCACAGATGTCCGATTACGTATGCATTTGGCTAGCCTTTATTAAATTACAGACAACAATAATCATCACAAAACGGGGACGTAATGTGGCTAGGTCCATCACTAATATTAGATTATTATCATTTACATGTAATAGGCCTACGGTGTTGGCTGACCTTTACCAACTAGGCTAGGGCCTAGCGTAATGCATAACGGCATCAAAAGGCTAGCCAGTAATTCCTTAAAAATACTTTAAAGTTTAACGTTTCAATCTGTCATGTTCAGACAAACAATGAGTAATAAGGCATCGGCTTGGTATATGGTTCCGTAATCGGTATCGCAAGAAGTACCTGCATGCATGTGTGCATGGTTTGTCAGTTTTTTTGTCAGTTTTTTTTTCGCACTTGATCCATAGACGAAGTCAAAATCAAAGTTATTATATTAAGTGCACAAAAAGTAACGATAAAATTAAATTGTAATAACAAAATTTTAAATCCAACAATTTGCATAGATTACTTAATTTACCCATTTCTTTGTTATTTTATATTTTTCAAATGCTTGACTCTCTACTCCCCTCAATTGGAACCAATATGGGTGGATGACTTAAAAAAGTATCACGATTTTGTAGCACTGTAGGTATAGGAGTTTCGACTCTCAGCCTTCGGCCTATGTGAAATATAGGCCGAATAACGTCACACTCTGTGGTACTTGCATTCATTCACAAAAACTCCACAATGCAGAAGTTGTTGTCTCAGAACTCCCCTATTGATGTCATTATACTCTGTAAAACTTTAATCAATGTGAATGACAAAAATAATTCCGAAAATAAAAGTAATCTAGTCTGATGATCAAATAAAAAACTTTAATACCACACATGGTTCACTGGATACCCTGGAGCCTACGTCATAATTGAGTGCCTGGTTGGTATGGCAAAGCAAGTTTCTCACGTTGGATAGTTGTTTAGTTATGTACAACTCCCTGGTTACATGTAGGCCTAATTACATGTACTGTGTTGTACTCTTGAACTTTAGTAATAAACATAATATCAACATGGACTCACCAAATTTTTTACAAAATCTATCCTGATGGAACAATCGTACATAAATCTACCAAATAAATTTTCCCAACTTTCTCAAGTAAAACGTATTTCCTATAGTAAGAACCATTGAAAATACTGAACGGCATAAAAATACATGTAGTTATTCACACTGTCCTTGAAATCTCCCTCAAACAATTTGGTTTGAGCTTCAGAACAATTACTTAAAAATATCAAGGAGTTTTCCTGGTAAAATGAATAGGAAATGTTTGCCCACCCCATTGTAGGATAGAGCTGTTTTGAGCTGGAAAACAAGCAAGTAGTCATAGTGGATGGGATCTTACATTAAATGACACAAATAAACTAATTACTCACCCTCGACTTCAAATAAACTAACAAAATGGCAATCCACAGAGTTGCTAATCTTATCGCCTCTGTCACATATAATTTGTAAAATGTTCAAATGTTTTGATCAAATTATTTGACCTCTGACCTTTAAATGACCTTTCCCAATTTGTGCGGTACATACCCTGCATTACCTTCCACCAAGTACAGCTCCAAGGAAGGCGACAAACAGCTGCTGCTGCAGTCAACCAAGACATCACCCTCAGTAGCAGGCTTTCCAACTGACTCACCCATCTTCTCGGCCGAGGCCAAGGCCATCATTACTCGCTCAGCCACTTTGCCATCTTCTCAGACTCCAAGTCTGTCCTTACTTCTTTACTCAATCTTAAATGGGATAACCCCACATACCAACTCCTCCGTAAACACCTTCCACCCCCTCCTTCCCCCTCTCAGCAGGAAAAGTATTCTTTTCTTCTGGATACCCCTCCCCAATGACAGCTCCCCTTTTGCCCCCCTCCCCTTTTCCCCCTCTCAGCAGGAAAAGTATTCTTTTCTTCTGGATACCCAGCTATGTTGGCATCCCCACAATCTCCTCCGGCAATGACAGCCCACTTTAGATGCAGCCGGCTCCCCCACCCCTCTGCAACAATTGCCATTGCCCTCAACCTCCCCCCTACCCCCCAGAGTTTCCCAAACTCAATAGCCTTTCTGACATCAAACCGCTTCATTGCTTCCCTCTTGTTTGTGATCGCTCCACTTTGGTTTTTCAAACCCTCATCCCAGCTTTCTGGCTGGCTCTACTCTCCTTCCTACCTCTGGAATGATTTAACAAATTGATAACAAACTCCAAACAAACAAACATTCAGCCTACCATTCTGATCAAACCCACCATCCACAATCTTCTCCGTGATCTGGAAATCATCCATAAAAAGGAAATCAAAATCATCCTCTCTCTGGTAACAGTTGAATCAGTCCTACTCTAACAACACCTGGACCTTATAAAACCAAAAAGCTTCAAAGAATTACTGTAGCTTCATATTTGGTGTAGTGACAACCAACATATGGTCAAAGCTTTAGGAAGCATAGACCAGCACATGGTCAAAGGAAGCATAGACCAACACATGGTCACAGGAAGCACAGCAGGCAAAGCACCACCTTCACTGATATGCTTCAAAAGAGACGACTGATCTCAACATCAGACATGAAAGCAACAATGCTGGAAAGAATTATCTGGAAAGGATATGTTTCTTTGGTTCAATTGGAAGATTGGCCAAATTAAGTACAGTAGTAGTAGTTCTATGCAGAAATGACAAAAAAAAATATTCATTCTTGTATTTCAGAGATTATGTGACTATGTGTGTGGTCTTCTTTTGGAGGAGTCAAATGTCCAACCAGTGTCAACTCCTGTCACAGTCTGCGGTGATATCCATGGTCAGGTAAGCACAGCGGCCACAGAAAATGTTCAGAAGTGGTGGTGGGAGGGGAAAAACCATGAAATATTTTCATTGTAATATCTTTGTTGTGATTTGCTTTAACATAAATTGGGTTTGGCCAAAAAGGTGACGTAGTCAAAACAGGAAGACCATGGCCTCTGACATCCGCTCTTCCAAAACCCCCTCTCCAGGCACCACTGGTAAAAGTCATTTGTCTCAACACATTGAGCTCCTTCCTGACTACTGATGTATTGGGGGTGATTTTGTGAGTGCATTTTATAATGAAATTTGCCTGAATGTAGATAACCTGAATAGAAATTTGCAACACAGTGTAGGTCCATGCGGGTGACCAAATGTGGGAACTTGGTACCTGAAATTTTAAGTGCTGTTAAACACAAACAAACGTGAGTATCTTTAAAAAAAGTATTAGAACATTGGAAAGAGAGAAAAAGTGTTGTGTTGGTAAAGCTCATTGACTTGTTGTAGATTGTAACAGCCCAAAATGTTTATATTTTATTCTTTAAATTTCTGTCCTAAATTTCAATCAACGGAAATCATCAGACTGTTTTTCTAAATTTTGATTGAGGGTAAGATAGAGATGTGAAACCTCATGACCATATTTAACTGCTCCCATTCATATGATTTTGGTAAAGGACTGAACAAGAATAACGTATTCGACGTAATAAGGGCCCGGGGCACTTACGAAAATAGGATTGAGTCACTTTGTAGGCCCAAATTTTCTTCCTATAAGCGCCGGGATGCGTACAGTGTGCTATTGGAGCTGCTTTAATGTGAACTGATTCTTAACTAGCCCCACAATAACCATCACAAAAACATCGTCAGCATCAAGACACAAAATAAGCAAATAATAAAACTTATTTTAAGTCTTTAAATTAATCAAATAAATTATGTTATAAATCAGAAAATGTTGGGTGAGTGCTTATTAAAGCAGAGGCGCTTAACCCTTACTCTACCAGCACCTTTTTGAAAATGCGCTCAGAAGGCGGGGCCAAAGATGGGGCACCCAAAACGGCGATAATATCGCCGCGTGGTAGAGTAAGGGTTAATACGTCGAATACGGTATTAAGCTACATCAGAAAATTCATAGGTTTTCTAATTGTTATGTCACAAATTGAATTAAAACTTTCAAGTATTTATCATCAGAAGGGTGTAAAATTGCAATTGCTGTGAAAGAACCAATTTTTAATCATTTTTAGTGAATTTTTCTGAATTTTCATGCTTTATATCTGATTTTCTTTGTGTTAAGCTCAGGTTGTCTCTACAGTACTTATCCATAGATCTTTAAAAGTTGATATGTTTTTCTTTTTGTGCAGTTTTATGACCTGGAGGAACTGTTTCGAAGAGGCGGTCCAATCCCAGACACTAGTTACGTCTTTATGGTAGGTACAACCTCTGCTGTGAAAGAATTCTTTTTTTACAATGTGAATTATCCAATTATTAAGTGGAGAAGTAGAAAAATCTGAATTGAATAAGATATACACCTGTATGTATTGCTTTGCCTTGCACATACTGTACCACATGGTCTGTGCAGTTATATAGGCCTATCATTTTCAAAATTATGTAAAGTGTGAATTTCGTCACAAGAAAATTGTTTCACACAGCACCTGCAAACCTGCTACATACCAACGACATCACTTCACTGTAGTTTTTGATCGGCTTGTCAGTATATGTGTAAATATGATCTGCCAATCAGAAGCTTTGAATTGTGTTGCATAGTCCTCTCCACATTAAAACGGGAGCTGGCCTTTGAATAATCATAATGTGAGGTGCTTATATAGCGCTTTCCAAGGACATGTGCCTCCTGAAATTGCTTCAAATATGGTAGAAACCAACTGTCTACACAGACCAATACCTTTCTTAAAGGTCTATGCTATGGACAGGTAGAAAAGTGTTTTGATCAACCTATAACCAAAAAGAGCATTAAATTCTGAATTTAGCATAGAAATAGCATGTCTAGTTTTCAAATTATGAGTAATCAAAATTTGAACATATTTATATAAATTGAAAAAATATGATGTATGAACAGCAGCAAAACACCTCAAAACACTTTTGTTTTTCTTTATATTTCTTCCCTTAATTTCAGACCTTGAAAATGTTAAAAATGCCTTCTCCAGCTTTAGATTGGTTGGTGGTATGGTAAAGATCAAATCCTTTCATTAGAATTATCTTCCCTTTTTCAAAGAGAAATGACAGAGGGTTAAAAGCATTGGATTTAATTATTGACATGGCTGACCTCTGGACTCCTTCAAGGAATATATATTACAGTGAGTGACCTGAATTTCAACCACCCCTAATGGTATCACCTTAGCAAAGTCAGACATAATTATTATAATTGCCAATTGTTAATTCAAATCTATTTCTCTAATTAGATGCTTCATAAGTTGATTGTGCTGTTTAGAATAACAATTAATTGAAGTTTATTTCAATTAGTACCGACAATTGAACATTGTACACCTGCTGGGTACTTAGACATGTTTAACACATGGTGGTTGAAATTTGGATCAGTCGCAGAATGTTCCAATTGACCAAAACTAAAATATTCTTACCAACAAAGTGACACCATTTATCCCGAATCGATCATCATACATTGTTTCAAAAGATTGGAGATTAAGTTGGAACATTGAGTCAATACTTAGTTTTCATTTTGAAAACAATCACAAATTTGTGCCTTAAGTGGTTGAAATTCAGACCTACCATCCTAGGAACTGATACCTTTTTTTCTTTCTTTCAGGGAGACTTTGTAGACAGGGGCTATTTCAGTCTAGAGACCTTCACCAGATTATTAACCCTGAAAGCTAAATGGCCAGATCGCATCGTTCTTCTTCGAGGGAATCATGAAAGTCGTCAAATTACTCAGGTGTATGGATTCTATGGTGAGTTCAGGTTATCAGGCACTGTATTAAAGATGATCATAACATGCTATATAATAACATATATGTAGAATTCATTAAATCATCTGTTTTTAGATTTACTTGGACATCCACTCACTTCTGAGACCAAGGAATAGGAAGCCATGTATAATACCCTTCTAAGGCTGTTTTGGTGTTGTACAGGAGGTGTTGTTAGCATTTTGGATTTGGATGTGTTGCCGAGGCTCAAAGTGGCACCCAACAAATGCCGTACAAGCCTGTATTATCCTTGCTCCGATCCCTTATGCTGAACACCAAGCGATACTGAGGGCAGCAGGTCCTCTTTGTTTAAGTCGTTGGTATGACTTGACCGGAGATTGAATCCACGACCTTCTGGCTGTGAAGTAGGTGCTCTACCAATTGAGCTAAAAAGACTGTCTCTTTAGAATCTGGACCTTTTAGCATATTTTCTGGATCATTTTAGGTTATTTATCTTTTTTGTTTTGGGGGTTCGTACAACCCTTTCTATTCCATGATTACTACACCCATGCTGTAAGAGAGAATTGACGATTAAATCAGCTAGATCATTTCATGATTAATAACAGTCTGTCTGAAGTAATGTTTACACATGTCTAGTCTGGTGTGGGCATTGTAAATTTTAAAATTCGTTTTCTCAGCAATATTGATTTGTTCGTAGATGTCTTATACAGGTGGAGAAGTTCTCTCTTATCTTATAACACCAAAATATCAAAACCAAGACTGCATGGTGAGTGAGATGGCTCATGGAGGGTCTAGCTTGAATACAAGGATTTCATTTCTGTACATGTTGGTCCCAACATGTATGACTCCCATTTCTATTATGCCATCTCTTTTTGCAGCTATTCTTTGAATTCCTCTTAAACTATAAAATTCTCTCTCCAGTGATAAGACTCACTCTTAGTACTTTTGTTTCAATCTCTCAGTGGCATGGTCCCAGTTTATTTGTCCAACATGTTTCATTACAAACAACTAGATACTCCCATGTATTGGAAGATAATTGTTGTCTTAAAGTTCCCAAATTTAGATCCTTGTTTGGTAATCAATTTGAATATCCATGAACCAAAGCTAATGTATGAAATAATCTGCCCCTTTCAATCAAATCTGCTAGATCCCTTCAACAATTCCACCATTTACTTTAGACGTATCTTCTTGATTGTGCTTTCAATTCTGTTATTTAATCTGTATCTTTGTCCAATAGTATCTTGTTACTATATTTACTATTTCATATTTACTATAATTTTAATATATATTTGCTTGAGTGTCAGCAGCATTAACCCTTACTCTACCAGGGCTTTAAAAAGAGCGACCCCAATTTTCGTAACTTTTTTTTCATATGCATTTTTGACAACTTTCCTTTCATTTTCTTTCTTACAAGTTTGGTTGGAATAGATGCTAAGATATTGATCTTTTGAGTAATTAGAACCAATTTAGGAAATATTGGACAAAATTATGCAAATTAAGCAATTTTTGGCTAAATTTGGTCAACAAATGGTCAATCTATGCAGAAGTATAAATTCTTGTCAATATTGAAAACAGAGATTTGTGTTACATATTTGGATTTTTTTTTTAGATTTTTTTTCCAATGATACTAATCTGTAATTTTGAGAAAGAAAGGAGAGATGAAAACACATCAAAAATGATAAAAGTCAAACGTCCCCTGAAAGCTGCAGCAGCAGAAAAATAGTAACGCAGTGGTCACGGTGAGACTCGAACCCGAAGTGCTCGCATGCTAGTCACGTACATTTCCTCTGCACCACGTAGTCGTTCAAATTGGAGAGGTGTAATTCATTTCTTATAGGATAGGTTCTAAATAGAGGGGGTATGCCTTTATTTATATATCAAATGAAAGGAAATTTTAAGTGCTTTCGAACGGCTGTTCAACAAAGCATGTGTGACGTGCGGTTTGGGTTAGATGATTTAAAAAAAAAAAAAGGTTCCAAAATGGCAGAAATTCATGAAACTTAAAAAAATTTCTCCAGAACAAAAGATTGCAAGTAGGGATTAAAGAAAATATACCAGAAACCAATACTATCATGTCTTAGAACTTGCGTGTTTGATTTTGAAACAAAAATGTGATCTTGAAGTTATCGTAAGATGTAAAAGAGAAAAATAAAGAAATCGTAAATTTTTTAGCAATTATTGAGTTCTACCCTTTTTCGATGTCCTTTTCCTAAAAATTATGTAATATGACCCTTATGAAAAAGTTTAATTTTGTGAAAGAAATATCCGAGTACTTTAAAATGATACCAAGATTACTCCTATAGGACTGTGGTAAAGTCCAGATTTTTGTTTTTTTAAAAGTGGTTTGAAAACGGTGATACTATCACAGCGGGTAGAGTAAGGGTTAAAATAAGTTTTGTATTAGATAATACACAATGTGAATGTAAAAATTAAACTCTTTTGCATGGTGTGGCACCAGGTCATCTTCTTACCAGCACACATTCTACTGAGGTTGAACCAGCCATGTAGCCACAATTATTGACAAAACTGTTGTAATACATATCTGGTATTTATTCTTCTGTATTTTCAAAAATAATGTCGTAGATGCTTATCCCCTGCCCCCACTCCCCTCCCCCCATTGAATATTAATGTCCACAAGTGTTAAAATGTTCCCATTTGAAGATAGAAGGAGAATTTCTGAGGCATTAAGAGAAAGCTGATAGTTCTCAGCAACATTGAAGAGGGAGCTTGGTTCTTCAATCAGTTTTTTTGTTCCAATATTTGTGCAAGACATTTCCCCATTACAAAGTGTTGCATAAAATTGTGATGTTACTCAGTTTTGGCACAATACAATTTTTTTGGTACGTATGTGCTAGTTCCAATTCCACAATTTTTTATACAGTTTTACTACTTAAAACCATTTTACAAAGAGTGTATATTTGTCTTCATACAGGTTAAGCCTTGTAGCATGGCCTTGTATCCTATGCTACATATATACCTTGCAGCACGGCCTTGTAGCCTATGCTACATATATACCTTGCAGCATGGCATTGTAGCCTATGCTACATATTGTACTGTACATACCTTGCAGCATGGCCTTGTAGCCTATGCTACATATATACCTTGCAGCATGGCCTTGTAGCCTATGCTACATATCTACCTTGCAGCATGGCCTTGTAGCCTATGCTACATGTATACCTTGCAGCATGGCCTTGTAGCCTATGCTACATATATACCTTGCAGCATGGCCTTGTAGCCTATGCTACATGTATACCTTGCAGCATGAAATAGCCTATGCTACATATATACCTTCCAGCATGGCCTTGTTTCCTATGCTACATATATACAGTACCTTGCAGCATGGCCTTGTTTTCTATGCTACATATATACCTTCCAGCATGGCATTGTAGCCTTGCTACATATATACCTTGCAGCATGGCCTTGTAGCTTATGCTACATATATACCTTGCAGCATGGCCTTGTAGCCTATGCTACATATATACCTTGCAGCATGGCTTTGTAGCCTATGCTACATATATACCTTGCAGCATGGCCTTGAGCCTATGCTACATATATACCTTGCAGCATGGCAATGTAGCCTATGCTACATATATACTGTACCTCGCAGCATGGCCTTGTAGCCTATGCTACATATCTACCTTGCAGCATGGCCTTGTAGCCTATGCTACATTTATACCTTGCAGCATGGCCTTGTAGCCTATGCTACATATATACCTTACCTTATCGTGGCCTTGTAGCCTATGTTACATATATTCCTTGCAGCATGGCCTTGTTTCCTATGCTACATATATACCATGCAGCATGGCCTTGTAGCCTATGCTACATATATACCTTGCAGCATGGCATTGTAGCCTATGCTACATATATACCTTGCAGCATGGCCTTGTAACCTATACTACATATATACCTTGGAGCATGGCCTTGTAGCCTATGCTACATATATACCTTGCAGCATGGCCTTGTAGCCTATGCTACATGTATACCTTGCAGCATGGCCTTGTAGCCTATGCTACATGTATACCTTGCAGCATGGCCTTGTATCCTATGCTACATTTATACCTTGCAGCATGGCCTTGTAGCCTATGCTACATGTATACCTTGCAGCATGGCCTTGTAGCCTACAGTATGCTACATATATACCTTGCAGCATGGCCTTGTAGCCTATGCTACATATATACCTTGCAGCATGGCCTTGTAGCCTATGCTACATATATACCTTGCAGCATGGCCTTGTAGCCTATGCTACATATATTTTCCTTGCAGCATGAAATAGCCTATGCTACATACATAACCACGATTGATAGCAGAGGTTGCGTTAGATTTGTTTGCCTGTCATATTTGGTTACGACAAGCCCTTGAATTTCGGCATATTTTGTAAATTTTGTATGTACAGGGTACTGCGTAATGTACAGGGCATTGCATAATGTACAGGGTACTGCGTGCCAGCGAAGCATGCAAGTAATTGTTAACACACACACTTGTGTTGGCCTGCCTCGCTAAAGTGAATGAAAATTGCACTCTAAATACCAAAAACATTAACAAATTGGATTATCATTATCATAAAAAATATTAAGAAAAAGTTCATAACCAAATCCTTGTATAATGTTGATTGTTGAATCATGAAATTTGGGTTAACAATCCCAAAATAAACTAGAAAATACTTTTGTTTATCGTATCCAAACTTTCATTAGGTTTTAGTGAACTTTGACCAATTGTCAACGATAATATACTATGAAGATCTCGAACACTCCTACTTCTTTACAATATAGTAACTTGACTTGCAGATTGTGATCACTTCACAGACACACGATCAACACGATACAGAAGGAATGTAGAATCCTAGCTAATAATATTGTTGACAATTGACAGCCTGCATTCATAACAACAACAAAACTTTCATGTATACTGTACAGTATACGTACATCATGCATAGGGTCTATGTACTAGCCTATATGTGTTTATGTACAGCACTATGGGCATGTTGAATCATTCGGCTGTTAGTCTCGTAGTTGTATAATTTTTCTTTTATTTATGAATAATTCAAAATCATTTTTGTGTGAAATAAAACTTTGAATCGCATCAGATAGGTACAGTAAGATGTTCATGATTTTTATTAATGTTAATGAAAAACTCTGGCGTAAAATGCCACATGATATATCTAAATCTTACGAGGCAGGTACAACCTGTGTCGTAAGAAATTTTAGCCATGGCGTAATATATGACAAATTTGTCATTAACGTGATCTCTGATTGGTAGTAAGTATTTCAAAGCTTCATGTTACATTTCACTGGTTGTTTTATGTTCGGTAATTTTTAGTTAGCCTGGATCATCCCTGTATTTTCTGTTAAAGTTAGGTTTAATAAAATTCCTTTAACACTCAGTATTTTGTTTAAGGAACATGATTTTGGAGTAAAATCTCTTCAGCTCTTCAGCTGTACTCTCAAGAAAGGTGCAATTGTTTTGATCAGGTAGATCTCATATTTTGAGCAGATCAGACAAAGTTTCTTATTCGTCTTTTTCTATAGATGAATGCCAGACCAAGTACGGCAATGCAAACGCTTGGAGGTACTGCACCAAAGTCTTCGACTTGCTGACCATTGCAGCGGTAAGTTACATTCTGTGTCACCATGCAGCTGAATTCAATACATCTGATTATTGTAAGATATAAGAGAATTTGCCGAAAAGGAAAGAAAAATAAAGAAAAGGCCAAAAAAACTACATCTTAGTTTCTGATTTTATCATCCCAAAATATTGGGTCAGTAGTTACGGAAAAAGTATAATTGGGAAAAAGAAAATTATTCTGCTCTTTGATTCTGATGCTTATAGCATAAGGAATCTTGATAAATGGATGTGTTGTGGTCTGTAGATAATCCCTGTAGATTAAATACAAGAATTAAATATAATTAATTAGCCCATTGCTGATGTCATATGAGAGCATCAAATTTGTAAACACTTTGTGAATTTCCTTGCTCTGCAGGACGTTTTTGGCCCCAAAAATCACATAATACATCAATAGGCGGGGCCCCTTGACCCCACTAAATGGAGTAGTAGAACGCCTCATGCTGCATGCTCACACTTGATGCCTATGGTGTCAGCGATGGGCTCATCGATTCTTTTTTAGGTTTTTATTTTATCTTCACTCACATAACTGTACAAAGGACCAAGATGGAATTTCAGCTGATCTCAGAGGTCTGGAGGGATCTCCTCAGTTGTGGGCAAAGAAATCTTTTCTTTTCTTTTTATATCAAAAAGTATGTTATGCTATTATAGAAACGACAAGCAAAACTCTTGTTTAAGATAGAAGTTCATCTCAACAAAATTGCTTGAAACTTCACAAGTAAATCTGATATATACTGTGGCGTGCATTTCTTTGCAACATGGCTACCAATCAGGAACTTTAAATTGTATCTCCACATTAACAAGAAAATGGCCTTTAAAGATTAAAAAAAATCATTTGAATAATTCCATGAATTTTGCACAGACCATGTTGAAAGATTTTAATCTTCTTAACCTCTGGACCTTATTAAATTCGCTGCTAAAAAAAGACCCATAATTAACAATTTTGTTTTTAATATCAAATCATGCATATTTGGCCATGAAGGTTTATCCCCAGTTTGCTAAGCATAAGTGGATGAGAGCATATGACCCCCCCTCCCCATTCCTTCCCTGGAGAGAACACTAGTTCCTATCACAGGTCTAATGGACTCCTCAGCAGTGCTGGTACTCATTTTACAGCTAGGTGGACTGGAGAAAGTAGAGTAAATTGTCTTGCTGAAGGACACAATACAGCATATTATCATTTCTCTAAAAGTACTAATAGACAGGTCTGGATTTCAATATTTGTGTTTGAAAAAAGTGTTGTAGGCATTGCATGTTAAAAGTGAGTAAACAAGCTTTTCTGGATAATTTGAAGGTGCTGAATTCAAAACTTTTGTTTACCACTCAATTTTTTAGTTTTTCACTTTGAAATGGCAAAAGACAAAATGGCCACCATTTCAGTGTTATTTTATCATTACCTACAAACTCCATGGGACTAAATCAACCTCCTATGCTACAAACAAGGAGTGGTTTAACAGCTCTCTAAATAAACCACCTTCAGCAGTGAGAGCACACTGCATACCTTGCGTTTATGATGGCTTGACAATCAAATAATCCAAAGCCTTCCTGGACTGAATTCAATGAGGAGCACAGTGCAGTTAATACTGAAATGACCACTGCAGGGTATCAACTAGTCATATGACCACTGCAGGGTATCAACTAGTCATATGACCACTGCAGGGTATCTACCCATCATATGACCACTGCAGGGTATCTACCCATCATATGACCACTGCAGGGTATCTACTAGTCATATGACCACTGCAGGGTATCTACTAGTCATATGACCACTGCAGGGTATCTACTAGTCATATGACCACTGCAGGGTATCTACTAGTCATATGGCCACTGCAGGGTATCTACCTATCATATGACCACTGCAGGGTATCTACCCATCATATGACCACTGCAGGGTATCTACCCATCATACGAACACTGCAGGGTATCTACCCGTCATATGACCACTGCAGGGTATCTACTAGTCATATGACCACTGCAGGGTATCTGCCCATCATATGACCACTGCAAGGTATCTACTAGTCATATGGCCACTGCAGGGTATCTACCCATCATATGACCACTGCAGGGTATCTACCCATCATATGACCACTGCAGGCTATCTACCCATCATACGAACACTGCAGGGTATCTACCCATCATATGACCACTGCAGGGTATCTACCCATCATATGACAACTGCAGGGTATCTACCCATCATATGACCACTGCAGGGTATCTACCCATCATATGACCACTGCAGGGTATCTACCCATCATACGACCACTGCAGGGTATCTACCCATCATACGACCACTGCAGGGTATCTACCCATCATACGACCACTGCAGGGTATCTACCCATTATATTTATGATGGGTAGATACTGATTCATGTAAAAAGCTTAGCCTCTCCTATGCTTTTAGAGTCCTCACCAACACCCAGAACCCTGTTTACAACCTCATTAGGTACCCCAATTTCTCCTCCCTCTTTGATAGGACTAAAACCCTATTGCCTCCCTTCAGCTTACGCATTAAATCAGACCTCTTTCAACTTGGCATCAACCCCGCCACTCGGCACCTATTCCTGGCCCACTTTTCCGCCTTGGGCCAGCCCCCTTCCTTCTGTCCACCTAGACCTCTCCACTTATAACAAAACTCAAACTCACCCTAATCTCTTCATCAATCTCCACAACCAAATCAAAGACCAACTCTCAAATTACACCTCCATCTATACTGATGGCTCCAAGGAAGGCAACAAGACAGCTGCTGCTGCCATCATCCAAGACATCACCCTCAGTAGCAGACTTCCTGACCACTCATCCATCTTTTCAGCCGAGGCTAAGGCCATTCTCCTCGCCCTCAACTTTATTGAGTACTCTTCTCTTAGTCACTTTGCCATTTTCTCTGACTCAAAGGCTGTTCTTACTTCATTACTCAATCTTAAATGGGATGACCTCACCTGCCACCTCCTCCTCCGGAAACTCTTTTCTCCCACCCTCTGCAGAAAAAGTGTTCTTTTCTTCTGGATACCCAGCCATGTTGGCATCCCTGGCAATGACAGGGCTGATACAGCCGCTAAGCTTGCCCTTAACCTCCTCCCTTCCCCTTTTCCCAAAACCCTCTCTGACATCAAACCGCTTTATCGCTTCTCTTGTTCGTGACCGCTGGCAAACCTTTATGGAACTTCCAAATTGATAACAAACTCCATGTTATCCAGCCCACAATCCCGATCAAATCCACCATCAACAACCTTTCTCGTGATCGACAACGCTCATATTACCCGTCCTTAGAATTGGTCACACCCACCTCACTCCTCCCACCTCCTTATTGGTTCCCCAACCCCTCTGTAACAATTGCCACTGCATCCTCACAATCCAACACGTTCTCCTTTGCTTGCCCCCTGTACAACCTTCCCAGAGCTTCTCGCTCCCCACGACTCAATTGCTGAGTTCTTCCAAAAAAATCCTCCGATAAAATAGTCTCCTTCCTTCAGCATGCATCCTCTACAACCATATTTAATTCTCCTCTTCCACCCCCTCTACTTTGTTTTTAGTTTTACCCATGCACCTCCTCTCTCGATCACTGCTTTCTGGCTTTTGTTCTTGAATTTCTCTCATTCTTCCCTGGTCTCTTTCCTTACTACCTCTAAAATGATCTGACCTCTCAGGCACAATTTGACCTTCGTTGTCGTGGTGCCGTTAAGACCTCATCAAACAAACAAACAAACATGATGGACATGATATTGATACTCTGAACACTGTCCCTCAAAGAGTATTACACCACACAATTTTTGAATCAGAAACACATTGTCAAAACAGTTTGATGAAGCCTTGTTTCCGAAGTTGATGAAGTGGTCAGCACCAGAATATGACAATTTTCTCATTCCACGCCTTGGAGGACTACATACAGCCATGAACTTTCAACTAGTCATTGAACAGCGCATGCAAGATTTTGGTTTAGCTGATTTGTTCTAGGAGCCAATGCAACATATTTGCCAATGCAACACATATGCCAATGCAACACATATGCTAATGCAACACATATGCCAATGCAACACATATGCTAATGCAATGCATGTGGCAGGCAAAGCATATACATGTGCCTTCCAAGTTAACAAGATCACAGTACAGGCATTGTGGCAGCTAATTCTTCACTCAATTCTTGTACATAGATGAACATGATAAAGAGTTGAGAGAGAAACTACAGAACGCCATGCAACCCAATCAAATTTTTGTTGTAGAGTTGTTATTCACCCTATCAATGGAACAGTTTTGGCAGCACATGGATGCCTTTGGTCAGAAACTACAGAAAGATGATCCATTCTTTTGTTGTTCACCCGAGCACAACGTGATGGTATAGTATATGGGACTTGCACATGTATTCCTTCATATGGAGGTTACCTCTCTTCTTAAGGTGCGATCACACCCATTATGCAAGATGGGAATTATCTACCTGACAGAAATGAACTTTGGGCAGCAGCTGGATGGGGTTGTTGAGCAGCGACTTCTTCTACCTCCTGACAGTGCAAGTCATACCGATTTCAATGCTCCTTTGCACAGGAAAAAAAATAGAGACATTGTCATCTCTGTATGCTGTTAACTGTAAACAAACCACAGCTAAGCAGACATCCATCGAAAGCATTCTACACTGACTTGTGACAGCTTATAAGGCAGGACATCATGTAAATTTGGACCAGAATCATGCAACATGAGTTAATACCTGTGCCAATTTCACTAGCTGCTATGAATGGAAACCTGCACACAGGCAAACTTCCTGCCTAACTCAGGTGACACTTAGTAGAACTACTTACTTAGTGATTGATGTTCAGGCAATGGGGATGACCCTTGGCAAGCCCTGCAAGAATAACCACTTTTAGGGGAATATGCAGGTGTGTTTGTGAAGACAGTTTTTGGCATGGGTACAGAATTTGACTGGATTGGTGTTAACTTTTGACAGATCTATGCAAACAAGATTCAATTGAGTCTGGCACCAGAATGAAACATAGCAGGATGGCGGCCAATTTGCAGGGTAATAGAAAACAAATCTGTTCCTCTTAGTACCGGATAAATGGTCTGAATGGCCGAGCTTCTTTATGGGCTGCTCATGGCATGTGCTTCATCCATTATTGTGCCCAGAACACTTGTAGTAGCTGGAGGATACAAAGAGATGTGAAATCTTCAGATCCAAGAATGGACATTGTCCTACAGGCTACCCATGCGGAGGCGGAGCCTTGTGCTACACAGTGCTCACACCAACTTCTAAACAGTGCTGGTTTCAGTGCATGACAACGATTTTCCTTGCCTTGTTAACAACACCTTTAGATACATGCAATGCACTTAGCTTTCAATGAAAGCACGGACTTCTAAAAAGCCTAAGTGGCACATTCCCATTGATACATTCCACCAGGAGCTAAGCAATAGTCACATGAAAGCTTTGCTGCCATTCCATGCCATTGCAGGGTGGGACATTGTGTCACTGTTCAGCTCGCCAATCATGAAAAGTGTTCCAGACAAATAATCAATTTTTGGAAAATATACAGGCACATGGGATGTCAGGAAGATGTAATCAAAGCTGCAGAATTGTTAATATGTTGCTTGTTTAGGCTGCCTGACGATGTGGACGCTTGTGACAAGGCCCTGCAAAGATCGTTCCCAGGAAGCATTACCACCAACATCTAAAGCAGTGAAACTACATATTAGATGTGTACATTACCAGACCAAGATATGGAAGCAAGCAACGTCACTACACCAGATCTCCCCCAAGTAACAGACATGGGTTGTCAAATATTGATGGAAACTTAGTGCCAAAATTAACCCTTACTCTACCAGGGCTTTGAAAAAAGCAAGCCCAATTTTCGTGACTTTTTTCATATGAATTTTTGACAACTTTCCTTTCATTTTCTTTTACACAAGTTTGGTTGAATAGAGGCTAAGATATTCATCTTTTGATTAATGAAAGCAAAATTGGGAAATATTGGACAAAAATATGCAAATTAAGCAATTTTTGGCTACATTTGGTCAACAAATGATCAATGTTTGCAAAGTATAAGTTCTTGTCAATATTGAAAACAGATTTGTGTTACATATTTAGATTCTTTATGAAATTTCCTTTCCAATGATGCTAATCTATAATTTTTAGAAAGAAAGGAAAGATGAAAAAACACCAAAAATAATTATAGTCAAAAGATCCCTGAAAGCTGCAGCAGAAAAATAATTATGCAGTGGTCACGTCACGGTGGTCACTATGCCCTCATTTATATATCAAATGAAAGGAAATTGTAAGCACTTTCGAAGGGCGGTTCAACAAAACATGTGCGATGTACGGTTTGGGTACACGATTTTTTGAAAACAACTGGTCAAAAACGGCAGAAATTCGTGAAATTTTGAAGAAATTTCTCCAGAACTAAAGATTGCAGTTAGGGATTATAAAAATTAGACCAGAAGCCAATACAATTATGTCTTAGGACTTGTGTGTTTGTTTTTGAAGCAAAAATGTGATCTTGAAGTTATTGTAAGATTTGAAAAGGAAAAAAAAAACATTTTGTGTAAGTTTTTTCTTCAAAAATCTGTAATATGACCCCTATAAAAAAGTTACATTTTGTGAAAGAAGTATCCGAGTACTTTAAAATGATACCAAGATTACTCCATAGGACTTTGGTAATGTCCCGATTTACATTTTTTGAAAAAGGTGGTTTAAAAATGGCCATACTATTGCCGCGTGGTAGAGTAAGCTAGGGTTAATAATCCTTCCCCTCCCAAAAGTATGCAGCGTAATTGTCACATGCAACTCCACCCAAGCATGTCTAAGCCATAATTGCGACTAATTGTCACCATTTGTTGTTGGTATCAATGACAATGAAGTAAGGGATCAGGAGCTGCTTAAATTATTGCTGTCATACAAATGTCCTGCAAGAACACCACTAGCATGCAACCATTTTGATGTTCTTAATATTTATTGTTTAGGAAAATGAACGAGACTCTATGTCATATTTAGCTTCAAAATTTACACATTTAGCCACAGGAATTGATAGTAATAACAAGATACTGTCAGAAATAGGCAATTTAATGTCAGCCATTTCGAAATCAAAGATGGTAGCCACTTTGAAATCCAAGATGGTAGGAAAATTTAGAAACCTAGATGGAAGAATAATTAGAATCCTCAGTATTAGAAACATAGGTATCTTTTTATCTTTCTGTGTTGCTATACTATAAGCTAAAACATATGGCGATATATGTTATAAATTGCAACCATTTTGTTTTTGGGTGTTATGGTAAAAACCCCAAAGGTGAGCATAGCAAACATTACACTTTAATTCAACACCCTCAAGTTATCCTAAAAAGTTGTATTTCCACTCTTAAAATGAACCCAATTAATAATGCATTAGGCTGAATTATGAATTCAAGATGGCCGCCATCATGGAATTCAGGGGCAACCCAAACTGGTTATAACTTATGTGACAGCACACTTGGACCCTTTAGTATCAAAACCATGGGCAATGCTATCATTGTAAGCCTTCTGTGTTGCTTACAAGCCAAGTTATAGGGCAAAATACGCTGAAATAGCGGCCATTTGTTTTTTGGTATTTTAGATATGAAAACCCCAAAACTGAGCACGGTAAACAAGTGTTTTTGGATTCAGCACTTCCAAATTATCCTGAAACACTTGTTTACCCACTTTTAACACGAAATGCCTACAGTGTTTATTTTGATTGAAATCTGGACCTGTCTATAATAGCATTGACATCGTCTTTTTCACTTGTGGCTGTTTTTGCCTTCCTCTATTCATATGTTCCCAGGAATTCCATTAAATGATTTGTTCCTGTCTAATTTTATAACAATTTGTTTTACTTCCTTTGCACAGTGATGTCATTGATATAGAGTGACATAAAGTATTAGTTTAGTGGTCAAGCAAGTCCATCATATGAAAGAGGACTTCAAAAGAAACAAAATGGTGGAGAAACTTTCTAAAATCTTATTCTGTTAAGGAGATATGGAAGAGTAAAGTCCTATTTCATGCTGAAATGTTTCTCTTTAAGCCTACCCTCACCCAACATCTTAGTTAATCCTGAAAACTCAGGTATGCCAATTACCAACCCAACTGCCTGTTCAGTGTATTGTGTTTCCACTCCAAACAATAATTGTTTATCTGCCATTCCCGTGCACATCACAGTCAAGTAGCTCAAGTGTGTATAAGATTACAGAAGCCAGTGATGAATAATCAGAGCACTTTTGTGATTAAAATCATTCATCCGTGTTAAGTGTCTTAGTAGGAGGAATTTGTTTGCAAACTGGTGATAAAAAAGTTGTGTATTTATGCCTGAGGTGATGTGTGCATTAACTGTGAATGATTGACGGATTATTCCTCCTAAGGAAAGATATTGCTTCATGTTGAGAAACAACTGAAATTAGACGTTGTGACATCACATCCTCACATTCCTCAAAGTCTTGATATGTACAATTGTATTTTCCAGAAGGTGATTGTTATGAGTCTTGTGACTGCATGACATATGTGATCAGTAACTCTGTGGATTGCATTCTTGTTTTTCAAGTAAGAATGGCCACTTTTTTATAATCACAGTATTTACTGAATCTTGATCACATTACCCACATGTTTGCCAGTCATAAAGAAGAATTTTATCAATTTGTTAAACCTGTCTCTTTTCAATGTTTCTTCTTTTAGATTATTGATGAGAAAGTCTTGTGCGTCCATGGAGGGCTGTCTCCAGATGTGAAAACCATAGATCAGATCAGGATGATTGAGAGAGCTCAGGAGATCCCTCATAAGGGAGCCTTTTGTGATATCCTTTTCATTTCAATCTTTGAATTCCATTTTCTCTGTAATACCTTTATTTCCCCTCAAAGGCAGTGTTCACATTAGTGAGAAAAGGCTAGGGATTCCCCCCCTTTTTTTTTTCCGTAAGCATGCAAAGCATACTGCGAACCTATGTAATGGCGATTTCGTCCGTCCACAGTTTTCCTGAGATTTCCTCAGAAATGTTCAAGGTTTTGAGAATTCCTCAAAAAAAGTTAAAAGTTTCTTCAGATATCCTTATGGACTCGTTAGAATTTCCTTACAAAATGTTAAAGTTTTTCAGAGACATTTAAGAAGGATTGAAGAACAGTTTCCTTAAAAAGTCTACAAAACATTTGATATTTTCTTAGAAGATAACTATAAAATGATATAATTTTCCAAAATCCTTCAGCGATCCTCAAGCGTCTCTTTTGTAGCACTGGAGATTTAAGATCCTTAAAATTCTTCAAAATATTTGGGCACCAATGGTTGTATCAGGCATGATTATTAAGCTCTGCCTTTATTATTGTATTCATTTGCATAAAGCTGCTACAGTATATAAATAACCAGACGTTTTTATTTAATATACCCAGTCAGGGAGTGTGACAGGATGTGACTGCATATGGACATAGGGAGGGCTGCCATGTGGGACATCGATGGGGGCCATGCGAGACATATGATATAATATATACCATGTTGTATATACCAAGGGCTTATCAGGCATAATTACATGTATTTGACTCTGCCTTTTTTTTTCATTATTCAACAAGTCATTTGCATATAAGTTATATGAACTGACACTTTCATATATAGTTTGCTCAATCAGGGACTGATAGCTGGGATGAGACTTCTTATGGCGCCTATGGGATGTCATGTGGGACATGGGGTGGGATGCCATGTGGGACATGGGGTGGAATGCCATGTGGAACAGGGTGGAATGCTATATAGGGTATATGGTGGAATGCCATGGGAATGCATGGGATGGGATGGGGACATGGGGTGGGATGCCATGTGGAACAGGGTGGAATGCCATGTAGGATATATGGTGGAATGCCATGCGGGACATAGGGTGGAATGCCATGAGATGGGATGTCATGTGGGACATGGGGTGGGATGCCATGTGGGATATGGGGTGGGATGCCACGAGTAACACAGAGTGTGTGACATAGGGTAGGAGGCTATGTGAAGCATAGGGTAGGAGGCCATGGGGACATGGGATGTGATGCCATGTGGGACATATAAAGTAGGATGTCATTGGTACATTGGGAGGGATACCATGTGGAACATATGGTGGGATCCAATGTGGGACATAAGGTGGGATGCCATGTGGGACATAAGGTGGGATGCCATGTGGGACATCAGATGGGAAGCCACTGATGTGGGAGACATATGGTGGGATGACATAGGGAGAGATGCCATGTGGGACAAGGGTGGGATGTCATGTGGGACATAAGAAGGGATGCCATGCAGGTCATAGGGTGGGATGCCATATGGGACATGGTGGAATGCCATGTGGGACATATGGTGGAATGCCATGTGGGACATATGGTGGAATGCCATGTGAGACATACTGTATGGTGGAATGCTATGTGGGAGATATGGTGGAATGCCATGTGGGACATAGGGTGGGATGCCATGTGGGTCATAGGATGAGATGCCATGTGGGACATATGGTGGAATAGGACAAGGGTGGGATGGAATGTCATGTGGGACATTGTTTGGGATGCCATGTGGGAGATATGGTGGAATACCTTGTGGGACAAGGGATTGGATGGGATGTCATGTGGGACTTGGGGTGGGATGCCATGTGGGACATGGGATTCCATGTAGGACATGGGATGCCATATGAGACTTAGTGTTAGATGCCATTTTTATAATTAGCCGGATCATATGATATGGGTGTCAATTTGCATGGGCATGCAAACCATGACAGTATTTACCGTTCTAGTTTTAAATGAGAGTTCCCCCTTTAAAATATTACAAGATGGGGAATTTCCTATTGCTTTAGCACATGACATGTAAATCTTAGCACAGATTAGTTGATCAAACCAATAATTCCCCCTCAAATTTCAATTCCTAGTGTGAACAGTGCAAAGGTACAGCCTGGAAAAAGGCTTGAAATAAGACAATGAGTTTTTCTTTAAAGGAGACATGTCTTGTCGTTTTCCTCTTTTGTTGTGATAGAAGTAATAATTATGAGTCATTTGCCTAATTATCAGTTTTCAAAGCAATCTAACATATACTGTGTTTTTCCAAGTAATTAAAACATTAATTCTGTCAAAATTAACTTACACGTGAGCAGCCCTTTTGTTCATACCGCCTTCTAAAAATGATATTTTTGAAGCTCATAAAGTGGCACCTTTTAGATGGTTTGAACTAAGGGTGAAAACTGACTGGTAAATTAACTCTCACATGCCCACCCATGGCATTAGAGCTGGCTATTTTGGTTCTGATGCACTCAGCATCAGGAACCTATGCAGTCATGAAAGTGTGTGTGTGTGTGTTTATGTATGTATGTATATGTCTGTTTGTGACGCCTAGCTCGTAAACATATCTCAACAACCATACACTGGATTCATGTCATATATGGTACACAGATAACCATTAATATGCATAGTGGGCGGGGCTTGATATGATTTTGTTGAAAAGAGCTTGTAAACATGATATCTCAAGATTGATACACTTGATTCATGCCATATGTGGTACACAGATAGGTCTGTAGATTTGCCGTATTGTTGTAGGTGGTGATGTCATGCATATTAATAAGTAGGCGGGCTCAATGTTCAAATCTTTAAATGCTCATATTTTAACAACTGCATGTCTGTTTTGTTAAATATTTGGTATAATAATGATGTAAGCTGTTGTGTATATGGTCATGGTATAAAAATGTTGAATTTGATTAATATGCATACTTTGTAGTTTTATAGCATAGCATAGCATAACAAGGTTTAACATCCTAAAAGCATCCAGTGCTGGACATTATATCAAGATGGCCCACGGCCTTTGATAACCAGTTGTGAACTCACTGGTTGCAGACCCACCGGGATACGAACCCGGGACGTGCGGGTGAGAGGACAAAGCACTAACCAAACACTGCTATCCGGGAATCCTTTGCAAAAAAGGAACACCTCATTGCCATATTTTTAGACCTCGAGAAAGCTTTCGACACTACTTAGAAATACAACATTATTCACAAACTTTACACCATCGGCCTCAGAGGCCACCTCCCTATCTTTATTCAAAACTTCCTCTCACCCAGGCATTTCCAAGTTCGTATTGGCCACAACCTCTCCAACTCCAACCCCCAAGAAGAGGGCGTCCCCCAGGGCAGCATCCTCTCTTCCACTTTCTTCAACCTGAGCATTAACGACATCGCAGACAGCCTTGACCCCAACATCAAACGTGCCCTTTACGTGGACGACTTCACCATCTTCTACTCCTCCCCTAGCTTTTCTCTTGTCAAAAATAGGCTCCAACTCAGCCTCAACCGGCTGCAATTGGTCTCAACCAGCTGCAAGACTGGTGCAACAATAACAGTTTTAAATTCTCCAAAGACAAGACAGTCTGCATGCACTTTCTGTCAATTCAACAACCTCCACCCCAACCCGAAGCTCGTGCTCAATGGCAATCGCATCCGTAAAGTTGAATACACTAAGTTCCTGGGTTTAACACTAGACCCCAAGCTCTCCTACAAGCAACACATCACCAACCTGAAACAGAAATGCAACAGCTCCCTCAACATTCTCCACCTCATCTCCAACACCACTTGGAGTGCGAACCGACATGCTCTCCTCAAAATCTTCAGGCTCACCATTTGTGCCAAGCTTGACTACGGCAATATTGTCTACTGTGTCGGTCACAACTCTTACCTCAACCACATCAACACCATCCAAAATGAAGCCCTCAGGCTTCGTCTAGGTGCCTACAGGACCTCCCCAATCACCAGCCCTTATGTCGAAGCCAACTAACCCCCCTTTCTGCTAAAGTGTAGAAAGCTTAGCCTCTCCAATGGTTTTAGAGTCCTCACCAACACCCAGAACCCTGTTTACAACCTTATTAGGTACCACAATTTCTCCACCCTCTTTGATAGGACTAAAACCTTATCCCCTCCCTTTAGCTTACGTATCGAATCAGACCTTCATCTCGGCATCAACCCGCCACTCCTGGCACCTTCTCCTGGCCCACTTTTCCTCCCTGGGCCACCCCCCTCCCTTCTATCCACCTGAGCCTCTCCACTCATCACAAAACCCAAACCCACCCTAACCTCTTCATCAATCTCCACAATTAAATCAAAGACCAACTCTCAAACTACACCTCCATCTATACTGATGGCTCCAAGGAAGGCGACAAGACAGCTGTTGCTGCCGTCATCCAAGACATCACCCTCAGTACAGTAGCAGGCTTCCCGACTACTCATTTATCTTTTCAGCCGAGGCGAAGGCCATCCTCCTCTCCCTCAACTTTATTGAGTACTCTCCACTCAGCCACTTTGCCATCTTCTCTGACTCCAAGGCTGTTCTAACTTCTTTACTCAATCTTAAATGGAATAGCTCCACATCATACCTCCTCCCAAAACTCCTTTCTCCCACCCTCTGCAGGAAAATTATTCTTTTCTTCTGGATAGCCAGCCATTTTTGCACCCCTGGAAATGACAGGACTAATGCAGCCGCTGAGCTTGCCCTCAAACTCCCCCCTACCATATTTCCCAAAACCCTTTCTGACATTAAACTGCTTATCGCTTTCCTTGTTCGTGACCGCTGGCAAACCTCATGGATCTCCCAAATTGATAACAAACTCCACGTCATCCAGCCCTCCATTCCAGTCAAACCTACCATGAACAACCTCTCTCTTGTCGACAACATTAATATTACCAGTCTTAAAATAGGTCACACCCACCTCACTCACTCCCACCTCCTTATTGGCTCCCCCAACCCCTCTGAAACAATGGCCATTGCACCCTCAGTCTATCACATTCTCCTAGCTTTCCCCTGTACAACCTTCCCACAGCTTCCCTCGCTCCCCACAACTTAATTGCCGAGTTCTTTCAGAAAAACCCTCCTGATAAGATTATCTCCTTCCTTCATCATGCTTCCCTCTGCAACCATATTTAGTCCTCCTCTCCCACCCCCCTCCTATTTTGTTTTCCACCCATGCACCTCCTCTCTCAATTCCAGCTTTGTGTCTTTTAGTTCTCGTATTTCTCTCAATCACCCTGTTTCCTTTCCTTTCTTCCTACCTCTAAAATGATTTACCCTCTCAGGCACAATTTTACCCTTGTTGTCGTTGTGCCGTTAAGCCCTCATTAAACAAACAAACTAACCACTACACTACGGGAGGTCTGTTTATAGTTTTGCTGAGAGAAGCTTGTAACCTCAAGATAAAAACCTGGATTATTGTTGTATGTGATACATAGATAGCTGGTTTGTGGATATGCCCGATTTTTGGTGGTAATGGCATGCTTCTTAATGAGTAGGCGGGGCTTAATGTAAACAAATCATGAAATGCTTATATTTGAAAGTGTTTTGCTTCATATTGGGTATAATTACAATTATCTTGTTGACTAGTTCATACATGTACATGATATACAAATGTTGAATTTCAGTTACATGGGTAGTATTATTTTGCAGAGAAAAGATAAACATATTGTGCATCAGAAACTCAAACCTCTGGTTTTCTGGTTTTACATTTAGGCCACCACTTTTCCAAAAATTGTGGTACCGGTGGGCCAACCTTCATATTCTATATGAGGGCCTGAAGGGCAAAGCTGTAAATAAGATTTATTAAGAGTTTTTATATGATTTGAAGGGAAATATTTATTTTCAGGGGGTACTTTTATCCAGTGTTTTGTCATTATTTTCTTATTAAAATTTAAAAAAAGGATATGTCTCTCCTAGAACCCACCCTTCACGCAAACCAAGTGGTGGTGCCTCTTCTTCTCTTTAGGGATTCACGGTCTCTGATGCCTTTTTCGCTATCTATTGGCCCACTAGTGACAATTCCTTTTTTTTTAAACCTGTCTGGGAGTATGTCACTAGTTTGAAAAAAGTGGTATAAGTTTTCCAGATTTTTTCTAAAAGTAGAATCTTACTTGTTGCTTTTGTTTTTACGGTCCTTAACAACTTCTTCACATCTTGTGTGGTCAGATCCAGACACGGTGGATACATGGGCTATCAGTCCTCGTGGTGCAGGCTGGCTGTTTGGGTCAAAGGTCACAAATGAGGTACTAGCACTCATGATAAATACACTTTACAATAATTGAGTAATGCTATGTTCAAGGAACAACTTTTTAATAAGTTTGTGTTTTTATTTTTGTTTCGTCTCAACTCCAACTGGGAAGTGATAATTATGCTAAGGTTTATTGGCTGAAGTCAATTGTCTAAGGTGAAACTCGCTAAGGTCAATTAAACTCAGTTTCAAACAGTTCAGGCTAATTTATCCCAATCGGGTATAACTGACCCCAATTTGGAGTAGTTGATCTCAATCGCGATTAGCTGATTCAAATTGGAATAAGCTGATCCATATAGACCTTTTAAACTGATATTATCAGAGTGTAAGTACTTTAGTACTTCAAGTAATTATCTGCTCGGGATTTTCTCTTTGTTACCCAACCAATCAGCTGCAGGTACTGGAGCAAAAGTTGTAAGTAACAAAATGTGAGTGTATTGCCTTTGTGTAACACACATACTATTAGCATTTTTTTCATATGCTTGGTGCAAGAATTGTGCAGACGGGCAGGAATCCCAAATTGTTCTCCCATTATTAGAGCTGTGAACGTTTAGGGATTTTAGTAAACGTGTACACGCCCAAAAAAGCGAGCGTGTATCGTGTACACGTGTTTAGTACCGGAATTTTCGGAAATACACCAAAATTGCTCCAAAACTACGAGGCGAAGTAAAAAAAATCGCGCAACAGTATGACAAAAGTACTGACCCCATTGCCCAAATGGACGCTGAGTTTTGCTTTCCAAATCGCAAAAAGTTTACTTCTACAGTATAAATCATCATTTTTATGGAAAATATGAATGGAAATACAGTTTAGAAAAAATAGATAACTTCCTTTTAATGTCATTTAAACTCAACATCGCATAACTTGTTTGGCCCTACTCGCTACGGCTTTTAAAGTTCTACTGTATGTGAAAATCTTGCATACTAGGCCTATGATACCTTGCCGTAAAACATTTCAAAACTACACCACCACACCAGAAGTTCTGAAATATCAGTCCTCTCGAAAAAATGGCCGCCATCTTTGCGACATCATGCAGAATTTCAGCTCTGTTAAAACCTTTTTCTATTTGCTTATTTTGCAATATTTTTTTCTCTTTTGCAAATTTTGTTTGACTTATCAGGTAATATTTACATGTAAATGTACTGATTGTTACGATTGAAGTATTTTGACTAGTGTGTTTTTGGTCGATTTAACAGCTTGTAAAACGAGCCTTGATAGCGTGGGATTTAAAGCCTTATAAATTATGGCCTAACGTTAGTCCTATTGTTAGTTTCACTGTTTACTGCTGCACATTCGCGGTGCATTTTACAAGTTAGCCTACTCAGATTTCGGCGAATCAAAGTGCATAATATCCCCATTCATTGGTGATTACTGCGCATTTGTGATTCGCACATTTAAAAAGGATTATGCTAATTGGGTTTACAGTTTGTAAAAAGTCACTGATTGGAATTTTGTCAGCCGAATGTGTGTGTGATTTGAATCATGAATGATCATATTGATTTTCAACGGCAAGACTGACTATGAAAAATGATTACTCGCAATGAAGTATTTAGTAAACGTTTACAAAGATTTGCGAGAGTGTAGCGTGTACACGCTAAACTGTCACAGCTGTACCCATTATACCATTATGGAAATGTGAATCTCAGACACGTGATTTTATTAAAATAAGTTTTCTGAAAATTGCAGGTTCAGGTGTAGACTGTATAAAGGCAAGTTTCTGAACCCTTTGTTTTGGTGGTTAAAAGGGAGGTGACTTTTTGCAGGAAAAATGGGTTCAATAAATATCATCTGTCAACCACTACCAACATGTACAGCTTATTCTCCATATTGAATTTAAATTACAGATGGTCAGAGCTTTAAGCCATGCTTTAAGGAAGCATACCAGTAAATAAAACTAAGATACGCTGTAGTCCACATTAACTGACTTCTGAAATTAAAACAATTTTGGGAGCTGTGGGTTCCAGCTTTCCTTCTGAAAGGTCAAACAAACAACAAATAAAATTGTGAAGAAATGTGTGTAATAAATTCCTAATAAGTGTCTAAACTACTCCATTGAAATGAAAGTTCTTTATGATAGCAAATGATTGTGAAAACTGCTTTGATAAGTTTCTCATGCTTAGAATTAGAATTTCATTGTTTATACTTCATGTTAGTGCAAAGATGTCAAACGTTTTCTACAGTATGTTTTTTTTTTAAATTGTTTTCCTTTCTGACTTAATACCTTAACTGCTTTCCCTTATTCACCTTCTCCCCCTACTTCCCTCTTTCCCACCCCTCTTTCCGCTCTGTCCTGACTCAAGCAACTTAGTTTTTAACACCCTCTTGGGACTTTTGACTGACTGTCGCGGTGCCGTTAAACATCAACAAGCCAAACCAAACCTTCCTGACTTCTTCAATGAAACCTTTACAGAGAAAACGTGAAAAACATTATTTTATTAAGTTGGTTATATGTCTGCATATACTATCTGAATGCTTTTAACTTTCATTCGTTACAGTTTGTCAACAACAACAACATAAGTTTGATATGCCGGGCCCATCAACTTGTGCAGGAAGGCTACAAGTATATGTTTGATGAGAAGCTTGTTACAGTGTGGTCTGCGCCAAACTATTGCTATCGCTGTGGCAACATTGCATCAATACTCGCTTTCACCGATGCAGACAACAGAGAACCCAAGCTATTCAGAGCTGTCCCAGACTCGGAGAGGGTTATACCAGCGAGAACAACGACTCCGTATTTCTTGTAGATTATACTTCTGTTGTATGAACTCTGGATTACTGAAGTGACACCTTCAGAAGTAGATCAGATGACAGCTGAACATTTCAAAGCTATAAACAGTCGTAGCTTTTGATTAAAGCTGAAAATGACTGAACTAACAACAACAGTCACATCTGAAATGGAACACAGAAGCATGTTAAGGATAATGCTGAATTTCAGTTCAATTATGGTTGATTTTATAGCTTTTGTTATCTAGGTACTGTATGCAATATTCAGACCAGTTTTATGGTAAACTCATATTTGTTTGAAACATTGTACAATCATTTTGCTGCAAAGTATGGACATATCTTCTTGATGCTGACTTGACATTGGCTTGTGCATGTCACTAGTTGGTTTAGGAGAATCAACTTTAAATCTGTTTTTTAGAACAGTTAACTTTTATTTTTACTTTGCACAGATTGAAAATTGAAGATTTTGAGTGGTTAGTAGTAAGGATTTTGAGCATTCCAATGATTTTTGATGACTTCCAACACTTCCAATAGGAACCAATTTCTGTTATGAATTATATATTTTTCATAAGTATATCATGATAGTGCAAGGCATGTGGTTTGAACATCACTGAAAGTCATTCCCAGTAAAAAATGAGCTGATACAGTGTAGCATTCTAAGCAGGGGACAAATTAATGACTAATACTCTCAGAGTATAACTCTGACATACTAAACACATAGGTCTGCAGTATATTATCATTAGAAATAAACTTGATAAAGTGGATATTGATGAAAATCAACTAGGTTCAGATCAGCTGGTATAAGAATATATCATGGAAAACTAGTGAAACAGTTTAACTCAGTGTTGTGGCATCAAAGTATTAAGATTGTGTATGTTATTTCAAGGTTTATTTTTGTGGTATCTTATATTTTTGTGGTATTTTAAGCAGTGTAGCACCTCAGAAGCAATATTTGAAAGATGGGTGTTGACGTTTTCGAGCAAAATTAGCATCAAAGCTGACTAATTCCCAAAACACAAAAATCACTGGCTTAGAAAATGCAGCAGATCGGTGTCGGACAGGTACAGTCAGCCCAGCCAGATGCAGGCTTAGTCCAATAATATGCATGCCTATGTCTAGGAACTTGCAGGAATTTACAGCTAAAGCCACATGCTGCCATTTGTGTCTTAAGTCAGTCAGGTACACGCATCCATGGCTATCTATAATCAGCCAGCTACAAACATGTGGCTATGGCTACATGCAGACATATGTGGCTAAAGCCGTATGCAGACATTTGTGGATATAGGCAGTTGTGGCTATAGCCAGCCAGGTTCAGACATCTGTTGTAAATCCAGTCAAGAATACATGTGATTGAAACAGTTGTGATTAAAAGTTCAGTTAAGTATTAAAAAAATAGAAAAAGCTATTTAAGTTTGCCAATAAGAAAACAATTTTAATTCGCTGGAGCCTGTGGGAACATGAATTAGATGCGGGCATCTGTTGTTAGGGTAGTTTGTAATGTTGATTCTATATGCTTAAAAGGTAACTTGAAAAGTGAAGATGCAATTTTCTAGGGACTCAAAATATTAAGCTAAGCTTTTTGACCTCGTTGAGAGCTACGAAACTTCTTTATTTATACAATGTAGATTATCTTCAATTCATAAACTACATATCAGCACTTTAGGAAGCCAAACAGGTCTATTAATATTTGAAAAATTCACCAAAATTAATCCTCATTTATGGGTCTATATATAATTGGCAGTGACTTAAATTTTTAAATGTAAAAATTTATAATTTAAAAGCAAATGAGGTACTGTAGCACTGGTTTAATAGGCTTTCTTTTATCATCTTTAAAAAATTGTTGTATAGGTAGAAGAAAAATTACAGATACATTGTGTCCAAAGACACTATGCCATTTGCTCCAGTTCACTCAGCTGTGAAATGAGTACCAGTTTCGGTTTGGGAGTTAAGCTACGGTGGACTGGTCTCCCATCCAGAGTCAAAGTAATCTCATAGCACCATACAAATCGGGTACAAGCATCAGCTCTATAAGCCCTCAGCTTAATAGAATTTAACCTAATAAATACTTGGGAGACCAATCCATTCAGAGGTAGAGCTTTTAGATATTTGTCAAGTTTACCGTCAACAACCAATAATACAGGACATTCTCATTATTCGTAGGACAGAAATTTCAGAGAAAAAAATCAAGAATTACACATGATTTGGTGTCATCTTCCCATTCTTGCATCACAAATTTTACTTGCATTGAAAAGTACCCAATAGCTGTGCACAGACCGTTAATTGTACAGAAACATTTCAATTTTATATTATTGAAGGAAACAGGACATGAATATGCAGATAAATGTGAGATAATTTATTCATGAAAATACATAGTGGTTGATAAAACTAAAAGATACTTTATTTTCATTAATAATTATTCTTGATTTTACCTGCCGCCTTGTATGCGAAATATGTTGTGACTTATGTAGGACATTGGAAGGTAAACCATTATTTTTACCCATCCCATTTTTTAAACCATCCACCGATGCATTCCCATACAGGATGGACTGTTCTGTATCTCATTATTAGATTCAATGCTCAACCATATGCCTGCAGAGGCATCATTAGCTTTGTGTTTGTTTGTAAAAGCAAACAATGTCATCAAAATCAGTTAAAAATTGACTAAAGCGATTTGAAATTTTAGGGCGACCTTAGTAATCTTTATATGCAAATCCCTTTTTTGATAGTTGTTGATCATAAATCTTAAAAGTGGTGCGACAAATTCTGACCCAACATTTTGAGTCTTGAACCATACCCCAAATCAAATTCTAGTAGGAATGGACTTTCCACTCATTTTCAGTGACTGAAATTAAGTAAGAAATATTGAAGAGTTACATAAATATTTTAAGCTAATTACCACCCGATCATTCATCACAATTTTTTTACAATAAAATAAAAATCATTCAGACTGATTGGCCATGTCTCAAAAACTTAAAAGAGTATGATTTTCAAAAATCAAAAAGTGATGTGCTCAAATTTTAATACTCGATTAGCCAAAAAAAAAATTGCTACATGTCAACAATCCTTTAAGCAATGAGTTGTGTTTGCAGATCTCTTGTTATATATTAAATGATTATAAGTCCTCAACTTGTCTGGGGTATTTTCCAGTTGACTGAAGGTACTGTGAGTTTACCATATTACATATTATGCCTCGCAGAATTCAAGAGAGAAGGGGGACCAATGGAGATGCAATTTCTTAACTATCTATCAAATATGATCTGAAATGTGATTCAATATGTAGTATGTCCCCATCAATTAAACCCATATAAGTGGATATTTAAACAGGTCCTGCTTTCTTATGCATTAGCACAATTCAGCCCATTGCATTTTTAAAACTACAGAACGTCTCCATCAAAACTAGGCTACAAAGATGCAAAAAGATGTGTCAAAGATATATTTCAAGCAGAAATGTAATATAAATGCAGATTTCATGTTCAAAGATTTCAGAAAAATACCAGTTTTTGGTTTTAAGAGCAGAAAGAAATTATGTATTTCAAGGAAGCAACCCACAAGATGGGCAACATTTTTTTTTTTTTTCTTAACTTGATGCATGGTCCAATTACCTACTGCGACTGCATCTACAAGCAAGCACTTTGCCACAATACCCCTGGCCCCTAGGTAGATCTGTGTGGACAGGAATAAATGCAACTCTTGCTTGCATGAAGCAATATCTTTCCTTGGAGAAATGGTCCATCAATCATACACACTTAATGCACATTATTACCTCAGGCATTAAGATACACAGCTATTTTTACCACCTCTTGGACAAAATTCCCTCTTCAATTGTTTGGTGCCTCAATGGTCCAAATGCAATCAGAACTTTAATCAATTTGGCGTAAGATTCTAGTGGATCATTTTGCCCTTAGTTAATCTTGAAAACTCAGGTATGACAATTACTAACCCGATTTCCTGTTCAGTGTATTGTTTCCACTCCAAGCAATGTTTGTTTATCTGCCATGCATGCACGCCACAGCCAAGTAGCCCAAGGCTATTTTGTGTGTATAAGATTACACAATGCCAGAGATGGATAATCAAGGCACTATTGTGATTAAAATCACTCATCCGTGTTAGGTGTCTTAGTGGGAGAAGTTGGTTTTCAAACTGGTGGTAAAAATAGCTGTGTATCATAATGCCTGAGGTAATAATGTGCATTAAGTGTGAATGATTGACAGACCATTTCTCCTAAGGAAAGATGAAACTCCTCTCCTGAAAAATGTGCAATAAGTGCACATTAGTGTGGGGAATAGAGGGATTAAACCACTTTTATTAAAATTCCCATTAATAAATTACAAAATGTATTGCTTTAGCACAAAACATGTAAACCATAGCATCAGTGGCGCACCTGAGGTCTGGGGCTGTGGGGAGTTCAGTGTCTGGGCTTCCATAACAAACATAACATAGTATCAGGGCTCCCCAAACCTCCATTTTTGCTCAGGACCTGTGGGGCCAAATCCACCCTTCCAACCTATTGTTGCCCCACTGCTAAACATATATTAATTTATCAAACCAATAACTCCTACTCAAATTGGTGTGAACAGTGGGGACCATAAGTAATACTTTTACAAAATGCAGTCTAACTTGAAAAGAAAATCAATACAGAAGGGATATTTCAAGGATTACCAATGATGGTACATACAGTAACATGCATGTTATCTAATGGTAGCTCCCAAGATGTTTGGTTGGACTGAGGCAGATATATCACTGATGAGGGCAAATATTAATTCAGACAAACTTTTGACTGTCCAAATAAAAAAATATTTGCAGGGCAAAGAATTCTGTGCCCCTGGCAACTCTGTAATGTCAGCAATAGTAAAACAAAATATCTTTAAAATGAAACAAATTACCTTTATCATGAAACAAAACATCTTTAAAATAAACCAATTCTACTGACTCGTGCCCATATACCAAAATTTTACAAGAAAACATTTTCATTAATTGAAAAATTTATCAAAATGATGAAAACAGCAGAAAAAGACTTTAAATTTTCTGAATCTGACAGGAATCAACCTGAATCAACTTGCCCTCAGGCATACCTACCTAAATTTATGGTTGTCCTGGAGGAAAATAAGGTTGCCCATAGTATACCTTGCAAAAACTACTGTCTTGTCAAATTATTTGGTTATCCTGGGCACCATGACACCAGGCACCATGACAAGTGATCTGTTGAACCCTGACTGAATCATGATTTACAGTTTGACTCACGATATTAAAGTTCCAAATTTCTGATTTAAAATCCTAAATGTACCAACTTTTCTGAATCCTGATCCTTAATGTTCCAATTTGTCAGAATCCTGATCCTTAATATTCCAATTTGTCAGAATCCTGATCCTTAATGTCCAGACTTTTCCAAATCACTATCTTAATTTTATGTTGTTCTCGATGCCTTCAAAAAAGATCATCACCCATTTGTGCTTCATATTTAAGATCATTTATTTTCTTAAAATTTCCAAATGTTTACAATTCATACTGTAATCCTAAATGTTCACATTTTTACTATCATAATTTTACCTTCTTCTTGGCTATTCAAAAATGTTCATCAGCGATTTTTGCTTTAAATTTAAGAACGTTTTTTTAACATTTCCTGATTTTTTTTTCTTAAAATGTACAGTACAGCTGTTTGAACCGCAAGTGTATATTTCAATAGTATAGCTAATTCATGAAGTTTATGTTTCATTCCAGAGACAGAAGGCAAAGGAAGATACACTAGTGACGATTAAATAACAAATTAAAAAATCATGCAAAGGCCAATTTTGTTTTGTTTTATAATAACATGTTTTTCATATTACTTCATATCATTTCAGATAAAACTCATAAATTTGTAATCCTTAATTGTAGGTGAAGAATCAAAACAAAATTTGATCATATACAATTACAGCAAAAAATGCTATATTTGACCCTCAGAAAACCTGAACACTGCAAAAACCAATAATACAGTACATTACCTAAAATTGGCTTCAAAAAATAAGAGTTCTCTATTTGTTTGATGGAAGCTTAACGGCACCATGACAACAAGGGTCAAATTGTGCCTGAGAGCTTAGATCATTCCACAGGAAGGAAAAAAGATAAAAGGAGAACGACGGGAGCTAATAACTAGAAAGATGGCACCGAAAGAAGAAGTTTAGGGGTGTAAAAAAAGTTTAAAGTATGTAGGGGGTGGGGTAAGACTAAATATGGTTGTAGAAGGAGGTATGGTAAAGGAAGGAGATTATTTTATCCGGGGAGTTATTCCAGAAAAGCTCAGCTATGGAATTGTGAGGGACGAAGAAAACTCTGGGGAGGTTGTACAGGGGGCAGGCAAGGAGGACATGGTGGATGGTGAGGGGCAATGGCAATTATTACAGAGGGGTGGGGAGGCCATTAAGTAGGTGGGAGTGGGTGAGGTGGGTGTGGCCTATTCTAAGGCGGGTAATGTGGACGTTGTCCATTTAGGAAAGGTGGATGATGGGTTTGGTTGGAATGATGGGCTGGATGACGTGGAGTTTATTTTCAATTTGGCAGTCCCATGAGGGTTGCCATCGGTCACGAACAAGGGAAGGGATAAGCAGTTTGATGTCAGAATGGGTTTTGGGAAGGGGGTAGGTTAAGAGCAAGAGCAAGCTTAGCATCTGCATCAGCTCTGTTATTGCCGGGGATGCCAACATGGCTGATAATAATACAAATTACACTAATAGCAAAAATTTCCCTCTCTCAAGCACTGGAACAGTTTTTTTTTTACAGTTGTCATATGCAAACATCCCTCCTTATATTTCAATTTCATCAGAAAAAACATTGTCCAGCAAGTTTAAACTTTCCATCCTTCCACAAATGGAATAATTTTCCTTGAATTTTCTCCTACTTAAATCCTAGTATAGCAGTAAAATGTTGGCAAAATGAGTTTCTGGTATTATAACTTTATTCCGTTATTTTTTAAAAAAGTGAATATTTTATGTTTTGATGATTTTATAAAGTAGTTTAAATCATTATAGCTAAAAACATTCTTGTCTAATTTTTGTGTAATAAATCAAATTAATAAATAAAATAATTAAAATTAATCAACCAAGAAACGCATACTACGCTTAAACCATTAAACTCTATATGGCAATGTACCACTATACTAGGATTTTTCCGTTCTCCCACGTTCAGTCTGTATCTTTCAGAAGTAATTTGCCCTTCTTCTGAAGTCGCTTAACCTTCTTAGATTTCCTCTCCGTCTGCTTTTGTTTAATGTTCTTATATCTCTTCACCTGCTTCTCCTTCATCAATTTTTCTGTCGTTTCTACCCTCTCCTCCCATTTCTTCTTACTCTTTTCTTTCCTCTTTTGTCTGTTCCTTAAAGACTTCTTCAAGAGTTCTGGATCATCTTTAATCTTAACTCCCTCGACCTTCAACATCGCTTTCCTCCATGTTTCCCTTGACAACCAATCAGTGGCCGTCTCCTGGTCTTCAGTTTTCAACTTCTGAAACTTCTCCTTTTTCTGCTGCACTTTCTCCAGAAGATGCTCGTAATGTTCCCGGTCTGAGCCTCCACAGAGCCTTTCATCTTCCTCTTCTTCTTTTTCCCACCAATCCCAGGATCGATTTCTATTGATTTGAAATCAAACTTGCTGAAAATTATGTTCTGTGAAACTTGGCCTTCCGGGTTGAACTTCATTTTCACTTAGTGTCACACTCGGTGTCACACTTGGTGTCACACTTCTCGTCACTCCATTCACAACAGGTGAGTCACCCTTTGCGGATTCCTTCTCAGCTCGCGCAGCAGCTATTTTTGCCTTCTTCCTCTTCTTCTTCTCCAGCTGCTTTGCTCTTTTCTTGGAGATCTCCGTCTCTTTGCCATCTTTGGCTTTTCTCTTTATCTTCATGTCCTCAATTTTCTGCCGCACATTTTCCCTCAGATCGTCCACATTAGAATCCACATCTGATCTCTCCATCTTTGGCAAAATTTGAAGAGCACCTGATTCAACTTTTTGTGTCTTACTTACAGCCTTCTCTTTCCTCTCAAATGTTTTTATGACTGTCGGTTTAGCTGGGACCTCTTCATCAGAGGACATGGAGCTGTCAGAATCAGCAGCACTAAGAGTTCTTTTGGCGATGTCTTGAGGTTTATATTTTTCAACTGGTAAATCGTCTTTCTTGTTCAGTTCTATCTGTTTCTCATCCTTCTCAGAGGCAACCTTGTGTTTCTTCTGCTTTTTCTTAGGCATCTTTGTACTTCCATGAACAGAATTATCCCTCAGAGATGTTGTTGGATCGTTTAAAATTTCTGAAACTGAAGAGAAAATAGCAACATGATTTAAACTTGAGACACAATATTGAAGGAGGTGATTTACGATCTTTACTCAAAAGTATAAAGGTCTATCATGTGCCTAATCTTATGCAGATTACCTCTGAGGTAGCACAAGATTTATACAGAATGCTCAAACCAGCTTTGACAAAACAAAGCTTGGTAACCAGTGAGCTGCTGCTATCCCCTGATGCTAGTTGGGATTTGTCTTCAGATACCATTTGAAGTATAACTGTATGATTATATCATTTGTAAATTCTTTAAAAAAAATGCTTTAATAGTGTTTTGGATGGGGAAATAAGAAGAGTAGAGGCGATTTTTTTTTTCTACTGACAATGCATTCCAACATGTATTAATATGAATTCTACAGAACCCTGTCCCAATATTTATTTTTACAAATTTGTCTTATAATTATTTTAATATATTTTCAATTTGTTTGCTTTTTAATCAATGTTTTATGGAAAAAGATTATTTTTGAGCATGACCCTAGGTCCACCACTGCTTAATCAGCGCCCCCTTGTTTATTTATATTTTTAGAATAAACCCCTCAAATGCTGCTACCATCATTAAAAGAATTGTGACATCTCCTGGTGACTACATTTCTTTTGTAACTGGGTAGGGTTTGCCAATTGTTTTAAGTTAAGTTATCAAAACTGACACTATCTCCGAGGTACCTCAGATAAGTATATCCATTATAAGAGCTTAATGAACCGTGTACACAATGGAACAAATACATATATAAGCTGCAGCAAATCGACCCAATACATATATTTCATATTTCTCTTAAATATACTCTGAACAATCGTGATCTATTTATAATTTGACAGTCATACTCTACTGGAAAATTATCAATCCCTTAATCTGCTATCAGAGTCATAATCTATTTTCTGAGATGTCCACTTTCCCTAACAACATCTATTACCCGAGATATCTGCCTTCTCTGAACTTAACATTCATGAACCATTAGGACATGCCAGATGGTTGCAACAACATATTTAGGTACTAATGCCAGAAGACCAGGAACTGGTTATACTAGATTTTTAGTTATATACTATCCCATAAAGTGATCATAGTTCAATAATTCAAAACCTTACTGTGTGTTTGTTTGAGGAGGGCTTAACGGCACCAAGACAAGCGAGGGTCAAATTGTGCATGAGAGGTTAAATCATTCCACGAGGGAAGAAAAGAAAATGGGAGTGGGAGAGGACTAAATATGGTTATAGAGGGAAGTATGACTGTATGATGAAGGAAGGAGATAATTTCATCCAGGGTTTTTTTCTCTGGAAAAGCTCGGCTATGGAGTTGTGAGGGGCGAGGGAAGCTCTGGGGAGGTTGTACAGGGGGCAGGCAAGGAGAACGTGGTGGGCTGAGGGGGCAATGGCAAAGTGGGGGAGCCAGTGAGGTGGGAGTGAGTGAGGTGGGTGTGACCTATTCTTACGGTGGGTAATGTGATGTTGTCAATATGGGAGAGATTGTGGCCGGTGGGTTTGGCCGGAATGGTGGGATGGATGTCGTGGAGTTTTTTATCAATTTGGGAGTCCCATGAGGTTTTCCAGCGGTAAGGAACAAGGGAAGCTTTAGGCGGTTTGATGTCGGAAAGGGTTTTGGGAAAGGGGGTAGGGGGCAGGTTGAGGAAAAGCTTAGTGGCTGAATCAGCTCTGTTATTGCCAGGGATGCTAACAAAGCTGGGTATCCAGAAGAAAAGAATACTCTTCCTGCAGAGTGGGGCGGAGTAGGAGGTGGGACGTGGGGTTATCCCACTTAAGCTTAAATAAAGAAGAACAGACATGGAGTCTGAGAAGATGACAAAGTGGCTGAGTGGGGAGTACTCAATATAGTTGAGGACGAGCAGGATGGCCTTGACCTAAGGTGATGTCTTGGATGACAGCAGCAGCAGCTGTCTTGTCGCCTTCCTTGGAGCCATCAGTATAGATGGAGGGTAGTTTGAGAGTTGGTCTTTGATTTGGTTGTAGAGCTTGATGAAGAGGTTGGGGTGGGTTTGAGTTTTGTGATGAGTGGAGGGGCCCAGGTGGATTGGAGGGAGGGAGTGGCCCAGGGAGGAAAAGTGGGCCAGGAGAAGGTGCCAAGAGTGGCAGGGTTGATGCTGAGATGGTGGAGGTCGGGTTTGATGCATGAGCTGAACGAAGGGGATAGGCTTTTAGTCCTCTTAAAGAGGGTGGAGAAATTTTGATACCTAAAGAGGTTGTAGACATGGTTTGGGTGTTGGTGAGGGCTTTAAAAGCGTAGGAAAGGCTAAGCTTTCTACACCTTAGCAGGAAGGGGGATTCATTGGCTTTAACGTGAAGGCTGGTAATGGGGGAGGTCCTGTAGGCACCCAGGCAAAGCCTGAGGGCTTCATTTTGGATGTGGTTGAGGTAAGAGTTGTGAGCGACACAGTAGACAATATTGCAATATAAGCTCAATTATTAAGCTTGGCACGAATGGTGAGCTTGAAGATTTTGAGGAGAACGTGGGGTTCCGCACCGTAAATGGTGTTAGAAAGGAGGCGGAGAAGTTGAGGGGGCTGTTGCATTTTTGTTTCAGGTTGGTGATGTGTTGCTTGTAGGAGAGCTTGGAGTCTAGGGTTAGAGCCAGGAACTTAGTGTGGTCAACTTTAGGGATGCGATTGCCATTGAGCACGAGGTTCGGGTTGGATTGGAGATTGTTGAAATAACAGAAAGTGCATGCAGACTGTCTTTAAAGAATTTAAAACTGTTATTGTTGCACCAGTCTTGCAGCTGGCTGAGACCAATTGGAGCATAGATTTTTGAAAGAAAAGCTAGGGAAAGAGTAGAAGATGGTGAAGTCATCCACGTAGAGGACATATTTGATTTATGTTGAGGCCAAGGTTATCTGCGGTGTTGTTAATGCTCAGGTTGAATAGAGTAGGAGAGAGGGTGCTGCCTTGGGGATTGCCCTCTTCTTGGGGGTAAGGGTTGGATAGGATGTGGCCAATAAGAACTTGGAACTGCCTGGGTGAGATGAAGCTTTGAATAAAGATGGGGAGGTGGCCTCTGAGGCCAATGGTGTGAAGCTTGCAGGTAATGCCGCATTTCCAAGTAGTGTCTAAATTTTTCTCAAGGTTGAAAAAGATGACAATAAGGCGTTCCATTTTTGCAAAGAATTCCCGGATAGCGATGTCGAGCGTGATTGACTGGTCCAAGGTATTGCAACATTTCCGGAAGCCGCTTTGGGGAGAGGAGAAGATTCTGTTGGTTTCAAGGAACCTGTAAAGTCTCTGGTTGATGATCCTTTCCAGAAGTTTACAGAGACAGCAGGTGAGGGCGATGAGATGGTAGCTGGAGAGGTCGGTGCAGTCCTTCCCCATTTTGAGAAAGGGGTAGATAATAGCTGAGCTCCAGACAGGGGAAAAGGAGTGTGAGGACCAAATGTGGTTGAAGATGGTGAGAAGGGTAGCAGTGGCTTTGTTGAGGAGGTGTTTCAGGAACTGGTAGGGATGTTATCTGGGCCCTTGGAGGTGCAGCCAGCATCATGGATGGCTTGCTTTAAATCAGATAGGGTGAGAGGGGTGTTGTTGCTCACGGTGTTGTAGGAGGGAAAGGTAATACTTTGGGTTTAGTCACAAGCTTTTTTGGCTTTGAAATCATTGGAGTAATTGGCCAAGGACAAGATGTTGCTGAAAAAGGCGGTGAGCCAGTTAGCGGTATCCTTTATACCGGTGAGAAGATTACCATTCCAGGAGAGATGGGAGATGTGAAACATGCCCATCCTGCCATGGAAGCTCTTTACCATACTTCAAATCTTCTTAGTGGGGCATGTTGGTGGTGAGAAAAGAGATGAAGTTGTTCCAAGTGTTGGTTTTACTGTGCTTGATAGTGCACCTGGTTTTGGCATGACTGTTGCGAAAGAGGTTGAGGTTGTGGGTGGTCGGATTTGTTTTAAAGTTTCCAAGGGCTTTTTTCCTGTTCTTGATGGCGGTTTTGCAGTCATCGTTGAAGCAGGGGTTGGGGTTGTAAGGGGGTTTGAAGGTTTTGGGAATGGAGCAGGTGGCGATGTTAATAAGGATGTTACTGAAGTTTGACATGGGATCCTCACCCTCAAGGAGATGGGGAGAGAGGTGAGAGTTGCAGAGGGTTTCGAAAAGGGGTCAATTGGCTTTCTTAAGATTGCACTTAAGTGTGTGCTTTGTGGGGCTTGAAGGTTGGAGTGAATTAGGAGAGGGTAATGGTCACTACCACAAAGGTCAGCAGTGACCTTCCACCTAAAATCAGGGAGGAGGTTGGAGGAAGAGATAGACAGGTCAATACAGGTGAGGGAGCCTGTGGCAGGGTGAAGGTAGGTTAGGGAGTTAGTGTTGAGCAAGGAGGGGCTGTGCTGTCAAAGAGTGTTTTTGATGAGCTTGCCCCTATGGGTGGTGGTATTGGAACCCCACATGGGTTGTGGGCATTGAATTTACCAAGAAGGATGAAAAGGGGAGGGGAGATGAGGTTTTCAAGGTTGGTTGGTTGAACGTTGTCGTTGGGGGGGAGACAGGTATTGCAAAGAGTGAAGGTTTTGTGGAGAGAGATACAGATACAGATGGACACATGAATACGGCTGTGTGGGGTATCATGTCTAATAAGAATGGACAGGCCCTGTCTGCGTCCTCTGGATGTTTATGGCAGCAAAAGAATTTATTGAGGGAATAATGGTCAGTGGTTTTCAGGAAAATTTCTTGTAGGCAAAAGAAGACCGGGTTGAAGGTGGTGGCCAGAAGTCAATTTCTACAGGGTTGGCCTTAAGGCTCCTGGTGTTTCATTGTATAATGTTGTGAGTGTTACTGTAAATGTTTCTGTTGTACACCAGAAGGAGGCGGGGGGTTATCTGGAGGAAGATCTGTTGCCTGGGTTGGCTTGTTTTTTCTTTGGATCTGTCCCTTTCTTTGGGAGCGGTTGTTTTTGAAAATTGGACGAGAAGTATGTTCAGTGGGTTCAGTAATCAACAATCCATGTTCTCTTCAGTGAGCTGTTTGTTGATTTGTTGTTTGTCGTTCAGGTTGGCTTGAGTTTGATGGCGTTTGAGGTGTTAGGGTAGGGGATATGGGGAGGGGGTCTTAGAAAAGGAAGGAAGATTAGGGAGAGAGGTGGTGGTGGAGATTAAAACCTTACTTATAAACAATTAATGTACAAAAGTTTGCCTATTCCTGCCTGGCTATAGACCGTGGTTTTGGGAGTTCAGAAAGCTGTTCTTAATAGAGAAAACTGTCCTAACCTGCCAACAGACATGTAAAATGATACAAATTGGTCCCAGCTGACACCTCACATAATCTGCCAATCATGAACTATTAGCTGAGCTGTCCGTCTCCTCTAAACTACTTTGACAACTGTAAGCTAGTATCTGAGATACCAGCATTCTCTTGAGCTATATTTAAGGTTTACATTTAAGTATTGAATTTTATGACCTGTTACCAGAGATAACCATCTCATCATCATTCTCTCCAGGCCAGCATTCCCCTAAGCAACGAATGCAGGGGTGGTGATATAGCCTAAATGACTACAAACCCAGCTCAATGGAGAAGTTTTTAACAATTTGTCAGGGAGTGGTAGGAAACTTTTGTGTGTAAGTAACATTTCCCAATCCCCTGTCAGAAAAGCTAACCCCCACCCCCTCCCTCAAGGAAAAACCTGGCCTTCTTTGAATTAAATTGACACCCATAATCTATTATGATGCCTGCCTTCTTTATACTACTTTGACAGCAAGTACCTATTACATATTATTGTGTGAGCTAATCTGCCAATATAAGTTATCTGAGATAGCAGTCCTTTGAACCATATCTGAGAGCTTCTTCTTTCTTCAAAGCCATGCCATTACCTGAGATGTCCATCTTATCATCCTTGTCGTCCGCATCCTCCTCCTCACCTTCATCGTTTGTCGTCTCCGAGACAGGAGCTGCTGCAGGGGCATCTTTTTGTTTCTTTTGTTTTTGCTTCTTCTTCTTTGTGTCTGGCTGCTTTCTTCCTGATGGTTTCTCTTCTACTTCATCCCCTGTTGCAACAAAAGAATAGAAAGTAAGGTTTGTCTAAGAATAGAAATTTTCAATATCGATATATCGTCTGTTTATACTGGTGTATATGTCATTTATTTTTTTCTTTTACCTATTTGGTTTATCACAACATTCACATAATAATTACCACACACACATGCATGTTTGTAAGAGCTGCCTTATGGGGAATTTGCTTGTGGAGAACATTTGTAGACCTATAATAGACACACACACACACATATATATATATATATATATATATATATATATATATATATATATATATATATATATATATATATATATATATATATGTAGAGATATGTATATATATATATATATATATATATATATATATATATATATATATATATATATATATATATATATATATATATAAATATATATATATATATATATATACATATATATATATATAAACATATATATATATATATATATATATATATATATATATATATATATATATATATATATAGATAGATATATATATAGATAGATAGATATATACATATATTTGTTTGTTTGTTTGTTGAGGGCTTAATGGCACCACGACAACAAGGGTCAAATTGTGCCTGAGAAGTCAGATCATTCTAGAGGTAGAAAGGAAAGGAAACAGGGAGAGAATGAGAGAAATTGAAGAACAAAAGGTCAGAAAGCTGTGATCGAGAAGGGAGGTGCATGGTTGAAACAAAAAACAAAGTAAAGAGGGGGTGGAAGAGGAGAATTAAATATGGTTGTAGAGGGAAGCATGATGAAGGAAGGAGATAATTTTATCCGGAGGATTTTTCTTAAGAACTCAACAATTGAGGTGTGGGGAGCAAGGGAAGCTCTGGGAAGGTTGTACAGGGGAAAAGCAAGGAGAATGTGATAGATTGTGAGGGTGCAGTGGCAATTGTTGCAGAGGGGTTAAGCGAGCCAATAAGGAGGTAGGAGTGAGTGAGGTGGGTGCGACCAATTCTAAGACTGGTAATATGAACGTTGTCGATACGAGAGAGGTTGTTGATAGTAGTTTTGATCGGAATTGTAGGCTGGATGACATGGAGTTTGTTATCAATTTGGGAGTTCCATGAGGTTTGTCAGCGGTCATGAACAAGGAAGTAAAAAGCGGTTTGATGTCAGAGAGGGTTTTGGGAAAAGGGGTAGGGAGGAGGTTGAGGGTAAGCTTAGCGGTTGCATCAGCCCTGTTATTGCCAGGGATGCCAACATGGCTGGGTATCCAGAAGAAAAAAAACACTTTTCCTGCAGAGGGTGGGAGAAAGGAGTTTTTGGAGGAGGAGGTGGCATGTGAGGTTATCCCATTCAAGATTGAGTACAGAAGTAAGAACAGCCTTTGAGTCGGAGAAAATGGCAAAGTGGCTGAGCAGAGAGTACTAAATGAAGTTGAGGGCAAGGAGAATGGCCTAAGCTTTGATTGAAAAGATGGATGAGTAGTCGGGAAGTCTGCTACTGAGGGTGATGTCTTGGATGATGGCAGCAGCAGCTGTCTTGTTGCCTTCCTTGGAGCCATCAGTATAGATGGAGGTATAATTTGAGAGTTGGTCTTTGATTTGGTTGTGGAGATTGATGAAGAGGTTAGGGTGGGTTTGAGTTTTGTGATGAGTGGAGAGGCCCAGGTGGAGAGAAGGGAGGGGGGTAGCCCAAGGAGGAAAAGTGGGCCAGGAGAAGGTGCCGAGAGTGGCGGGGTTGATGCCGAGATGGAAGAGGTCTGATTTATTGTGTAAGCCGAAGGGAGGGGATAGGGTTTCAGTCCTATCAAAGAGGGTGGAGAAATTGGGGTACCTAATGAGGTCGTAAACAAGGTTGTGGTGTTGGTGAGGACTCTAAAAACATAGGAGAGGCTTCAACATGAAGGATGGTGATTGAGGAGGTCCTGTAGGCACCTAGACAAAGCCTAAGGGCTTCATTTTGGATAGTGTTGATGTGGTTGAGGTATAAGTTGTGAGCAACACAGTAGACAATATTGCCATAGTCAAGCTTGGCACGAATGGTGATTCTAAAATTTTTGAGGAGAGCATAGCGGTTCGCACCCCAAGTGGTGTTGGAAAGAAGTCGGAGGATGTTCAGGGAGCTGTTGCATTTTAGTTTCAGGTTGGTGATGTGTTGCTTGTAGGTGAGCTTAAGGTCTAGAGTTAGACCCAGGAGCTTTGTGTGTTCAACTTTAGGGATGCGATTGCCATTGAGCACAAAGTTCGGGTTGGGGTGGAGGTTGTTGAAATGACAAAAGTGCATGCTTGTCTTTGGAGAATTTAAAAATTTGCTCCAGACTTGCAGCTGGTTGAGGCTAATTTGGAGCCTATTTTCAACAATAGGAAAGCTAGGGGAGGAGTAGAAGATGGTGAAGTCATACACGTAGAAGGTACGTTTGATGTTGGGGCCAAGGTTATCCGTGATGTCATTAATGCTCAGGTTGAAGAGAGTGGGAGAGAGAATGCTGCCTTGAGGGACGCCCTTTTCTTGGGGGTACGGGTTGGAGAGGGTGTGGCCAATACGAACTTGGAAATGCCTGGGTGAGAGGAAGTTTTAAATATATATATATAGCAAAGTACAATAGTTGCAAAAGGAAGTGCTCTATAAGTGCTTTATTTTGACATCAAGATAATAGGATGTTAGTAAATAATGTCTTAGACATGAATATAAACAAAATTAGATTTAAAAAATAATGGGAAAAACATGTGATACTAAGAACCACCAACCCTATACATGTAACTCCATCACTGCCCATATTCCCCTTCCCCTGCCCATAAATTAGAGCAATTTGAGCTCCTTTCTTTCTAATAGTAGAAAGTATGTAAAGCATGAGTCATGCACAGGTTTATTGTTTTTTCTATCACCCTTAATGTCCTGTTATTCATTTCAAGCTACCTGATTGGCTGACAAGCCTCATTTGCATAATCCTACTGTCCCGTTATTACTCAAAGAATGGACAGTAGATAAAAAAATCAGCCAATGATGGCCCTCCAAGTCAATAACTGATCAGTTGTATATTCATTAGCTTCACAGTTTTTAATGTGGAGTAGCTCCTACGTTCATTAAGTCAACCACCCCTAACAACCATGGATTAGGACTTATACATACTAAAATAAATTATGCCAAAAATACTCAAATTTCAAGTTCAGCTGATTATGCAAGATTTGAATTGAGTAACAACATAGTCCAATGTGCACAGTTTAAAAAGAATATGCAATAAATAAAACACAAAATTATTTCTAAAAATTAAAATGTAAATTTAAAAATTAGGCTCACAACAACCTACAAGTTCAACATGGCTAAGTACTTGTACTTGCACTAAACTATATTACTAGAAGTGAAATGTGCCACTGCCTGTTTTACTTTTTTCTAGAACTTGCAATAGTCTTATTTGTAGGGCTTAAGCCTATTAAACAATGCTACAATTGCTTCGTGAACATTCCACTGCACCTGCCTGTAGGCTACAATACAGTTAGTCAGCAGTGTCAGTACTATCATTTACTCAAATTATGTTACTACAGTAGTGCAGACCTAAAACAGTAAGCTAAGTTCAACAACTTCAAAACTGCACAAACCTTCTGATTCAGACAAATTTGAGATATTATCAAAGAACAGTAGTTTCTGCTTCAACAACAACTAGCTGCTTCAACAACAACTAGGTCTGATATTACCATTTTTCTTCCCAACATCTGACGGGACACGCTGGACACGGATGCTTCATAAGCCAAACCGCTCAACCTTGACCTTACTGCCCTCAGTGTACGAGTGACAGATTATGATTTTGACCTTTGTTCTTTGCTTACAATTTGGTTTTCTCGCCAAGTTACGATGATATTTTTTTCTTTAGTGATAAACCAGAATGTTTTTTTGTGAAATATTGCTCTTAAATTGAAAAATACTGATATTACAACAACAACAAAATTTGAAGAATAATGGAATAATTTGAAGAATAATTTCTAAATTGATGAAAGCCAAAAAAAATTGAGTGATTTACGAGATGAAATTTTGTTCGTTTGACACAAGTACAAATTGTGGATTAAAAACCGTCGCTGTGTCTTCATATGCAAATGAGCTGAATTGATGTATGTGCCATACTGTTTATGTAATTTTGCATATTTTTCAACTTAATTTGGTCATATTTTCTTTATTTTTTCAAATCTTCTCATCATATTTGGTGATTAGAATAGAAATAACTGCTCTTGCTTGCCCATTGTTAGTAATAACCGGCTCGCCCAAATAACTTAAGCGATAATGGGCGTGGCTTCGCCTTGCCTATTATTTTTTGGGCCAGTTATTACTCAACAATAGGCTCGAAATTGCAGTATATTTCTTAATTCTAAATGGTATGGAGGACAGTATTAATTCACCAAACCAATATTTTCTACATCGATTTTAATTCAATATTTATATTGCTGATACAGGTACGGGCACGAATAACTTAATATAAAAGTAACTAACCTGACAGCAGGTCATCCTCTTGGTTGTACCCTGTGGTTGGGATCAAATTAACCAAACTCTGGAAGTAACCATTTCTTGCCTGGAGCCGGCTCCTTAATTCTGCTATTTCTTTAGGATCCATCCTGATGTCACCTGCTGAACTAAACAAAGACATTATCATACAATCAATCATATTAAACAAGCATAGTGTTTTAAGATATACTGTAGGCCTATGGACAGGTAGCAACAACTTGGGCTTAATTGGATGTTGCTATAAACTATGAAAATAACAATTTAATGTTTTATCAAAATGGATTCAAAAATGTCTGTAAAAGTATTAAATACTCTTAAAAAATGCACAAAATTTCCTTTTAAATCTACCCCACCACAAAATAGATTTATAAGTTTCTTCAAAAGTATAAGTACTCTTAAAAAATGCACAAAATTTCCTTTCAAATCTATCCACCCCCCCCCCCTTCCACTTCCCCAACAAAATTACTTTGTATGAGTGAACACTTTTTGAGGATCTCCAACATGAATCGCTTTTTAATTGGAAATCAACTTAAATTCAGATCTTTACATGAGCAATTTTGAACTTTGGGGCAGGGTTCTAGCTACGGTGGGCGGCGCTGGGCGGGCCCGCCCAGGACTCGCAGTTCCCGCCCACCACTCGGCTCTAAGATTCACTCTTCCGCCCAGCACTCAAAAGTTCAATTCCGTTAAATAATTAAGTTTTTAAACAGATCACCTTTTAATCTCGCTCTATTCATGTCATCCACTGATTTACACACATAACATAACATACATTACGCACATTAAATTCCGATCAAAATAACTGAACTATAGGAGTTTGACGCAATTGAACGTACAAATTATTATGAAATCACTCATACACGAAGCTCTTTGCATAAACGTATGTACATGCACACAGTTCAGGTTCATGTGTTAATTCTTGTGAATCACTGCTGGGAGCTTGCCAATTCTGTCACTTGCCATACAAACAAACTTTAACAAAGTAAAAATTACACCCCCTTTCCCAAGGCGTACCTATAGACCGGTCCAAATGTAAGTAACCAATCACATTTGTTATAAATCCCATATGCACTTAACATTATAACGGACTGATCGATATTCTTTTGATTTGTGGGGGATTTTATATTTATAAAAGTTGTTGCGTAGTTCATAGGAAGATGTGCCGCTTGGCTCTCGTCGAATGATGCTGGGACGAAAATAAAAGCGGTAAAAAGTTTGGGCAAGATGAATAACAATGGGAATTGAGAGAAGAGTGTCCGGCACATGTATGTATTTTTTTTTTTAGGGAGGGGGGGCACTTTGAGTTGGAATATCCATTGTATTTTGAATATCCATTGTACATACAAAACATTTTACAGATTCTTCTATTATTCCGATTAAAAAAAAAAAACTTTTTCATTGACAATTTGACAATAGAAGTGGACTAAATTTGAACAGTTCTTAATGGAAGGGGGTCTAGGAGGTCACCTTGGATTATCACTGGAACCCAGCATTTAAACTTGTCTAGCTAGAACCCTGCTTTGGGGTGAAAATATCTACCACAAAAATACATAAATGGATTGTCTGTGAATTATTATTTAGTCCTTCATTTAACTTCAAAGAATTAACGTTACTTCCCCTTCCCCAACAAAATGACTTTGTATAAGTGAAAACTTTTTGAAAATCTCCGACATGATTCGCTTTTTGATTGGAAATCAAGTTAAATTCAGATCTTTAAATGAGCAATTCTGAACTTTGGGGCAGGGTTCTAGCCACGGTGGGCGGCGCTGGGCGGGCCTGCCCAGGACTCGCAATTCCCGCCCAGCACTCAGCTCTAAGATTCACTCTTCCGCCCAGCACTCAAAAGTTCAATTCCGTTAAATAATTAAGTTTTTAAACAGATCACCTTTTAATTTCGCTCTATTTATGTCATCCACTGATTTACACACATAACATAACATACATTACGCACATTAAATTCCGATCAAAATAACTGAACTATAGGAGTTTGACGCAATTGAACGTACAAATTATTATGAAATCACTCATACACGAAGCTCTTTGCATAAACGTATGTACATGCACACAGTTCAGGTTCATGTGTTAATTCTTGTGAATCACTGCTGGGAGCTTGCCAATTCTGTCACTTGCCATACAAACAAACTTTAACAAAGTAAAAATTACACCCCCTTCCCCAAGGCGTACCTATAGACCGGTCCAAATGTAAGTAACCAATTACATTTGTTATAAATCCCATATGCACTTAACATTATAACGGACTGATCGATATTCTTTTGATTTGTGGGGGATTTTATATTTATAAAAGTTGTTGCGTAGTTCATAGGAAGATGTGCCGCTTGGCTCTCGTCGAATGATGCTGGGACGAAAATAAAAGTGGTAAAAAGTTGGGGCAAGATGAATAACAATGGGAATTGAGAGAAGAGTGTCCGGCACATGTATGTATTTTTTTTTTAGGGAGGGGGGGCACTTTGACAGTTGGAATATCCATTGTATTTTGAATATCCATTGTACATACAAAACATTTTACAAATTCTTCTATTATTCCGATTAAAAAAAAAAAACTTTTTCATTGACAATTTGACAATAGAAGTGGACTAAATTTGAACAGTTCTTAATGGAAGGGGGTCTAGGAGGTCACCTTGGATTATCACTGGAACCCAGCATTTAAACTTGTCTAGCTAGAACCCTGCTTTGGGGTGAAAATATCTACCACAAAAATACATAAATGGATTGTCTGTGAATTATTATTTAGTCCTTCATTTAACTTCAAAGAATTAACGTTACTTTAGTTGTCAAGAAAGATTGTCATTATTTAGTACTTCAACAGTTTTAAACAAAATGGTGAAGAAATTTCCGAAAATATATTATTCTGTTAAAGAGATAAATATCTCATTTATGTAGAAATGATTGTGTGGACAGCTTAATGAAAATTGCAGGTGCCTTCATCATACTTGGATTGATAAAGACTGGGACCCATTCAGAATTCGAAAACACTTCATTTCCGTATTCGGGATGGACCCCAAATTCTAAGACTTCCTGAACTACATGAAATTAGAGTGTTGCATATCATTGTTATCACCTCACTAGCAATAGTTCTGCACTTAGTTATTACTTCAACCTCCTAAAAATCCATGTTTTTTTTTTTTTCCCCACCTGAAACTCAAGACAATCACTGACAAAATCATCTGGCACTTTTTCTTCCCCCTACATCCTCTCTACAATGTTGGTACAAAGTTTAGAATATGGTTCTTAGCCTTTTTATTTTTAAAGCCGTAATCATGCAAAAATATTTTATACAACAAGCTTGGTTGTAGGCTGGTGTAAACAGAGGGAAGGTCATACACGTTACGAGATATAACAAATTAAAGAAAAGACAAAGATCAAAATTATGGTATTTCTCAGGTACTTTGCTATTCTTTTTCTTCATTACCGCTTGCGCGAATAAATTCGGAGAATGCACGTAGCGCGCGTGTAGTATTGAGGTCCGACATCCAGGAATGTTGCGGTGCACAGCGACGTAACAATGCTTTTTTGACGATCTTGAACTTTATTCAAAGGGGAAAACAAACAGTCATATGTCATTTCAGTCAATGGGAAAATAACCTATTTTTTGTCATTTTGCTAAAAGTACTCAACATAATTTATTTTTCTTCACAAATGTTGTGTATTAGACAGTAGTTTCTAATATATATGAGTATTTTTGCTGACTGGCTGAGGCGACACAAGTACTCATAAAAAATATCCTATTGACTGTAATGATAAAGTTTCCCCTTTAATATGGCAAAACCATACTGAGCCCGTACACGGTTACGTCGAACCGACCACCTCAATCCCGACCCTAGTAGTACAGTAGTATAATCAGCAGGCACGTGTGTCACTGCACTAGGCCCTAGTCCCAGTCTAACATTAGAGACCGTTTAATCTTATGTGATACCTTTTCCACGACAAATTGAACTTACGTTCTTTTTGGCCTATTTAAGTTAGATTTTTAAAAAAAATTTAGGCTAATGAAGTATTTTGAGGTCACAGTTTCAAAATTAACCGTATTTAGCCTTAGGAAAGCCTACCTTCTTGATCTGAATTAACGATTAGCGACCTAAAATCCTTCATCCGCTTTTGCGTTTAATTCTTTAAACCTTGCGACATCACACATGCTGGATAACAAGGTAGAACAGCACTATTACACGTTATTTTCTAAATCTGAATCTGAATAGTTTAAGTCGGCAAAAATCCTTTTAGAGGACATGAACGCCAACCAAGCGTTGCAAAAGTATGAGAGAAAAAAAGAAAAAAAAAAATATATATATATATATATATATATATATATATATATATATATATATATATATATATATATATATATATATATATATATATATATATATATATATATATATATATATATATATATATATATATATATATATATAAATAAGGTGAAGCATTCCAATCTTTTATTGTTTGAGGAAAGAGGAGTATTTATAAATATTATTTTTAGCACAAGGAACGTGGAAATTCAGATCATGGTTATTTCTTGTATCAATTCTTGCGTTTGGGATCAGGTTATCATTATCAATGGCGACAAGACTGTTATTGATTTTATATAGCATTTTCAGATGGGTGTTCCTTCTTCTTGTTATTAGCAGGGGCCAATATAATTTATGAAGCATCGCCGACGAGTGAACACACAATTGCAATGACGGGGTCGTCACCTGCGTATTCGGTTATGATAGTAACAATGCTATCACGAAACGCTTGATACGACCCGGATGAGAACACAGGTACGACGTACGGACAGACATAACATCGACAACCAAGTCAATGTCCACGGCCTTTGATAACCAGTTGTGGTGTACTGGCGTGTCTACCCAACCCAGGCTTGAACCCAGGGCCTCGTGGTCTGTAGACAGGTATGATAATCACTACACCACAGTTAGCAGACTTATGAAGCATGCTAGTGACACTGGATTTATAAGAGTAGTCTGCCATACAGAATCTGGCTGCTCTCCGTTGAATTGATTCAAGCTTATTTACATATGATGATGTAGGTCCCAAACTGCTGATGCATACTCAAGTACTGACCTATGTAGAGCTTTATATGCAGTTGTTTTGACGTCAGTGGGACAGTTTGAAAAGTTACGTCTTAATAGGCCAGGTATGGAGTTTGCTTTGTTGGTGATGTTGTAAATATGTTACTCCCATCTGAGTTTATTATTAATTTCAACACCTAGGTACGGGTGGGAGTTGACATGTTTTAGTGGCTGGTTGCACAAGGTGTAAACTGGTGATTTATAGTATTTTGTAGCAGATGTTGAGAGGATTTAGGTTGAAATTAATTTGCCATTTACTTTGCCATTGTTCAACTTTATTAGGATCATTTTGGAGGATTTGTTGGCCAGAGGGTTTATCAGTTGTTCTATACACAAGACGATCATCAGCAAACAGTCTAACCGTGCTGTTTATATTATCAGGGATGTCATTGATATATAAAAGGAAGAGTAAAGGACCTAAAACGGTACCTTGTGGTACACCAGATAGAACTTGTTCAGGATTTGAGATTTCGCCATCACATACAAAACGCTGAATGCCGTTGCTAAGGAAGGACGCAAACCAGACCAGTAGATCTCCATCAATGCCATAGGCGGAAAGTTTGGATAACAGACGTTGGTGTGGGACTTTTTCGAACGTTATTGAGAAGTCGAGTATAGCCATAGAGATGGTACTGTTTTGGTCAATTTGTTTAGAAATATCATTTATTGTTAACGTAAGTTGTGTTTCAGTTCATCTTTTTGCTCGAAAGCCATGTTCGAGATCAGTTAAGATATTATGCTCATCAAGGATTTTCATCTTATTTGAGTGGATTATATGCTCAAGGATTTTACTACACACGCAAGAGAGACTGGCCTGTAATTAGCTGGGTCGTGTTTATCACCCTTTTTTTTCAAATGCTACATAGGTTTGCTTTTTTCCACTTATTGGGGATATACCGTTATCTACAGAGGTTTGGAAGAGATCAGTTAGGATTTCATAAAGGTCTTCCGCATGTGTTTTTTAGAACCATGGCTGCATGGTGGTGTATGTTCAGGACCTGAGGTTTTGTTTGGATTTAGATTTTGCAGTTGCTTTTTGACACCTTCTGGAGTGATTATAAGTTGGTTTATTTTGTTGGTAGTGAGTGGTTTAGTTACAGGGACTTGGGAGGTATCTTCCTCTGTGAAAACACTGAAAAACTTGTTGTTTAGAATGTTAACTGTAGTCATACTGTCACTGCAAATTTTACCGTTGTTCATAAGGTCTGACACACTCACGGAATTACTTTTAAGTCTTTTTATGTAGGACCAAAATGTCTTGGGGTTTTCAGTCAGGGAATTTTTAAGTTTATTACATATAAAGTTGTTTCTAGCTTCTTTGATGTTTTTACGGACAGATTTCCTAAAGCTTTAAAATATGTATTCCAGTCATGGATTTGTTGAGTTTTCTTAGCTTTCTTGAACAGTTTATCTTTTTTTCTTGCAGAGACGGCGTTGGATATGGGTGAACCAAGGTAGATTTAATTTAGTTGAGGTGAATTTGTGAGGTGTGTTTTTTTTTCAATAATCAGTTTAATTTCCTTTTCAAAGAAATTCCATTTTTCATCAACATTAATGGATGAGCTATTGAATTTAGAATAATATCGCAGTTTGGGTTTAGGTCTCCTTTTATGCGTTCTGTGTTAGCTTTTTTCCTTAAATAGATTTTACGTTTAGGCAACTTTTTACAAGGAGGGGAGATGTTTAAAGTCACTTCAACACTATCATGGTCACTTATACCGGATATAACGTTAGCTGAGTTAACAGCTGGTTAGTTGTTAGTAAATACAAGATCAAGAATGTTGTTATCTCTGGTAGGTGACTGCACCATTTAATTGAGGTTGAATGAATCGGCCACTTCAAGAAGCATTTTGGCTGCTTCGGAGGAAGCGTTAGTGCCTGAAATAATGTTTTGGCTCCAGTCAATGTTAGATTGGTTGAAATCACCAGCAAGAAAAATATTGTTTTTGTCAGCATTTTCCCCTAACTTTTGTAGTGATTTTCTCAACTCAAGAAGGTTAGTAAGGTTATTGTGACTGGGTCTATAAAAAGTTCCTACATACATGCTTTTTTCCTTAGGGAATTGGAATTTGGTCCAGATGATCTCACAGTCAGAGTCTAGTTTAGTGAGCTCAGTGAAAATCAGGTCATTTTTTATTGTCTGTAGTACACCACCATAACCATTTGTACTTCTATCTTTGCGAATGACTGTACAGTTGTCGGGAGAAATTTCAGAGTTGTTGATTTCGGAACTTAGCCAGGTTTCAGTGCCAATAATGACATCTGAGTCTTTGTCTTTTATAAGACTTTCAGTGGAGGCTTTCTTGTTTCGAACACTTTGAAAGTTGATAACAAGAAATTTTATAACCTTCCTTTTTACCTTTTTTGAATTAGTTTTCAATTTGACCTGGGGATGGTGGTTGGACCCCGAGTCAAGGCCGGGAGAATAACTTTGCAGTGCCTCATATGAGTTAGTAGTACAATAGATGGAATTGTTAGTTGAGAATAAAGAATTGGAGAAGTTTATGAAGTTACAAGTATTACATATCCAGGTACAGCTAGAATGCATGAGATCGCTGTATTTTGAGTTATCAATGTTGCAGCACTTAGAGTGGATCTATTGATCACAATTGTCACACTGTACTGCTTTATCAGATCTCCTGCACTGGAGTCCATACAGGCCACAAGGAGCCGAACAGTCCGAACAAAACCAATCATTGGTTGATGATGCAAGGGTGTTGTAAGCTGCACAACTAATGCCTGCACACTTACTATGAAGCCACGAGTCACAGTCATCGCAACAAATACCTTTCTGCTTATTTTTGACAGATTTGTTGCATTGTTTGCAAGGAAATTTTAGGAAGGGTCCAGGATTGCTTGCAATATCACCAGAAAGGGTAAGGAATAAGAAGTAATTTTATCTTGTGTGGATTGAATTTTGATCATTTCCAACTTGATCTGTGCGAATGTAATCGCCCATCGATAGATAAGTTGTAAGTGTGTGATTTGAATAATCACTTAGACCAAACAAGACAAGGTAGCCAGTTTGTGGGGCATTTAGAGGCAAATTTGAGGCCTGAGACAAGTTCAGAGTGGGTCTAGAGTATGCTACCAAGAACAATACAGGGGAAAAGAGGTTGTGAGTTAGAATAAACATGATTGACGAATCTAATAAACAAATAAAATAGGCCTAGACCTAACGGTACTACCTAATAGGCCCTTTACTTGACAACAGGAAAAACAACAGCTAAAGGTTGCAATGAACACTAATACTGTAAAAGGAAAGTAAGGGTATGAAAATGAATGAAATGATGTAAGAAGGCAAACAATAAACTTACTCAGGACTCAAAATGGTCTTTACTTCTGATCACCCGAAAAAGAAAAGAAAATCGCGGAAATGGTTGTAAATACAAATAGTGTATAAAGCTAAATTACATTAGGTTCATTAACGCTACGCGTAAATAACAAACACGGAAAATGCACTAAACTAAACAAGAATGAACAATTAAACAATAAAAAAAAAGCACAAATAACCTTCAGACAAGTAAACAAAATAATGTATATCCACGTGAGGGTAAAAAATCCACAGCTAAAGGTAAAATATCCAAGTAATAAACGTAAATTGTAAAAATACGTCTACAGTGTATAGTCATTAAGTGTTACGCTTTGTATCTCTGTACTCCAGTTAGCTATCCCGCTAACAGGCTAATCTAAGCTGCTAAAGCGACGTTTGGATTCACGGTCTGCAATGATGGATGCCGATAAGCGGCGAGGGGTCATTTTATAAAGTAGTTCAAAAATGGATCAAATTTAAAAAGTTTTTATACCCCCGAGGATGCCTAAACAGATGCAAAATGTCCCAATCAGGCCGTCAAATTACACCCTACGGTGCTATGTACAAGGGGAAGTGAGGAAATATACGTCTTTTATTATCCAAAACGCCATGATATAAATATCATGATATACATGACAATGAAGAATGAGAAGGACGCAGAATTCTTACAACACAACCTTGTTAAAACTGGGAAGGTGTGGATGACGGAATTTCACCCAGGAAAATGCGTCGGGAGCGGGGCCAAGACGGGCAGGCCCAAAACGGCGATAATATCGCCGCGTCGTATAACGCGCAAAAGAAAGTTCCTGCATATGGGCCGCCCACCGTGTCTCCATGGACAACAACTATTTTGAAAATGCGCTCGGGAGGCGGGGCCAAGACCATAAATCGCCGCATCAAACATCTTGGAGTCACTATATCTCACGATCTTCGCTGGGACAAACATAATGACAATTACATCACAATCAAATAACGCAAAAGAGCAGCAACCTCCATCTTCTTGGACACTGCCTTCAATCCAAACCGAAGCAAACAACTCTCTTCACTGCCTTTATCGAAACATCAACAGCACCAAATCCTTGGTCAGACCAATCCTTGAATACAGCAATACCGTTTGGTTCCCATCGCACCTCTAGCGTAAGTTCCATGCTCCAATTCCTAGATTGGCAACCCCTAGCAGAAAGGCGCAGACTTGCACACCAACCATATGGCTGTTGACCTAACACACTGATCTGACTGATAAAAACTATTTGCATCCAACGCGCTGTAAAAATACTCAAGCCTACCATAACCCTCACTTAGTAAAAGACTACCACAAAACGGTTTTTCCCACGGAGCGTGAGTGGAACAGACTTCTGGACTTCACATTGAAGGCCCCTTAGATAAGACATTTAAAAGAGCTATGAAATTATACTAGTCTGCGTACAGCCTGTCAAAACATTTAAGTGCACGAGCTTTCAATAAAGTGTAAGCAGTTAGCACTAGACCAGATGAAGATAAAGATGAAGAAGAGGGAAAGAATCAAGTATATGTCGTGAAAATTTCCACA
>JAIGNY010001459.1:542500-550000 GCA_020152595.1 Chiridota heheva | reverse complement strand
TAGGTAGTTTCTGTGTGGAAGATCATATATATTTAAATACTGACAAGCCATTCAAAATCTGGTATACGCTGCAGTAGTATACAATATGTAGCATATACTGGTGTTATGTCACGCAGTTTCTGCCCAATTTGTGTGGAAAAGCATGTGTGGCGGGTGTTGGCACCCTCACATTCACATTCTTAGTATTTAGCATAGATAGTAAGGTTTAACGTCTCGAAATTTTAACAAGTGCATGTCTGTTTTGTTAAATATTTGGTATAATAATGATGTAAGCTGTTGTGAATATGGTCATAATATAAAAATTGTTGAATTTGATTAATATGCATAGTTTTGTAGTTTTATAGCATAGCATAGCAAGGTTTAACGTCCCGAAAGCATCCAGTGCTGGATATTATATCAATATGGTCACGGCCTTTGATAACCAGTTGTAAACTCACTGGTTGCAGACCCACCGGGATACGAACCCGGGACGTGCGGGTGAAAGGACAAAGCACTAACCACTACCCACGGAGGTTTGTTAGTCAAGCAAGTTTATCGTATATGAAAGAGGACTTTAAAGAGAAAACAAAATGATAGAGAAAGCCTTCAAAATCGTACTCCGTTATGAAGATATTTGAAGGAAAGTTATTGTCACATAAATACACTAGTGAACTCCACCGTGCTGGTAACGTCACTTGAGAGAGAGAGTTGAACACACAATTACAATGACGGGGTCGTCGCCTGCGTATTCGGTTATGATAGTACAAATGCTATCACGAAACGCTTAATACGACCCGGACGAGAACATAGGTACGACGCACGGACAGACATAACATCGACAACCAGGTCAATGTCCACGGCCTTTGATAACCAGTTGTGGTGCACTGGCGTGTCTACCCACCCCAGGATTGAACCCGGGGCCTCGTGGTCTGTAGACAGGTATGATAACCGCTACACCACAGTAGGTAGATTAACGTCACTTCCGGTTGTCGATGTTTCTATCGATCACGCATCAGCTGGACCGACCATATGGGCCTCTTATCGATTACATCACAGATTTCTCGCAATCAAAAAGAAAAATTGAAAGACGGAAGTGACGTTACCAGCAAGACAGTCTTCGCTTCTGAATTTATTTATGGGACGATACCTTTCCTTTAAGTTAGCTCTGTCTTAATTGTGTAAAAATAACTGATGTAGTAAGTCTACTATGAAAGGATGGCGCCCTTATTTTCACATTCTTAACAATGATTAATGTATTTTAAAGAAAATTTGTTTAACTTTCCTTATTATTTGAATTATAATTCCTCGAATTTTCTTCAGTTGGTAAATTATGGTTACCCGTACCAGATTTTGTTTTACTACATTCCTTGATCCTAACCTATCCAAAGGTTTTTAGGCCGCACAATCACAGGACAACATATGATATAATACATAAAGAAGTTAAGGAATCTGAGTCATTGACGTCACAACTAGCCTGATTTCAGTGTTCCTACAAAAGTTATACCAAACTACAAACTAATTTAAATATCTTTTTATTGGAATTAGATTTTTGAATGCTTTCCGCGTCATTTTGTTTATATTGAAGTCCCTTCCATATAAGATGGGCTTGCTTGACCCCTAGACTAATCCTATATTTTACAGAAAATTCATTAACTTAATTCACCCTCTTTTTTTTTTTTCTTAATTTCTTAACGTGGTAAATTCGTATAGGTTCAATTTTACTATTTTCCTGACATTTCTAATGGGATTTTAACCATCAAATCACAGGAAAATATATGGAAATGAAATTAAAGAATGTCAGGATGTGATGTAAAAATTGTAGTCAATTTAATGTGTCGATTTTATTCAAATAAAAATTTAATGCATGTTTCCATATACAAATATCCATGCATATTTTCAAAATTTACAAATATTACCATCCTTTGAAGAAAAAATTGATAATTTTCCCATTATACCATCAGTATGGAAAAACTGATCTCTCAGTATAAACCATGCATGTCTTTCTGCAGTCTAATCTGCTAAATGTTGTTTGTAAAATGCTGAAAATAATACATCTACAACATATTTTGGATCATTTCATTTTCATGCGTGCTTTTTGGAGAATTAAAATTTCAAAATAAAGACCGATAGGGTTGTTGTGGCGCAACTAGAGTAATGGGGACCTGTGAAAACAACCATATGAAGTGTCATTGCTCGGGGTCCCCAAATCTTGGCGCCCGTGGAGTCTACCCACTCTTCCCACCTGCCCACCGTATTGTTGCGCTACTGGGATACTTCTCAATGACTTAAATACAGAAATAATTTTGATAATGAAATACATCTAACATTACCAAACCGAGTTTCTTCTTTGTTTCATTTAATAAAAGTTCAGTTGTTGTTGAGTTGATTTCTCATTGTGTGACAAATCGCTATCAAAGCAATGGGATCTGGGATTTGTATCTCACAACTCGTTAAACTTGAATTTCTATTAAAACTGTCGCGTGCCTCATGGCATCAATCTTAATACTGTTCCATAATTTATCAACTTCATAATACTTTTCATTGTTTAAACACAGAGTAAACACTAATGGTTGTAAGAAAGCAATTCTCAAGGGGCTTTCCCATTAGCATAGAGATTTAGAAGTACAGCTCAATGTCGGAATTTATATGTCGAAACCAATTGCAACCTTCGCGGGTCAGTCATGTAGAGGGATATAAAAGATTTTCTACACAAAGGCCATCTATCGTGATTAAAATATGGCGGCGTACATTTTATTCCAAAACGATCCGATTTGCTTATCAATATAAGTGCACATTGTACCATTGTGTTTTGACCAATCAAAACACCCCAATTGAAGACTATTTATCTCGTGCATTTGAGGCGACAACTGGCCTTTAAGTTATTTACAGTCAGTTGGGTATATAGGCTACTGTAATTCTTACACACTTACACAAGATGCAAAAGCAATTTATTGGTCAGACCTCGGGAAATATAAATAAATGGGTTTTGTCACACTTTATAGGTCTATGAACATATAGCAATTTTATATTTCTTGAATGAGTTTTAAATTCTGAGCAGATCACTTATTCAGAGGGAGCCCAGGTTGACGTCTAGTGGCTCACCGACCAGGATATCGAAAAGCGACATTTTCTGAAGTGGGAATATATTAGCCGGTTGCCATTTTTCCCAAACAGGATAACAATTGCACTCATTTCAGCTAAGTAAGGGTTAGGTTTGGGCTAGATTACGGTTTAGAATTTAAGCCAATCAGACAAGAGGAAATTTGTGACATTGCTATCCTGTTTGGGAAGAAAAAAAAATCGCTGGTCGGTCTTACCATTCGCATTGTTAAAAGTGTATGCAAACCTGATCAGATCAGTTTTTGTATTATGAAAACAGCACTTTCGGTTTTTGAGATATGGATGACCAAACTTTAACCAGTATTTAATCATGCGAAATGTGTGATGTATGACTGGGTGAACAGCTCAAAAAACCTTTGTGTAATTCTTTTAATTCCTTACCTAAATCTTCGTTACTGAAATGGGAAAGCCTATGCCTGCTAGAACCTTTATTGGGGAATAGCAAAGACCCAAAAACTTATGTTCAGAATTTTACGCACCACTTCATTAAAAAAAGGATTACAAAATTAGATATTAAGGTCGCCCTGTAATGCATCACAACATTCACATAAGATATGCAAATTGTTGCATGAGATCTAGAAACTCTGTAACTGGTAAAATGATCAACGTTTAAGCCATTTTTGTGAATTGAAACCATTCGGCCATTGTTGCCTCGACACGTCTACACAACTTTAAGAACCACGTGACGCCTTTCTTGGCAATGCGAAGGTAGGACCACCAAGATGTTCCCAATTTAGAAAGATGTACAGATAGATGGTTGGCCATGCGGGTCATAACGTATTCTAATGCTACACCGAAAGAAAATTAATTCTTACGCCGTAACAATCATTTCTTACGTCGTAACAATTCGATTTCATGCGTCTAAAACGGATCGCTAATTGGCTTGTTTCCTTTAGGCGTTAGAATAGACATAATTTTACGCGTCAAAACTAATTTTCAGACGTATTTTACGTCTAAGAAAAATCAATTCTTACGTCGTAACAATAATTTCTTACGACGTAACGATACCATTGCATACGTCTAAAACGGGTCGCTGATTGGCTGTTTTCTTTAGACGTAAGAATAGAAAATTAGTTTTCACGCGGAAAATCATATTTATTCGTACGCCATATGACGTAATGACAGTATGACCCGCATGGCCAACCATACATATACCTGTATATATACGAATCAATTTCTGAGTCAGTGAGCCACTAGATGTCAGCCTGGCATGCATGGACTCTTTAATTTGAATTAAAAAGGAATGTATTTTCTGTAACTAAACTTACTAATTTGTATTCAGTATAAATTTACAAAAATCTCTCTTCGTTGGTATGCATGCTACTTGCATACATGCATCGATAACCTTACTACCTTTTTTGCTATCAAATGTCGGCTGAACCAAAGATTGATGTAATATCAAACTTAATTTGCGATGATCAGAAATTTCAGATAAAAAAAAAAACAAACATATAGCATGTCTATTAAGGTGTTGATTTGGACCTGTGTTATAAGCAGTGTAAAATTCAAATATTTAGGGAAATTGTGGATCTACTTGAATTTACATAGATGGAAAAATTTGATGTCAGATTTGAAAATGTGACATTCCATACAATGAAGTGTTCTCTATGAACTTCCTTGAGCTGTTCCGCACTTGTTTGGAGCACGACACAAAAGAATATAATTATTCAGATTTAAGGACGACTTTCAAACAGGAAATATTTTTACAAAGGAACAAGTAAGCGACTTCCGATCCTATCAAACTCCAAAGATTTAAGCTGTCTTTATATATTTTGGGTGTATACAAGTATTACATCATTATCTCATGATCATTAAGATGTTTTTACTTTTCCTTTTAATACAAATTGATCCCTGGCACGCGACTCGGCTGTCTCTAGAGGTTCGTAACAGCCGTAATGAGTGATACAAACAATCGCATTTGTGGTTGGTTTATACAAGAAATGTACGTCTCTTGAGACACATAGGCTACATGCTTTACTTTCTGATCTATTTCTCTATGGACCCTACATATAAAACGGCTTAATTACGAAGCTAAGGCTTCCCTTTTGCGTCGTAATCAAAGCTATTGTTACGATTAAAATGTCCCGTTGCGACTGTTGACAAATTCTGACCAGATCCTCGCCCACGAGAAACACGAATTTAACAGATGGAAAAAAAACCTTGACTGCTACAGATTAAGGAATCAGTGCATATAAGTCTTGACTTCTCCTTAATTCTTGTCAATCATGGAATTTATCTCTTTCTTCAAGACAAGCCTGAGTCGCAAGCAGTGAAGTAAATGCTTCCGGTCAAAAGAAAGGGGAAATGTACGTAGTTGTGTGAAGTGAAGGCCGTTTTTTTTTTTTTTTTTTTTTTTTTTTAACGTCTTCTCATCGATATCTTATTGTCATTTTATTTTTAAAAACCTCGAGCGATTCTTCCTGTTTTTTCACCTATAGATCACAAAAGAAATATTAGTATAAATAACTCAGATTCTTAAGTTTCCCAGAATGCAAAGCTTGCATATATCATGACATCAGACCAATATAAATCTGTACTACATTCTTTTACTTTATGCAAATACACCTCAAAATATTTGAGGAAACTTGAGAAGACCACTCGCCAATATCAAAAAGGATTTCCGTTCATTTTCTTATATGAGGTGACAAGCCAATAAAATGAAATTAATTAGTAGATCAGTTGCAAAAATATTGGATTGTATCAATCTGAAAGAGGGGTGTAGTATTTCTAAAGTTCTTTACCCCGCAATCCTTAGCAGCGCAACGAATACCCATTCATTCCATATCAATTTACTAACAACTCAATCAAATAATTCTTTCTGGAACAACTGCCATCTTTAATTTGACTAGCGTTTAGCCGGACGATCACTTAAAAGTTTGAAAGAGAACTTTTTTAATCTTCCCACAATACCCTTCGCTTTTTAAACAAATCAGAAAGTTTAACAGTTAAACAATTTCAAAAGAAAGAATTCGGTTTCGAGTTAAGTTAGTGGACAAGAGTAATCTACTTATATGCCAAGCGTAATATAAATCGGGCATTATCGATATCAAATATGACCAATTTTTTTTGATATTATTAAGAAATATTTGTAACTAAATACGAACAGTCAAATTACCCAATTCAACGTGATTGTCATTGATTTTGCGTGTTTTCGTGCTGTGTGGTTTAATCCGTTCAAAAAAATTGTGTTTCACGTGGTATATGGCAGTATGGTACCAAATCATCTAACACGAGGATGGCGGACAGACAATTATTGAATATTAATTCGCCACTGAACTATTTGAAATGATTGTAATTTGCATTATGCATGCTCAGAGAGTCGAAATCATTCATTCTATTCTTCTTTGCGGCGATGTGTCACAAATTGGATAATCATATAGTGTTCAAATTATTTTTTAATGACAATAAGAGCGACGAAGAATGATTTTATAAAGAACAATACTCGTGCAATACAAGGACGAACAACACCTATGATAATTTTTCTTTTTAAGGAAGAATATTTTTTTCATTTTACGGAGCAAAGAACGTAATTTTCTACGTGATCGATGTTTAAATACAAGGAACAAAGATTATTTCAACGAATGGTGAGTTTCATAATTTCACTGTCTCTATTTGAAGGATTATTATTTTACATCTTTAACTCATTTCTTTGATCAAATTCGTTTAAACGGATAACATACACATATTTTTATTATGATTAACAAATTTTGAGCACTTTCAATCAGTGTCATATAATTTTCTGACTTCATTGCTTAAAAACAGAACAAAGAAACTGCAAAATGTGTATTTTTATTACAGGAGATAAAGATCACAAATATATTTATTCAAAATCAAATAAAACTTTATAAAGCAGCAAAACAATACAAGAAATTTCGATAAGAATTTATCATTTAATGACTTTTTCAATTTCGTGTCTTGTTATTGATATATTATACAAGATCAATGATGCTATTCCGTTGAATTGTTTTCCATTTTATAAAATAAATTTATTTTCTCAGATTTAGGCTTGCCAACTTTGGCACAAAACAAGATACTATAAGCCAATGTAACCTTAAAAATAAAAAAAGTACTTAGTTAAAAGATATGTTCAACAATTTACATTTGCCTGAATTTTAGATCAAAATTTCATTTTCACCGTGCACGTTTTCTAATAAAAAAAAAAAAGGATCGATATGAATAAAAAATTGTTTGCATTTGAAAGATATAAATATTTTCATTTATATGTTTCATCAAATTTTGAGAATTAAAAAAAGAATATGCAACATGACATACCGGAAGGTACCTCAGTCTTCGAAAGTAGTGAGTATGTCTTTAAAAATTCAAGAATTAAATTTGTGACTTTTCAACAGCTTCTGATGGAAAAAATTCCGCTTTTTTAGTTGCTTTTGATGGTTACCTACA
>JAIGNY010001459.1:460000-535000 GCA_020152595.1 Chiridota heheva | reverse complement strand
TGCTTTTAAACAAAGTAACTGCATCTTATACTGAGAAACATGGGCAGGAGATGTTTCTATTTTTTGAAATGATTCACTTATTTATAGGAAGAAGGAATGGACATGCAAAGTAAAAGATTGATGTGCGTTCATCTCCACAGGAGGTTATCATCTAAATGATAACTCCCTCCTCGGAAGTTATCATCTAAATGATAACTCCCTCCTCTCCCTATTCTTTTGTTCCTGCAGATCAAATGCTAAGCATCTGCTATTAAGACCATATTCAGATTATATTCTGATATTACATGAGACCACATTCATTTTTTGTTGTATTTGTCCACAACTATCATAGTCACTGCCTTCTACTGTACATACATAGGCGTGCATCTCACCATCTGACCATCAAACATATTCAGGAGATAATGTTTGTTTTAATTTTACAACATTTTGCTTCAAACAGCTTCTATTTTCAAAATGGATTTCTATTGTCAGAATGGACTGGAATAAAGCCTTCACATTACCATTGTACTCGTTTTGGTACTTAGTAAACTCTGTACCATACCAGCAAACCAAATTGTTGTTATCTATTCTGGTACAGAGTTTATCAAGTACAAATAAGAGTATAATGGTAGTTTGAAGGCTTTAATCCCGTCCATTTTGACAATAGAAATCCATTTTAAAAATAGAAGCTGTTTTCATTTTCCCTCATATTTCAGTATTTGCGAAATAGTTTTCAAACTATATGATTGTTTTTTAATACCATATACACGAAAAAAGAAGATAGAAGATTCTGATGATAAGGAATGTCCAATCTGGGAGAATATTCGACGAGAGAGAATGGCAAGCAATTTTAACGGCATCAGGGCCAATTCCCGGGAGCCAATTCAACTTGAAATTGATAGTATTCCACTTAACAGCATCGGCGAAATGTATTTTGCTTATGCAATTCACCAATATCAGTATACAGACTACAAGTATACTGCATTTCTAAAGAAATTATTCAAACTCAATTAGTGAAATAAAAAAATAAAAACCAAAAAACGAATTTATCCGTTTAACTAAGCAAACATTGAAAACAGAAAAAAAGGTGAGTGGTATAATAACAGAAAAGTAAAACTGTATTCTACCTAAATAAAAATTATTCGTATTACATCTAGGTCAAATTCACTTCCGATTTAGGTTGAACTGTTTTTACCTTAGAAGTTACTTTGAAAGTTGTTTTGTTATTATTAGTGGTTGAGATTGTGTTGCCATCATGTGCTGATGTGTAAAGAAAATTTTAGTGTTGTACATCCACTGCATGTCCTGCAATTCTATAACGACTGTTCGGTCATTGGTTGAATATTCGCGCTCAATTTATTTATCGATATCATGAAGCTTGACAACCACCAGATCTTGCTTGAAAAAGGCCTAATTAAGCAAAACAATAATTGGTTCTGCATCATAAAAATGATGAAAATTATTACATACTTTCGATGAACAAACATTAAATTTCGATTATGGTTAATATGTTAATTCCAAATTGGCATGAATGATTTTTGTTCATTTGTTTGCTATTTATTTTGTTGTGTAACTTTTGTATAATCAACTTAATATGAAAAGTGTTGACTATATATTTTGTTGCTCAAAGCCAGTTTTGTCAGTTTGTATATGGACTCCAGACCTTCGTGGTATAGTGGTTAGTGCTTTGTCCTCTCACCGCACATCCCGGGCTCGTATCCCGGTGGGTCTGCAACCATTGAGTTCACAACTGGTTATCAAAGGCCGTGGACGTCTTGATATAATGTCCAGCACTGGATGCCATCGGGACGTTAAACCTTGCTATGCTAGGCTATGCTACTTATATATCTAGGCCCACATCGTCTTTAAACAGTTGGCAATAATTTGATTACACTTTTGTTATGATTCATGAGTTCAAAATTGATGTCATTTGCATTCGTCAGTCCATTAATAAATGAAAATAATCGTCATACAGTCATATTGTATAAATACAGGCCTATCGTTTAAATTGCATATTTACATTCAGAAAATTCCTTATTTGCGCTATGCTAGAAAAATCATTCGCTAAAAATTCTTGCTTGGCTAGTAGCCAGCAACCATGCAGGCTGGTAGGTACCTGAAAAACATGTTGCATGCCTTTGCTCGACAAGGTATTAATGTGGTCGAATAGTTTTCCTTCCTGCAATACGATCTCATTAGGAATATTTAAATTGTTTGCTGTTGGATCTTTATATAGGGAGACAAAATGTCACTTTTCAAGGTGATTTCGTTTTTAAAGTACCGTATTATTTTAGGCCTAACAAGCTGTAGTCAAATAACATCTGATTGTAGTGTATGCTATAGCCACTACATGGCTGCTATACACAGTATGCAAGTATTGCCTTGCAAGCAGTGCCTACTAAGTAAGGTGTTTATCTCACTAAACAATCTGTAATCAATAATTGTTCAGCGGTCCGATCGTGTACAGTACATGGCATTCTTTCAATTTTAGTAACTAAAATCGCACTAACACTTTTTTGTAACATGTACAAACTCGAAGTTGAGTTTCATTTTTTGCTTGAATGCCCAATGCTTTTCTGAAATAAGATCATTGTATATTCCAAAGTATTTTATGTTAACCCAATACTTCTGCGACTCCATATTAGGCTACGAACATGTTTTAACTGTTTAATATCTGTCATTTTCTAGAGAAAGCTTGAATATTTCGACGAGAAATTTATTGTTATAATTAGATGTATAATTTAGTTTATCATTCCAGAAACATGCCTAATAATTGGAACATTTATAACACACGAAATTATTGAAGGCATGCAGCCATATTGTTCAGATGTTGCGATTAAATGTCATAATTTCTAAGTTATGTACTTGAAATATTAAAAATCATTGTGTTGAAAAACATTTGAATTTTCAAAAAGGCCGTTTCGCGCCTAAAAGCCTTGCTCTATTGTCTATTTGATCTAATATTTCAAAACGGCGTGGTGAACATATCAAATGGGAGTGGAAAAGTTGTAGCCATGACAGTAATGAAGGTGTTTTCATCAGTTTTAACAGTTTAAGTTTCCCTAGCAAAGATATTTTTCCAGATGTATTTCAAATTTGAAAAATGTAACATTGCACAAGGCTTTATCGTTAGAATAGCATAAGATCATGGGAAATGTCACAAAATGGCGGCTTCCATGTAGCAAAATGTTCCCATTAATAGGCATGCTACCGGACTGTTTATACGTCTGTTGAAAATGCATGTACTATTTGTTCTATTATGTTGCTCTTAGCATTGTCACATTGTACATATGAAAAGGCCGGTGGCTTATCAAGTGTTATTAAATTGGAATTGGAATTGAAATTGTATCATAATTTACGTCTGACAGCCTGTGGCCAAATGTCCCACAGGCCGGTCGTCTATACATGGCATGCTTTCAATTCTAGTAACTAAAATTAATCAAATTAAGACAAAAACAATCTTAAAGGATAACGATTAATGAACAAAAAATTGTATTTTGGTAAAAGAAAAATCTTGTTCGTTTGTTAAAAGCTACTAAGCAGCTAAGAGATGAAATTCGGCAAACTTTTATTACTTTTTGAGGAATTTTAATTTCAATTTTACTCAATATGATGACACAAAATTCCACATTCCCGCTCACATTCCGTCAACTGGTCAATATGTTTCCAGACAAAATACCAAATTATTATATTCCAGTGGAGCGTATTCATGCAAATCTAAGTTTGTTGTCTACGATGTGATATGACAATAGGAGACACACCCTTATTTTGGGTTGTACGTTATCAGATTATTCAGTTACATGTGGCAAGCGGACACTATGAATATAATCTAGTATTTCTAGATTCATTTATTGATTTCACTTATTTTGGGATTAATTATGTTTGTATTTTTTTCTACATTTAAAGGAAAATTGTATTATGTTTCTCTATTGTAGTTTGGAACGTTTGCTTTACACGCCTGATGATTTAAAGAATATCATTTAACTAATTTGTTAAAATTTGTTATCAAATCAAGTCCATAACAAATTATAGAGAGGACAAAGAAAAGTTCAATCACAAACAAATCATAAACAGATAAATATGTCTCTGGTGTTTTGTGAGTTATGGTAGGCCTATATGATCTACGGTGTCATATAAGCTCGCGCCATAAAAGTAAAATAAGGTGAAGAGGCCCCAAAATATGTAAAAAGGACCATAAAATTTAGAAAAGGGTCCAGAAAATATCTTAAAAATCCAGAAAGTTTGCTAAAAGGTAAAATTCCACAAGGTTTGTAAAATATGATCTAAAGTCCAAATTTTTAGGCCATTGCTTTTTTTTTTTTTATTATCTTCAGATTTCTGAATAGCGACCTCGTTTTGGTATAGCTTTTGCACTGCAGTTATGGTTTTGCATTTATGAAAATATGAAACGGAAAGGCCTACAAACTGCCAAAGTATGCTGAAAGGTTACTGCACAGATTTTGGGGTGATTGTTCTTGTTTTTGTCTTGCTCTTCAGTTTTCTGAATAGCGACCTCGTTTTGGTATAGTTCCTGCGCTGTTGGTTCTGTTGTTAAGAGATATTGTTTTGCTTTTATGTCGTTCCTGATCGAATAGACTGATCCACCACTTTGGCAGTTTGGTTAATGGTATATTTGTAGAGCAAATTTTAAGGGATAAAATCCGTATCTGCAAAGAGTATAAAGGTGTGCTTACATGATTCGCGGGATAATAAGGATGAAAAATCCTATTCTTTTGTAATTACTTGAATATTTTTTTTTTTTTAAATTTATTAAATTCTTCTCCTCGAGTTACAATGTATATACAAAACACAAGTAAGGAATAAACAAAACAATGTTTACATAATACCACAAAACATTAACATCAAAAGTTATATAAATGTAAAAAGTTATACCAAGGTAGCCAGTATTTTTGCCAAGAGTCAGACATATTCTTTTCATAAATGAACTTCTGTACGTTAAAATAGTTCTTAAGATAACAGTTCATGGCAACTATAGCTGGAAACCTCTTATTGGTTTTGGTTATGAAAATGTAATACTTTACAAGAATAATAATTAAATTAAGCAGTTTATCGTGATTTTTACCAAGCAAAATAGTTTCTGGGTCTAACAGTGAAATATTGATACGACCATTTTCAAGGGCATTGTTGAGATAAATCTACAAGGGTTGCACAAATTTACAATGATAAAATAAGTGAACAATTGATTCAGTGTCACTTGAACAAAATGAACAAAGCGGATTATTAATTATCCCAATCTTATTTAGCAAAACATTAGTTGGAAAGAAACAATTGAGGATTTTATACTGAAACCATCTAATCCTGGTATCATTGCTGCAATCAAAAGGGATGGAACAGAAAAGTCTCCACTTGTCATCAAGAAAAGTGGAGTTAAGAACATTCTCCCACTTAGTACGAGCTTTATTAGTAAACCTAACATCCTTAATAAGGGTACAATAAATTGCTTTACATTCTAAATCACCCTTTAAAAGCATAACATGATAATGGTTGTCAACCGGTGAACAAAGTTTCTTGTTTGCCTTAATAATATTACCCCAAGAATGTTTCAAAGAGCTGATGACACTGTAGTACTCCAAAAAAAATGCATTAATATTAAAAGTATGAATAAAATCTTCGTATGAAAAAAAAAAGCGATCATCATTCAATAGATCGTTCACAATAGTAACACCTTTACTAAACCAATGACTGTAGAAAACTGGAACATTACCAATTTGAATTTTGGTATTATGCCATAATGGTTGACTCGGAACAAGTTCCATGTCATTATTTGTATAACTAATTACTTGAATATTGGTTGTTTGTTGTATTCACTTGCAACTCACATCCAGGGGCGTAACTAAAGGGAGTGTGGCGGTGTGACACCCACTACTAGAAAAAAAAATTGTCGGGTAATTTCAATTTTCATCGGACCTTAAAGTGGCATAGAATTGAAAAACAATTGTAGAAAAATAAATATGGTTATACCTTTATGTTTTTGTTTCTTCGCAAAATTAAAAATACTTTTGAATTTTTGGGGATAGAATCATAGTTTTTTGCTCCCTTAAACCACCTCAACCTTACCCCACCGTTGGACGGATACCGATCTTAGTCGGGGGGAAATGTAGAATGACGGGTGCACTTGTATCTTGTTATCGGAGTATAATCAGAGTATATCTCAGTCATGCTCGACTAACCTAAATATCCGTATTATATCCTCTTGATCGCCGACACGGCACATAATGCTGACAACATAATACTTGGGCAATAAATTGGGTAGAGGTGTAAAATGTCAGATGTACTGTTTAAATCGGAGATACATCTCAATCATGCCCGAACCGTTATATCAGAATCATGCCCTCCTGACTCGACATGCATCATGCTGACAACATTATACTTGGGCACTTAGCAGCTTAGTTGGGAAGATATTTAAAATGCAGGATGCTTGTATGTTCTGTTTAAATTAGAGATACATCTCAATCTGTCAACCATGCCTGCATCTAGATATTAGAATCATCTCCACTCGACTTAGCATGATGCTGATTAGGCTCCGGTAGGGCAACTGCATTAGATGTATAAAGTCAAGAGCCATTTTTTATTTATTTTTTGCATTAAAAACTAGAAATCTTCAAGGTCATTCGCCCCTTGGACCCTATCAGAGCTGCACCCATTACCCCAACCATATTGTGGACGAATTTGTAGGGCAAATTTATTTTCTGCCTGACAGTGTTAATGGTAACATAAACGCTTATCTAAGTAGTTTTTAGCATTAGAATTTGATTTTGAATTCTTCTTTCCATTAATTCCATTAAGCCACTTTGGGGAAAAAACAAATTTAGACCAAGACTTCACCCTTGAGCCCCACAATTTTGCCCGAATTTTTAGGAGAAATTTCGAACTTTATCAGTTTGTGTTAATTTTTCTCAATTTATCAGTTTGTGTTGATTTTCAGCGATTTGGGGCCTCATCATCGTCATCCTTCGGCTGCGAAGCAGGCGACCACAAGATTTCTCCATGCACAGCGATCTTTGACAAGTGTGGCTATCTGTTCTGTTTAGATGTCTTCATTATACCCTAACATACGTTGAATGTAGTTAACATAAGAGGTGCGTGGATGTCCCGGTCTTCTTTTGCCATGAGTTGGAATGTAGAGAGCATATCTTCCAGCAGGCTCCCCCTCTGGGAAACGAAGGATGTGTCCCAAGAATCTCAGTTGACGATTCCTTACACAGTAGATAATAGGCTCAGTGTTGGTCATGTCATATATGCTGGCATTTAAGACACGATCTCTCCGCTTTATATTTAGCATAATCCTAAAGCATGAGGTAACAACAGCGTTGATTTTGCACTCCGTGTCCTGGGACAACACCCAGGATTCACAGCCATAGCGGAGGACAGTCACGCAGGTAGTGTAGAATAATTTCACTTTTGCAGAGATGGATAGTTGGGGACTTCTCCACAGATCTTCCAGTTTTCAGAAAGCGCACTATGCCAATGCCTTTCGTCTTTTTAGGTCGCTTGCTGTAGATGGAACCAAGAATAGTTCAACATATTCCAACAGAGCAATGTCACGAGCAAAATCCAAGTAGTTTAACGTTTTAATTGGATAACGACTGGAGCGACGAGGATGAGTTACCACTCCAGGTTCAAGATCAGAGGTGGCCTTCTTTAGTAGAAAGTCTACTAACACTATGAATAGGATTGGAGCCAGAACATCACCTTGTAGAACTCCGGTGGACATCAAACATATCAAAAGAATCAGATATGTTGCCATCTACCATTACTGCACTTTTTGAGTTGTTGTAGAGTGCGCTTATGGCTTTGACCACAGCTTCTGGTATCCATAATGTCGTAGCACATGGAAGATAGCCTTTCTGTTGATGGAATCAAAGGCCTTCTTGAAGTCTATACACAGATGAATGTGACTGTAAGAGGAAATTGGTAATCTTGAAATCCATCCATTCTCCTTCTAAGGATGTGGATCTGTTGGGAGAAACTTCTCCCTTGACAAAATCCAGCCTGGTTGTTCCTTAAGATCGGGTCTACGTGATCTCATTAGGCAGGATTTTGTTGTAAACTTTGGCTGTATTTTACAGAAGAGTTATTCCCTGGTAGTTGGTCATGAGACTAATGTCTTCCTTTTGGGGTAAAGGGACAATAACGCTAGTGTTCCATTTACTGGGTGTTGTTAGAGTACTGTACACTTCTTAGCACAAACCATGGACTACGTCCGCCATTGCATCCCCGACATTCCGGAGTGCTTTAGATGTGATTGCACAGTCAAGACCTGCAGCCTTGTTGGACTTCATTTGGTGAATGGCTTTCAGTCTCCTCACGTGTTGGGGGATTGACCTCGATTGATAAGTCCTGGACAGCAGGTGGAAGCAGTTCAGGAGGTGGATGTCCCATGTTGTTATTGAGCAGAGAGCTGAAGTATTCCATCCATTCTGCAAGGAGGACGTTGTCACTTGTTGGTGGAATATACCCTTTCTTTTCTTCACCTTGACACTCTGGGTTTCTTGTCTTTGCCAGAGAGGTCTTCATTTTCGGGAAATTTGCTTAAATTTTTGGGCAATATCTTGCATTTTTTGTCAAATTTCCTTCATTTTTGGGAGAATAGCTTAAATTTGTGTGCGATTTCTTTCATTTTCTTCAATTTTCCTAAAATATCATTCATTTTCGAAAAAATATACTTTAACTTTTGTGCAATTTTTCATTTTTTGTAAAAAAATTTCTTTTTCGAGAATTGTCATTAATTTTCGTAAAAATTGTGCACAACTTTTTCATTCTAGTAAAATCTGCTTTACATTTCGTGCAATTTCCTTCATTTTTCTTCAATATTTGTTAAAAAAAAAACACCTTTATTTGTGTGTGAAATTTGTTTCAAATTCGGGACTTTCCTTCATTTTCGGAAAATTGTCTTCAATTTTCGTAATTTCACTATCGTGAATTTTCATTTTGAATTTTTGTGCAATTTCTTCAATTTTCTTCAATTTTCGTGAATTTTGTTCATCATTTCCAATCAATTTGCACAATATTCACACAATATAGGAAAATTGGGAACAGATCCCCCCCCCCCCTTCCTCTCCTCCAAACTCATACCAGGGGCATACCATAGTCATAGATTTTGGCTTAGGGCGCAGTGTTCAAGTGCCAAGCATGGCACTGCGTAACAGCGTGTGCCTACCTTAGATCCCACGTCGGGGTCTAGTAGAGAAGACTTGGTATGAGTTCCAGGGACGAATCCTTCAGAAACTTATAAAGATTTCTTGTTTTTGATGCCACAATATGGCTGAAATTCAAGTTGACACAAATATATTTAATGAAAAGATTTTTGTAAATTTTCATATTAAGATCTTCTCAGGTAAGCACATGGGTTATATTCCAGTTGCTGAACAGGCTGAGAAAACATTTCTCCTGGACAGTGCGAAAATTCGGGCAAAATTGTGGAGTTCAAGGACGGACGAAACTCTAGGCCCTGGTCTGAAAGGTTTCGTGAAAATAGCAAAAATAAATATGATATTGTCCAATATTTGTTTCTAAAGTTTTTGCGAAGAAACATAACCATAGGGCTGTAGGGGTATAACCATATTATTTTCCTACCATATCTCTTGTTTTTGCCCGACGGAATAAAAATAATAATAATGATAAATATTATCAATATAATTATAGTGGGTGTACCCCCTCCCCTCCATCACCCCCTTTCAAATTACGCCCCTCGTTGTCAGGTTATAGCTTTAAACATGATAAGGTAGTTCTGATATTTATAGTTCCTCTTAGTAAATGTATAAGATAGACCTTCTGATTCATACCAGGAATAATTTAACAAATCCCTGTTCGGACTTATCATGGGGTTATTATTCTGACTTGTATTTCTCCTTCCCACCGTGCCTATTATTGTTTGTTAATCGTTTGGTTTGCTACTTGTTTGTCACACTATTGGGTAAAGATCATAGTGCAAAATGCATTCTTTAGTTGATGATACGGCTGGAAGAGTTCTGTCATTCATAAGTAATCGTTTCAAGATGACAACATCAACTCCCTGCCACCGCTGCTTATTTCCACACCGCTGAATCTGACCTCTAGATTCTTCTTTTGTTCTCCCCACCAAAACTAAGAATCCTATTGTCTTCAAGACAAAGGGAGACCAGGATGGGGCGGGGTATCATGCCGGTGCAAAAAAAAGAGGTACTAATGGTCATTGTCGCGAACCGGTATGTTGACAGATTGATGACAATTGGTAATTTAGTTGATGACAATAGGCATCGATGATTGGCAGGGTTACATCACTGGGCATCTATTTTGTAGGAGACAGATTGACAACTTTAAAAGGTATAACTCAAGGCTTATTCATGCCTGAAAATGGCATATCCAATTCTGATGGTTCGATCTTGGCTTGATAATCTTGTAATCGTCTGTCACTTATTGAACTGCTAAAATTTTATATACAGTACTTCACAAAAAATACCAAAAACTCACACCTAAGATCGCAGTACAAATTTTAAAAGTGAGATTTTTTTCTTAATATTTGCAGTAAAATAATTGTCATTATCATGCAAAACATGACAATAACAGCTTGAAATAAATACGGTCAAATTGTTTATGACTGACATGGTGGTCTTTAAAATTATGGATTAAAGCAAGAAGAGACAAGGTTAAATCCTTTAGCATTAATTGTTCGCATACAGAGATCTAAATATATTCAATTGAAGCCAAAAGCTGCAGGAGTGGCGGTCAGTGGCCTGCAATTCAACAATGCGCATGCGCATATGGCGGCGCCAGGATTTTGGTGTTGGGTGCAAGAGAGGAGTTGCTTTGTCTCGTAGTGGGGCAAAGTATATCAGAAAATATATGTGACCTTACAACAAAGCCTTTTTTTTTTAAAGAAATCTGAAGTGGGGGCAAAACATGCAAAAAGGACAATTCTCCAAAATGGAAGGACATTTTTTCAATAATGAAGTAAATTTTCCGAAAATTTAATGTTTCGCGAGTTTGTTACTCAATTTTGACTATTGATATGACGATCGTGATGTATTATTTATCATCGTAATATGTTTATTTCATCGACATATTTTCCACGGGTAAAAAAAATTATCCACTGATGGGGGGATTTCCCCTACCCCACCCCCAGTTAGTATGTAAAAAAAGTTAATGCCTTACAATTTCTGGGGAACCCGCCCCTAGCACTGTGATGCCATCGCTAGTAGTAACGAACTTGAATGTTATCACGTGTTAATGTAAAAAAGTGGTTGTAATTTAATTGGGCATAGGGCCTTAATTAGTCGATGTGGACAGGACGCAATTTTGGGTTAAAACTTAAAACAAAAATCAGTCCGAAGGCCTGATCCAGTCGTTGTTTATTCGATCCGGCTAAGAGTAGTCATTAAAAAGTTGCCAAATTAGATTCAATTTGCATATTTCATGCAAAATTTGTGATGTATTTCAGGGCAAACTTTGTATTTTCATTTGTAATTCCTTGTGAAGAGGTAGAGCAAATTCTGACCAAAGATTTTTGAATCTTTGTCATGTCCCTGATAATCTGATTGGAATCGACATTTAAAAAAGTTTTACGTGCACGCGTTTTTATGTGATTAACATTTTGAAAAGAAACTTAAAAATGTCATCAATATTTTGAGCTGTATAGCATAGCATCAAAGCAAGGTTTAGCAAGGAAGCATGCCTATTATTAGGAACATTAATAACACACCAGAACATTAAAGTCATGCAGTCATATTGTCCAGATGTTGCGATAGAATGTCATAGTTTATCATTAATGTACTTGAAATATTAAAAATCATTGTGTTGAAAAACGTTTGAATTTTCAAAATGGCTGTTTCGCGCCTTAAAAGACTAGCTCAATTGTCTATTTTATCTAATATTTCGAAAACTTCGTGGTGAACATATCAAATGGGAGTAGCAAAGTTGTAGCCATGACAGTAGTGAAGGTATTTTCATAAGGTTTAAGTTTCCTTAGCAAAGATATTTTTCCCAGAAATTTGAAAAATGTAACATCGCATAAGGCTTTAACGTTAGGATAGCAAAGGATCATGGGAAATTTTACAAAATGGCGGCTTCAATGTAGCAAAATGTTCCCATTAATAGGAACATTTATGTTCCCATTCATAGGCATGCAAAAGGACTGTTTAACGTCCCGAAATCATCGAGTGCTGGACATTATATCAAGACGGCCACGGCCTTTGATAACCAATTGTGAACTCACTGGTTGCAGACCCACCCAGTCATACATTACAAATTTCCCTTGAAATGAAAATTGATCTCACTTTGGTCAGCCATAAGTCAAAAACTAATTTTCTTTTTGAAAAATTCAAAAACTAATCTGCTCAAATTATGACGCTGCTCAACCAGTCAACGGCGTCTTACGATTAACAGCACGAATCTTTTTACGAATGTCGCCGTTCAATCGTTAACAACACGATTCTTTTTGTGAATGTCGCCGCTCAATCGTGACCTGTGGCGTGCATGTATCGGCAACTTGTAGATATCGTTCTCATCTTAGGCACGTGTCACATCTTGTCTATTATTTCATTTTGTTATACTCGTTTGACAAATTTTAGTTTTAAGTTAAACATTTACGTTTTGTTTCTTGCTTATTGCTAAACTCTGGGGTTTGTGGCTTTATGCTCTTTTTAGGAACCTGATTATCATTATTGTTGTTAGTAATGCAACTTTTCTGAGTTTTTACCTGAATTTACCTGAAAATAAAGGCCCAAATTGCAATGCAAAAATAAAGTTACATAATTATTTCAAAATATCAATTAATACCTTTAAAACTGTTTTGATTTTGTGTTGAGAATTGGATGCATCTTTCTCATAAGCTAGCGGTTGAGGAGGTGGTGGGTGAGGGAATGTTGGATGAGGGGTGTTGGATAAGGAGGCGTTAGGTAGGGAGTGTTGGTTGAGGGTTGGGTGAGGGGGTGGTGGGTGTGGGGTGGTGGGCGAGGGGTGTTGGGCGAGGGGTGGTGGGTGAGGGGGGTGGGTGAGGGGTGACGGGTGAGGGGTGGTGGGTAAGGGGGTGACGGGTGAGGGGTGGTGGGTGAGGGGGTGGTGGGTGAGGGGTGACGGGTGAGGGTGGTGGGTGAGGGAGTGACGGTGAGAGGTGGTGGGTGAGAGGGTGGTGGGTGAGGGGGTGGTGGGTGAGGGGTGACGGGTGAGGGGTGGTGGGTGAGGGTGACGGGTGAGGGGTGGTGGTCAGAGGGGACTGATATGCGGGAAGGGGGTGATGGGGTGGTGGGTGAGGGGTGGTGGGCTGATATGCACGCATATCAGCATATAAGGTCTTCCAATTATTCAGTTCTTAACAATTAATATGACGATAAATCATCTTTCACGAATATATGAGCGACTGAAGGTGGTTACAGAATTGACCCTTTGACATGTTTGGTCTCCAGAATATCAATTAATTGTTGATTTAGTTTCAGACAGTCAGACGCATGCTTTCATTGATTTTCTACAACATCAAATGATTTGCATATTTGAACACTTAAACTTTTAATTGAACGAATTTTGGCACACCGAACGTTTTGCCAAAATATCAGAAATGAGACTTGATATTTTCTGCCAATCGGCAACAAAATATACATGTATATACACGTTTTTGCAACTCTTCATTAGTTGCAATTTAGCATCCTGTCGTTATTATTATTATTATTATCATTATCATTATTATCATTATTATTATTATTATTATTGTTATTATTATTATCATCATTATCATTATTATCATTATTATTATTACTATTATTATTATTAGTTATATTTTTCTCCCAGTATATCTGTGACGAAATCTGTAAAACTCCTATTTGTATTTCTATAAATAAACATGGCCCAACCAAAATCATAGTGTTAATATTGCCATGGCAACACCATAGTTCAAAAATTCCAGCGCATACCACACATATTATTCGCCCTTTGAAGGCAAGTACACTCACATGTTACCCAAGTCAATTCACTGTAAACAAATAAAGCTTAGAAACTGATTCAAATTTGTTTCTGAACTTGAACAGAACAGGGTTTCGTGTTGCGGGGAAATGTTTTCTCCGTTCTCAAATAAATATGCAGAGAATGACCTGACTCTCGCGCTGCCTGTGAATATCATGGTGTATGTTTGTTCAAAGAAGTTGAATAAGATTACCAGTGGTCAAGCAAGTTCATCTTATATGATAAAGGATTTTAAAAGAATCCAAATGAAAAAGTAAAAGAAAACAAATGTAATGGCATACTCCGAAGGAGATACTAAAGTTCTGTCTCCTTTGAACTTAAACTGTTAAAAAGAAATGTGTCAATTTCTCAACAATCTAACAATTGTTCAGTTGTGTTATTGTTGTTATATTTCAAATTAATTTTAGTGCTTGTTTTTCGTTTAGTTTTTGCTCTCACAGTCTCAAATTACGTAGTTTTTCTCTCAAATTATGTTCAAGTCGGAAATAGTATTAATTTGAACTATAGTTTACTGTAGAAAACTATAGTTTTCCTATAGTTTCCTATAGGAAAACTTTTCCTACTGTCCTATAGAAAGATATCTATAGGAAAACTTTCCTATAGAATATCTAAAAGTTTTCAGATTAAAAAAATCTAAGGAAAATACAGTAAAATACACCGACGACAAATGAGGAATGTGAGGATGTGATGTCACATTTAGTTTAATTTCAGCCGTTTCTACGCAAATGAGACAGACAAAACGAATAGCTCCTTGACGGAATAGAATATTTAAGCAGGCTGTAGCTTCTTCACTATTTTGCTTCTTTCTGTCTTCTAAAATCCTCTAATATAAGACAAAGTACAGAAGTATGTGACTATAGACTGATAGAACGCTTGACCTATAGAAAGCCGCAATTGGTATCTGTCGTAAGGTCTAACAGTACGGTAGCATGCCTATTAATGGGAACATAAATGTTCCTATTAATGGGAACATTTTGCTTCATGTAAGCCGCCATTTTGTGATATTTTCCATGATCCTTCGCTATCCTACCTTAAAGCCTTATGCAATGTCACAAATTTCAAATTTGAAATACGTCTGGGAAAAATTATTTTCTTGGGGAAACATACAAATCATGAAAATACCTTCATTACTATCATGGCTAAAACTGTTCCACTCCCATTTGATATGTTCACCACGCCGTTTTTAAAATATTAGAAATAATAGAAAATAGAGCTAGGCCTTTTGGCACCATTTTAAAGATTTAATTTTTTTAATACAATGATTTTTAATACTTCAAGTACATCAATTAGAAACTATGACAATTTATCGCAACATTTAAACAATTTGGCTGCATGACTTCAATATTCTCATGTGTTATACATGTTCCTATTAATAGGCATGCTCCCGGACTGTCTAATGGAATATTAAACCGACCATTAATGTTGAAAATAGCATTTTTAGATTCAATCTAAAAATGACGCAATATTTATCCATGATATCAGATTAACAGTGTAAAGGATTAATTCAGTGGTTAAGCAAGTCCATCTTATATGAAAGAGAATTGTAAAAAAAAAAAAAAAAAAACTGAAGAAAGAATCAAAGATCTTATTTCGTATCATTAGGCTGTTAGGTATATGGAGATATTCTGTATCGGTTGTGTGAAACAACTAAAATCAGACAAGTTGTGACGTCACATTCTCAGATTCCTCAAAGTCTTTATGTATTCTATCATATTTTTCCGTTTTACTTTTTAGGCAGGGACTGTTTGGTTTAACTACCAATACATATACCTGTATGTCAAGAAAGTAAAACAGAAACTGGTACAGTCTGACAGCGGGTATGACCTAATCCACGTATGATTTACCACGTGAAGAAAAAATTAAGGGAAATAATTCAAATAGCAAATAGTTAGATTAAATTTCCTTAGAATACATTAACATTTGTTAAAAAAGTGAGGATGCCAACAATAGACTTATTACATCAGTCATTTCTGCGCAGATATGACAGAACTTTAAAAACTTGAATATCTCCTTATTCAATCATTATGAAATTGTTTCTTCACCATTTTATTTCTATTAATCTTTGATATAAGATAAACTTGAAGTTGTTTGAGTACTTAACTTTGGCCACTTTTCATGTGTGGAAATAATCAAATAATTGATATCTGCTCACTGCTGACTGTCAGCTGGTCAGTGAATGGATCATAAATGAATTTTAATTCATGACGTCATATTTGTCATAGCTGTTACTAGTATTATTACATGGTACCTGGCTGTGACAAAACACTATACACAGTTAGTCTTTGTTGGTATATCCCACAATGTCTAACATGTGCATGTCTTTGACATGTTTGAGTAAAGCAAAGATATTTGACGTAAAATCGCAACACAGTGAGAAAATTTCAATCGCTGGTATCGTATTCTGTTATATTAGCTTGCCATTAGCAATTAGTTGAAATATCTATCTTATGTACCGGTATTTGATATTGATGGAATAAAAACAAACGTTGTTTATACACGTGGTGTGAGCTTGATATGCAATACAATTGAAAGACAGATATGTTAAGTGCATACTGTTCAAGGACGTTAACGTTAAGAAGGAATCTCCTCCACACAAAAATATATATATATATATATATATATATATATATATATATATATATATATATATATATATATATATATATATATATATATATATATATATATATATATATATATATATATATATATATATATATATATATATATATATATATATATATATATATATATATATATATATATATATATATATATATATATATATATATATATATATATATATATATATATATATAATTCTTGACACAAGAACAGTAAATCTGCTACATATCAGCGACATCACATCCGGTGCAGTTTATGATTGGCTTGTCATTAAATGTGTAAACATGATCTACCAGTCAGAAAGGTTGAATTGGCCTTTAATCTGACGGGGATGAAATAAGTGAAGTCAGCACGGCGCACATGGCATCGAATATCAGTTTCGTCGATGTCGCGTTGGTTGCTTGTTCTTGCTTAAACAATTATATGAAAGAGGTTATCAAAAGAAACAAGTGGTGAAGAAATCAATCAAAAATCTTATTCCGTTTAAGGATCAATTCAGTGGTCAAGCAAGTCTATCATATCTGAAAGAGAACTTTAATAGAAACACAATGGTGAAGAAAGCATTCATAAATCCTATTCCGTTATCTGTGTAGCAACGACTGGTGTAGTAAGTCTACTATCGAAGGCTGGCGCTTTCATCCTCATATTCTTAACAATTGTTAATGTATTTTAAACATTTAACAATTTTTATATTTTAATTATTTTTCCTCGAACTTTCTTCAGGTGGTAATTATAAGTACCTTTCTAAGATTCTGTTTGACAACTTTCCTGACATATCTCATTGTTTTTAAGCCACAAAATCGTAGGACAAAATATGATAGAATACATAAAAGACTTTGAGGAATCTGAGGCTACGACATCTCAACTAGTCTAATTTCAGTCGTTTCCACAAAAATTATTCCCAACTTTAAACTTAAATATCTCCTTAAAGGAATAAGATTTTTTGAATAGTTTCGTCACAATTTTGTTTCTTTTTCAGTCTTCTTTTATATAAGATGGACCAATTGCTTGACCACTGAACTAATGCGTTAAAGTGATATACACATTTACAGTTCTGCAGTCTCATTTGTGTAGACTGAAATCAGACTATGACGTCACATTTCTCACATTTCTCACATTCCTCACATTCCTCAAATTCTTTATATATTATATTGTATATTTGTAAGTTCTTTCTGAGATTTTGTGACTTAAAAACTATAGCTAAGAAAGTGTTAAAACAACATCATCAGTAGTAAAAGTAATTTCTACATAAAGTAGAAAGAATTTTAAAATTGATTATATCTTTACGGAATAAGATACTAATTTCTTCACCATTTTCTTAAAATCATGAGTCTAAGTACTAGGTAAACTTGAATGACCATTGAATAAACCATTGACATACATTGTCAAATTTGACCCGGACAGGTACTCCCAGTTTTTAAACGCTGAACATACCACGGCTCATGCTCTTTACTCGACACAGTACCCCCCCTCCACCCCCGCAACCAGAAAAACCATAAACACATGACTTCATAGATGCCTTCCAAAGAAAAGTGACGTAATCAGTTTTAAATTCCAAGCCCAACTAAAATCTAAACACTGCATATAATTGTATTTGATTTTTATAATTTGACAGTGACAAATTAACTGTAAACGATAGGTAATTGTGCATCATTGGTAATGGCGCTCCTGCCTGCATGCATGCTTCCCGAAATATTGAATTGTTGTGGTATCGTACATCTTGAATAAAGACACTTAGCTTTACCTGTCAATCATAAATGCTCATGAAATATTTCTCAATATGATCTATCAGTATCAATATAGCATCCTATTAGGGGGTCCCTTCCAAAGCGGCTCCCGTCTGCCTGTTTAGTGTAGAAAATTTGCATGAAAGGATATATACGAAACCACACCTATTTTACGAATTGTTCGATTCGGCAGGTGTTTTAGCAGGTCATGATGAGCAAATGAGAAACGATGAGATTGGAATACGTTACCATTGAGACGTTTATATTAAGTGGAGGGAGAGGGGGAAGGAACAAAATATATCAAATAAACAGTGACTATTCATTCAATGGGAAAGTGCAATTGCTATTTGCGAAAATTATTATCAATATTTCTTTCACAAAACGTTACAAAACAATGAAAATTGACTCGTCACAGTGTTGGCCCTCGAAGCTTTAAAACTTTTCAATGATAACAACAAATGATTACCAAATGATATGAAAGACTCGTATATCTTGGTAAGGTAATTTGACTCATTTAGAATTAAAGAAATATTCCCGTGGCGATAATAATGAGATAAAAGAAAATAAATCAAAAGAAGCAAGGACTGGCGGAGTTATATGCTCTGGGAGAATTATATAAACGACTGGTAACAGGCTGAAATAAAATTTGGTTTTCTTCAGGTTCTTATACATTTTCTTACAAGAAACATTTACAAGCCCTATATGTACAAGGACAGGTGGGCAAACATGTATATACAAGTATATACGCCATTAAAATAATTGTGTTATCAAAGTTCGAGGTAATTAGCTTCAAGGAAATACATTAAAACTGTTCTTAAAAATGTTGGCATCACACAATATACTGCACCGGTAACTTATAAACACACTTGTGAAATCTGTCCATATAATATTCTTATTCACCATTTTGTGTTTCTTAAAGGATTAGTTCAGTGGTCAAGCAAGTCCATCCTATATGAAAGAGGACTCCAAAGGAAACAAAATGGTAAAGAAAGCGTTCAAAATTTTTAGTCCGTTGAGGAGATATTCAAGTTTAAAGCTCTGTCTTATCTGTGTAGAAATGACTTGTGTAGTAAGTCTACTATGGAAAGTTGGCGTCTTCATTCTCACATTCTTAACAATTGTTAATGTATTTTAAAGAAAGTCTATTTAATTTGTGCACAATTTAAACTATATTTCCTCGAACTTTCTTTAGATGGTATATTATAAATATCCCTTAGAGATTCAGTTTTACTACTTTTTTGCCATATCCCATGGTTTTTAAGACACAAACTCGCAGGACAAAATATAATGAATACATAAAGACTGAGGAATCTGACGCTATGACGCCACAACTAGTCTGATTTCAGTTATTATTGTTACACAAATGATGCTAAACTTTAAACTTAGATTTCTCCTCAACGGAATTATATTTTTTTTGAATGATTTCTTCACTATCTTGTTTCTTTTGAAGTCCTCTTTGATAGACTTGCTAGACTCTGAACTGATCCTTTAAAAAGGTATATGGAAAGGTGAAGGCATCCTTTGCTAAATTGACTTAAAATATATTACAAATTTTTACAGCTCTTTGATGATCTTTTTGCAAATATGCAAATCATTGTCACTGTGATGTATATATGAATGGGACATAGGCTCTACTTTCTTATGTAAATCCGTTGTTTTTTAATCCTCTGCTCTTTCTCTTTGAAAAAGAGAAGCTAGTTTTAATCAAGACGAGTGACCGTTTATCCCACTGGCAACCAGCAGGGAATGATCTTATCATTTCCCTGCTCCAACCAACTTGAAGGCATTTTGAACATTTCCAAGGACTGAAATGTTGTAGATCAGAAAACGTTTCTATCTCAGTACCCATAGACCTTTCATGGAAAGCACATATTTTACCGAAGGAATATTCTCTTATCGGTTATGTACAAACAATTCTGATATATGGACTGCAGGTAAAGGCAATAGGCGGCTAGTCATAGGGGAAAAGAGATGGCAAAGATTTGCTAAGCATTGTTTTTGTGACTAGAAATGGAAAGTGTCATACTTTAATTATATGTCTAATAAGCTATTTAAAAGGAAATTAATTTCTGCCCTCGCCGCCCGAACCATGCATGGTTTTCCCTCCAACTAAATTTTTCTTGGATAGAAGTCAATATTTCTTCGCAATGATCGAAGAGGAAATTATATCACCTTATTCAAAAATTGAAAACCGTGCACACAGTGGCGGTGATACGGGAAAGGGGTGGGGTATTTTCCCCACTTGTACCCAGAAAAATGTAAAGTGACATATTGTGTCCGATTGATAGGTTTTTGCCCCCTCCTTACATGAGACAATTTGGTCCCTATCTCTCCCCCATGACCAAAATCCTGGCGCCGTCACTTGCGTGCATATAATACAAATAATTGAGCCCATAAAGATTTTGGGCTATTTTGTCGTCCATTCATCCTAAATTTTGCATTTATCAAAAAAGTATCTCTTCTGTTTAACTCTATGGTATTCATGTCAGTATGTTATACATAAACTACTAAAGGCGTGGTTTTGAATTTGTAGATGCACTATTCATAAGGCCGTCCTCGCAAGTTGGAATTGATGATGTCAGAGTTTAAGCTGTATCGGACGTTTTCTATCGTTGTGTCTCGTTCCTCCCGGGTGACCGTCTCCCTGCATCTTGATGCCTCTTCAGACTGTCTTGAAGCAGGAAATCCTTAAGAAGGAGCAATTTAAGACTCTTTAGAACAATTAAGGGATTGAATTGAAACCGAATGCTCCATGAACCAGAGCACCGATGACCATGTTGTATCACGAGTACGCGACAGTAAAAAATGGGGAGGTGGGTGGGGGAAGGGGTATTTTTCTCTTGTTTGGATATCTTTAAACAATTCAAGAAAATGGTTACAAAAAATATATTTTCTATAACTTTTTAATTTGAGGCCAAGAAAATCGGAAAATTGTGACCACGAGTTTATGAATCAAGCCTTATCCCCAACAACCCAATCACCAGATCACCATCTAGCCGTAATATATAGTAATATGATTTTAAAGGTCAATGAAGATGTATGCAATTACTATATTGTTTAAAAGAGTATTAAAATCTTAGATCAGTTTTTGAATTGAAAAGTTTTTGAGTTGATCAAAGTGTGATCAATCTTTAATTTACGCTAAATATGTGATGTATGACATGGTGAACAGCACAAAATCTTTATGTAATTCTTTAATTAAGAAAGTCTGTTCCATCTAGAATTGATTGGGGTATGGAAAAAAGACTATAATTTGAGTCAGAATTTGCTGCACCACTTCAGATAACTATGATAGACAATAAGGATTTACATAAGAAAACACGAAGGTGGCCCATAATGAATGCATCACAAATTAGCATAAAGATTTGTATATTGATGCCCAAAATTTCAAAGTGCCGTAATATGGTACATTTTTAACAGATTTTGAAGAATTGTGATGCTGCTTTCATGATTTTAACTGTTTGACATATTTGAGGAACTTATCCTGTAAACCAATGTTTCCTCTACCCATTCACAACTTGGATAAAATTTAGGAACGGCGTTTTAGATTGATACAATCTAGGCGTTTTAGATTAATAGAGAGACAGGTAGCTCGGTCGACTAAGCGTACGATTGACATGCTGGAGGTTCAACGTCGACCAGTGATTTTTCCACAGAAAAGCAGAACGATAAACGCTGACATCAAGCGCATGCAGAGGTCTGCCTTCTGAATTAAACCTTCTCCCCCATCTGACCGTTGGCAAAAGTGGCCAATGGTTGGGTGGCGTCCTTCCCGATGGTAGGAGTTTCACCTTCTCCTTCTACCTGGTTCTCTAATCACTTCTCGTAAAATGAACAGGCTGTTCATCCACTTTCCATCCTGGCAAAATTCGTCATTGGGACCATACTGGAAATAAGTCATGTGACTTTCGTGTGCTATGTGCCTAAACAATCATTACAAAAAATTGACAATATTTCGCAAACATAATTAAAGTTGCAAATTTCATGAAATGCTGAGCAAGGTAAAGGAAAAGACGAAGCTGAACTTTATCGTTTTAGAGCTATTGAATATTCAAAGCTGACATGCAAATTTTATGCTAATTTTAAGGTGTGAGCAAGTGAGTAGGCGATTTTCTTAATTATTCAGATCCTATTTTCTTAATTATATATCATATTTCTGTGAAAGGCGCAAGAATTCTAAAAAAAAGATTTGAGGCCTTAAACTGTTGAAATAGAACTTAATCTGGTAGTTGAGCAGGAATATAATTCTGTTCCTTTTTCAATCAGCCTCCATTTCTGTAGCTGAAATTTTTTGAGCTACTACAGTATATGCATCCATCGAATCATGGAGGTATGATTAGATCACACACACGGAAGCTATTTCCAACATTTCGCAGTTCTATAAGCTCCGTTTTTAGTCAAAACAAGGAGTTACCTCTTGGTCCAAACAGGTCAATGACATTACTAATACTATCTGCTGCCCTCTTTATGGAATCAATAACCTTGAAGTAAACTGATATCGGGGATGTTCGCCTCGAGAAAAACTAAAATATCTTCATCCCCGGAAAGCGAAATAGCTCTACTGACTGTATTATAAGTTATCGTGTAAGACAGCTTTCTCCACTTTGCAGAAGAATACTTACAACAATACTTCATCATGCTAGAGTTGCGAAATTTAGCAAGCACAGGCTTTAGTAACTGACTCAATGAAAACTGACTTGAAAGGTTTCATCTCCAGTATTCATATAACAATGACTTTATTATCTCATCACCCACATATACATATATGTGAGGATGAGATATTGTAGTCACTTTGCTGTATTGGCAAGGATCTGCCTGTACCTCTTACACTACATGGCCATTCCCTTGATATTAAAGAAGGGGGGTGGGGCACCAGGGGGTGGAATGGTAAGTGTGACGTGAACATGAATGGTGTTATACAGTAGGGTACGATAAATGTTAAAAAAAATCAGTTGTTTCAGTGATATGGGTCAAGGGTCAGAGGTCAGAGGTCAAAAATGTAATTTTAGGGGGTAATTATCTACTAATTTGTACATTTTTGTGACAAACGTCACAGAGCTATAGTGACCCTGTTAGTTATTTCCCACTATGTTGTAGCTATTTCCCCCAATATGCTGTAGCTTGAAGGTGATGAGATCAGCAACTGCATGGCTTGCTTTCTTGTTTTTGAATATTTGGTTCTCCTCTCGGAAACATAAAATACATACATGAGCATGGTGAAGGACATCAAATACAAGCTGCTTGCAGGATAAGGAGGTCAACAGTAACCACTTCAGCTATTTTCATGTTTGTTCTAAACATGGTGACATGATAAATATGATCTTATACCAAAAAGATTTCCATTCTAAAATGGCTTCTCTCTGTAGCCCTGTTTACACAAACACCTTGACAGTGCCTGAAGAGTACTTTTTTCGAGCAGTAACGATGCCCAGAAGGAAACATAAACCCTAACATTATTTGTACCCGCAAAATAAGGTATGTATAAACATGAAAAAATGTTTTTATGAGAAAAAAAGTTTCACATTTGTCTCGCCCCATAATAATAATGATAATAATAATATTGATAATGATAATAATAATAATAATAATGATAATGATAATAAGAACAATAATAATAATAATAATATTTATAATAATAATGATAATAATGATAATAGTAATGATAATAATAATAATATTAATAATAATAATAACAATAAAAATAATAATAATAATAATGATAATATTAATAATGATAATAATAATAATAATAATAATGATGATACTACTACTACTACTACTACTACTACTACTACTACTACTACTACTACTACTACTACTACTGCTACTACTACTACTACTACTACTACTGCTACTACTACTACTACTACTACTACTACTACTACTACTACTACTAATAATAATAATAATAATAATAATAATAATAATAATAATAATAATAATAATAATAATAATAATAATAATAATAATAATAATAATAATAATGATAATAATAATAATAATAATAATAATAATAATAATAATAATAATAATAATAATAATAATAATAATAATAATAATAATAATAATAATAATAATAATAATAATAATAATAATAATAATAATAATAATAATAATAATAATAATAATAATAATAATAATAATAATAATAATAATAATAATAATAATAATAATAATAATAATAATAATAATAAGAAGAATAACAATAATAATAATAATAATAATAATAATAATAATAATAATAATAATAATAATAATAATAATAATAATAATAATAATAATAATAATAATAATAATAATAATAATAATAATAATAATAATAATAATAATAATAATAATAATAATAATAATAATAATAATAATAATAATAATAATAATAATAAAAATAATAGTAATAATAATAATAACAATAATAATGAGAATAATAATAATAATAATAATAATAATAATAATGATAACAATAATAATAATATTAATGATAATAATAATAACAATAATAATAATAATAATAATAATAATAATAATAATAATAATAATAATAATAATAATAATAATAATAATAATAATAATAATAATAATAATAATAATAATAATAATAATAATAATAATAATAATAATAATAATAATAATAATAATAATAATAATAATAATAATAATAATAATAATAATAATAATAATAATAATAATAATAATAATAATAATAATAATAATAATAATAATAATAATAATAATAATAATAATAATAATAATAATAATAATAATAATAATAATAATAATAATAATAATAATAATAATAATAAATAATAATAATAATAATAATAATAATAATAATAATAATAATAATAATAATAATAATAATAATAATAATAATAATAATAATAATAATAATAATAATAATAATAATAATAATAATAATAATAATAATAATAATAATAATAATAATAATAATAATAATAATAATAATAATAATAATAATAATAATAATAATAATAATAATAATAATAATAATAATAATAATAATAATAATAATAATAATAATAATAATAATAATAATAATAATAATAATAATAATAATAATAATAATAATAATAATAATAATAATAATAATAATAATAATAATAATAATAATAATAATAATAATAATAATAATAATAATAATAATAATAATAATAAATAATAATAATAATAATAATAATAATAATAATAATAATAATAATAATAATAATAATAATAATAATAATAATAATAATAATAATAATAATAATAATAATAATAATAATAATAATAATAATAATAATAATAATAATAATAATAATAATAATAATAATAATAATAATAATAATAATAATAATAATAATAATAATAATAATAATAATAATAATAATAATAATAATAATAATAATAATAATAATAATAATAATAATAATAATAATAATAATAATAATAATAATAATAATAATAATAATAATAATAATAATAATAATAATAATAATAATAATAATAATAATAATAATAATAATAATAATAATAATAATAATAATAATAATAATAATAATAATAATAATAATAATAATAATAATAATAATAATAATAATAATAATAATAATAATAATAATAATAATAATAATAATAATAATAATAATAATAATAATAATTAACGTTATTTATTAAACAGTTCTACTCCTATCCCCATAAGAAAAGAAAAAAATGAATGGATTCCCGTTTATATTGTTCCCGGGCCCGTACTATTTCTCGAAGCCGATGGGTGTGCTCTCGTGTCTGTCCAGAACCGCTGGTTTCTGGTGTCGACAGTCATGGATACCCAACAATCAAATAAGTCATTAGACTGGACATCTGAAAAGCTGGGGACCAAAAGTGCATTTAAAAAAATAAAATAATAAGAATTAACGTAGAAGGAACATGTTAATTTGAAGGAGATTTTAATTCTGACATACCATGCCTAAACTTTAGTTCATATGATGTTGTATGTTTTAAAAACTTTTATTCTACGACTATATAAGAGCAGCCATTTTGTTTTACTCCATCTCACTCATATTGAACTTTCTTTGACTTCCTCACACACTTTTCCCCCTTTATCTGTGTATTACTTACTAATCAGCTGATCAGTAAATGCAATATAAACCTAGTTTAATTTCAGCCCATACATATAAGTTTTGTTTCATTCCAAAGAATACAAATTTATTTTCCAGTTTGGTATCGCTTTAATTTTGAATAAGATGGTCCTACAAATTGGGGCGCCGTAATATTTTCCGCTCAATCCGCCTCATATGCATGGCTTTCAGACATCAATAGCATTTAAGCACATAGGTCTACCAGTGATTTTGTTTACCCTACTACTGTAGGTACAATTTTGGTCGCCTAGTGAACAAATTCTGATGCACCAAGCGACCAGGCTTTTCACCTTGGATTAACAAAATGGCTGCTCCCATACAGTCGTAGAATAAAAGTTTTTAAAACATACAACATCATATGAACTAAAGTTTATGCATGTTATGTCAGAATTAATATCTCCTGTAATTTTTAAGGTGCTTAAATGTACATGTTCCGTCGCGCCTCGCATTAATTGCCCTAGGGGTCATTGTGGTCGCCCTGCAGTGAAATTTGCTTTAAAAATTCACTGCTCATGTCCATGCAGTCGTTGGATAGCTACTGTCACTATACTGAATTATCAACTTTGAAAACTGGCCAACTGGCTTGCAAAAAATATTGTATTCAGTCTATTGAGCTCATTGTCCAAAAGTGAAAGATTGCTTCAAAAATTTGAAAAGATAAAAACAATCCAGGTTTTAAAGTGTTATATGTCTCCCTATACAGTGAAAAATTCTTAATTTGTGTTGAAAACTAATTTTAACTAATTTTTAATTAATCTACTATTTTAACTATTCTTTGTAGGTAAATCAAGGATGTACGACACATAATTACAAAAAAAGTCAAAAGAATGATTTAGTGTAAGTGTACTGGTACTTTGATGAAGGGAAGACGTGTGAGGGTGGTGAGACAGCAGGGGAGAGGGGGGTAGTTTCTATCATGGTTTTTAAAGATGGACAGTCAACTTGCTATCGGAAGATATATGACATAATATTTGTAGAATGTGAGTTTACGACGGCGCTTTTACTTCAGACTATATACTAGTAACACTGTGTTTAATAATCCATTTTTAGACAGACATGAAGCCAAAGCTCAAAAGCTGTACAATTCAAAAATAAATATCAAAAATTAAGAATAAGAAACCTTTCTTTTCCATTTTTTTAAATTTAATTTTTTTATGTTTTGAATCAAGCAGGATTGAAATGATATTAATCGGAAAATCTTTGACATGACATAGATTGGAATTAATCAATTATTCCATAGACAATGAGTAGCGCAGCGCGTAGAATCATGAAGAGAAAAAAAATGGGAATAATGCGCAAGCCGCAAACAAGTCTATCTTGAATAATTTTGTTCCTCAAAAACAATTTAAAAACAAAAGCAGTGAACATTTAAGAAACCTAATTTTCACCCTTATCCTAATCTTACTTTATACTTCTTTTCTCCAGTAAATCTGACTTTTTGTTGTTTTCAAATGGAACAAAATGAATATGACATGCAAATTAATCAAGGTAAAAACTTATTTGCGGCATCCGCATTTTTCCTATTTTCCAAAACCGACCGAATTGTGTGAGTAACCTATGTTGCAGGCAGGAAAATCAATTAGCTGGAAGATTGATTGAAAAGGGATCTTAGTGCCATCTTTAAAAATAAATAAAAAGTGACTACAAATATGTCAGTCATACAACCGATACTTGACGTTTTCCACACCTCTTTGACTCAGTGTTGAGCTTCATTTAGTGGTCAAAACTTCAACCGATCGCAACGTACCTCTGGCACGCCCACAAGCGTGACGATCATTAAGTTTTACCCAATCATATCTGGTTATCAGTGTATAAATATGCTAATGACCATGTCTGGCACACGGCTTACGGACTTTTGACAGTTTGTGTGTCTTTGTGAAATTTTGTGTATTTTATGTCTAAGCTATTGAATCCCTTACAGTGCACAGGAATTACGAAGGGTTCCATGAAAACTCTTCTGTTTACATTTTCCTTCTGTAAGCGTGATACTTCACCCGAAGTTTGGAATGAGTTCGTGTTGTTTCGAAAATTGAGGGCAATATTTTTAACAGCTCTTTAGATTCGCTCGGAATATTTAAGAAAATTGTTGGAGTTACAGAGTTAGTTTCAGGACGAAGTTCTTGCTATACAGTGAAGGTTGTAATGCATTGGAATATCCGGTATTGCCGTTACCAAGGAAATGTGTCATTGACTTTACGAAGTCACTGAAAACTTTTTTTCTTCAAATTCTTTCTGGAGCAGCTTATTTTCAAAGCAAATAAAAACAAAAGTAAGGCAGCTCTTGTTGTAGTTTCTACGACAAAAATACTTCGAAAGTTGTAACAAAAAAAGATCAGATTTGTGCGTACTTCATGGTTCAACAAATGAACTTTTTGCAACTCAAAACAAGGGCGTCTACAAAGCCAAAACAAACAATGCTACTCCGCCGACAGAAACAGAAATCCAAATTGGTTTTGACGGACAACTCTGCCGCTTAGACTTCCCGAGGATCATTATTTTAGAACGCAAGGTACAACAAATATGTGAAGAAGCAAAAGTCAAAGTTGGATTTGATTTCTTACAAAAAATTCCATGCTTGATTTTTTTGACGGAAAATTAGTTCTTAAGGAAGGAATAAAGTTTGCAACTTATTATCATTCAAATTGGATTTTGTATTGTTGTTTATTCCGAGTGCATTCTTAGATATTAAATTATTTCATGTCATAACTTAATATTTCAGCTCTTAAAAACATTTAAGTCATTTATTACCTGGCGTCAATATTATTCTGAACTGGTTTGAGTTGCCATTAAGTTGATAAAAACCTGCTGGAAATATTTCCGAATTGGTCGTATTTGAAGTGACATTGCTGTTATGAGCTTTTAAGTTTATGAAACAAGTGTTAACAGTATACAACAACAAGAGAAAGATTTGGGGTTGAAATCATGCATGGAGATGCCTTTTCCCGTGAATCGAGCGCTGACGTAATTTCATGCACTTCGATCGGGTTTTCTCGGATTACCGCCGTGTACCAAGACGACAGCGTCAGCGAGTCGAGCCCGGTGATGACCAACCTCTCCTCTCCCGATAATAATTGCACGAGACTCATGTCGGTAAGGCCACAAACTTTCTTTAAATTTGTCAAGTTTTGTTTTCTTTCTCCAAACTGAAATCTTTCCTACCAGGCTACCAGCCTTACCTTGGTTGACCAGTTGGTGAGGAACTGGACAAAAGCCCGATGTGAAAATGAATTATGTTATATACCCGTCCATTTAAAGCGCCATTAAAATTTCATATATGTCCGCTCAAAACTATTGACCACAAAGTATTGAATTCTTGTTTAAATTATTGTTAAAAACCAAATTAAATTGTTAGTATTAAAATAAGTTTCCAAGTAAATCAGTTAGATGCTTTGTTCAACAAATTGCAACGCGTACATAATTGTGATGTATGAGATCTGTCAAAACACAAGTTTTTGTCTGTTAAAGCAAGGACTTTCCACACAAGTTACTTTATCAGAGGTGCTATACCTTGACTGGGTAACAAACTGATGAAGACACTTTTGCAATTTGAAGTTAATTTTGTTTCAAAATACGTCGTAATAATTAGCTTCTCTCCTTCAAAAAATTGTGATTAAATGCCGAAAAACAATGGACATACGTACTAAGAATCTAGCAGCTTATTCCAAAAAATGCAGAACAAATTTGCATACGTAAACATGTTAAACCAAGGAGGGAATGTTTTAAAGGTAGTGCCCAAAAGTAAAGTGTAAAGGGCTCTATTGCAACCGATTTAGATCATACTTTGTTACCTTCATGTTTTGATAAGATAGCCTAAATAACAATTACATGAGATAAACAGGCAGACTAATGAATGGTACCAAATTTGAATACGCCATGTACGTATATAGACAGAACTGAAAATTGAAAGTCTGCAAAATACTAAATTTGCAACCTATTTTGATTTTCGAGGGATAAGTATTCACAATTGTAAAAAAATAATTGAAGCATTGCAACAATTTAAGTATGCATGGGTCAGTGAAAAATTTTGATTTGACAAGGAAAAACTATTTTATTTCTTTTCACATTAAAAATGGGAAAGAATTCATAAAAAATATATCAAAACAAAATTTAAGGTTTCCTATATAAACGATTATTTTTTCTTTCGATATTTTTGTTATCTGTCAACCAAACAAACTAATGACATTTTCATTTATTTAATCGTTGCACTAGCCCCAATTGGCCCTTGTGACAAAAATGTACAAATGTACAAAATATCAACAACAGAGTTGGATCGAGATGTCATGAAGGATGAAAGAAATAAGTAAGCATATTACTGTTAACCGTCGAAAATACCTTACATTTAACGAAACTTAATGGCATGAATGATATAAATAAAAAGCGATTTACACAATTGTTCAGTACATGGACATTATGAGCTCTTCAACTTTTGTATATACAAAATAAAAATAAAATGTACAAAAATAATTACAGAAATTTCATGAAAATTATTACACAGAACAGCTTGTTGACATTGTTTACTGGCTGACTGCTTTATATACAGTTATAACTTCGCCCGAGAAATCATCAAGAAAAATTAGGTGATCCATTATTAAATTATTGACATGTTAAGTGGAAAAACATCCTGAATGTTACCTTGCTTGGTGTTGGTCTACGATCTGTGCAAATCGGCAACTTAACTTCTTTTGTTTCTTTATTTAAAGTTTCATATTTGCATAACAAGGGAATATCAAATATATAATCACAAAACAGTATAACAGGAATTCATTCATGATTATAAAAATAGATACAAATTGTTAAAAAGTAATCTAATTTGTGTACAAAATATGTGGATACCAAGTTTTCTAAATAGTGGTAAAGTGATTTATTCTTTCATTGATTTAAAGCACCACATTTTCTGTTTCAATATAACTTCTTAATATACAAAACATGCTACCATTGAAATATTTACACTTATATAATAATTTACTAGAAGTAACAAACAAGAAAATACTTTATCATTACAGCCAAAAGTCTGCAACTTTAGTATGTCTAACAGCAGGCCTATATATATATATATATATATATATATATATATATATATATATATATATATATAGATAGATAGATAGATAGATAGATAGATAGATAGATAGATAGATAGATAGATAGATAGATAGATAGATAGATAGATAGATAGATAGATAGATAGATAGATAGATAGATAGATAGATAGATAGATAGATAGATAGATAGATAGATAGATAGATAGATAGATAGATAGATAGATAGATAGATAGATAGATATATACATATATATATATATACATATATATATATATATATATATATATATATATATATATATATATATATATATATATATATATATATATATATATATATATATATATATATATATATATATATATATATATATATATATATATATAGATATCAGAATATACACAGATAACAACGGTACTAAGAACCATTGAGTTAATTAATTTCGCAGCTTAGCAGGGGTGGAAAATTATTCAACTTTACAGGATCATAGAAAATCTTGAAAAACACTTCTGCGAGTATAGGCCTATCACAACAGCAATAACAACACCGAAGAAAATTGTATATTTGTCCTTTCCTCTTTCCTTCTTTTTTCACACCTTTTTACCCTTTCCTTTCCTTTTTTTTCTTTTCATTTTCCCCATTCTTTATATCCTTTTCCTTTCTATTTGCCCCTTTTCCTTTCTTTTCCGCTTTTTCCTTTTTTCCCCCTTTTCTGTTCTTTCCCCTATTTCTTTGTTTCTGTCTTTTTCTCCGCTTTTTTTTTTCAGGAGACCTGAAAAAATGTCTGGGACCATTGGTGTTGTGGCCATATACCACCCCCCCACCCTCATATACCCCCTCCCCACCCTCCCTTGCAGCTTCATCTCTGTTGTTACTTAGGCCTATTCAATGATCGTATACCAAACAAATACGCAGAAATACCTAAATAGATCTATATACACAGCATAAATGTTCCCAGTAATATTTGAGCAGTCTTTGGGGAATATACAGTTGTTGCTAATTTACATTAGCAAGAAGACTTATTTGAAATATTTTTATCCCTTATTTATGTTTTTTTTTAAATGATGAGAATGTTTTTTCCCGCTTAGATCTTTATGTGTAAATTGAATGAGAAAGAACAGGATGAAAAAAGATCGAAAAATCCTTCGCCAAAAAGCAGTTACTTCCCTTCGATGACAGGTGATTAACAAGCAATGGATTACAACAATACTTGTAACTGTGCAATAAGAACATTGAGAGGTCTGCTCACTCAGAACATACATACCCAATCAAAAACTGGTTATTCGAATATCTTTATTATTATGATATTCTATTAATCGATTATGATGAGAATTATCGCTGTTTCATGGTTTTAAAGGAATTTAAAGTATTTTTCTAATAGTCTATTATGTCTTTACTTTCTGTCCATATATGAGAAATATAAATATCGTACTTTGCTGCAGAAAATTACCCAAATTAAAACATTATCATTTATTTGCAGTTCTATCTTCATATCAATAATCAACAGCTGTAGAGCCTAAGTAATCATATTTTTCTTATGTATATATATATATATAAATAAATGTATAAATATATATGTATATATATATATATATATATATATATATATATATATATATATATATATATATATATATATATATATATATATATATATATATATATATATATATATATATATATATATATATATATATATATATATATATATATATATATATACAAAACAAATATAAAAGATGTAAAACCTGGGGTGATTTTTGAAAATTCGATTCATTGAGAATAAACAAAATGGAAGTCATTAGCTATTCATTAATAAAACCAATTTGATAGTGCAATTCTTAAGAACGTTTAACTGTTGAATAATGTTGACATTCATTAAGACTTTGAGGAATCTAAGGCTATGACATCACATCTAGTTTGATTTAAGTCGTTTCTACACAAATGATACCAAACTTTCGAATTAGATATCTCCTTAACGGAATAAGATTTTTGAATGTTTTCTTCACTATTTTATTTCTTCTGAAGTTATCTTTCATATAGACTTGCCTGACCCCTGAACTAATCCTTTAAAATGAGGCTATAACCTCGAACAGTCAGGCGAAAAGTCACAAATCAATTTTAAAAGAATACTCTGCTTCTTATGCAGAATTGGGAGATTACAATCGAGTTCAAACCTCTTTAAAAAATCATTTTATATTTTACATTTTATTGATATATACTTTCTTTAAAAAAATTAAAATGGGGCAAAATGAGCAGATGAATATAAATGCTTATCTGCTTATAGATTGCATTTTTGCCAAGTTTTTACTTGCTTTATCGCTATTGTAAAAACAAAAGATGCATCTGATTGTGTCTTTAATTACTCTAATTCAAAAAAAAAAAAAAATTAATAATATATCATGGAATCCTATTATAATCGGTGAAATTGACAGGTATACAGCAGATTGAATTTACAGAACTTTTTATTTAGGGGAATGGACAGTTCCTAAATCATTTTAATAAGTCATGTTAAAAAAACAAGTTTTTAAAAATATTGCAATAATAGGCCTATCTAGAATGTTATACCTCTGCCTATATGAATACGGTGGAATAGGCCTATATATTTGATTGGTCGATCAAGGTTAAGCGACACAAATCGCCATATACTTACATTTGCCATGCATCCGTTCTGTTCAGGGAGGTGTATCACCTCTTTCAAATTGCACCTCCTCTTCCCTCTCTTATGCCTACCCTCGGGGCGCAAATATAAAGTAAATTGAGTCCAAAAATTGCTTACCGTTTACAAAATTGTGTTTAATTTCTACAATTTTCAATATAACTGTCTATTGTTTTTGCCCCATTTGCCATCTGGTGTATAGGCAAGTGATCTGGTTCATCTGTTCATATCAAATTTGTGTCTCAAATTCTTTGTCCATAAGCACCTATAAACTTTTAGTAACTATTTCAAATAAAACAAAGCCAGAGAATCATTTTCTATTTTACCTTTAGCTGTATTAGCTGGAATAACATTAATTACTGCATTATCAGATAATTAAGAGAAGCGCCCTTTCTTGAAGGCATTAATCAGCTTATTAGACGTGAATTTCATCTTTTGTGACTTTAGACATGTACGTTAAAAAGTTTTTCAATACCCTAAAAGATCTGTTGTGAAAATTGCAAAAAAATGTTGTAACACCCTGCTTTGCTTGATTGTGAGGCACTTAAACCTCGGCTGTGCGACAGCAAAAAATAGCTTGAACCAAAGGACAAACTGTGGGTTCAACTTGGGTTGGGTGGGGAGGAGCGAACATGTGATACCTGACCGGTTGCACAGTGAAATTAATTCTGCGACGACGTACAGTTACGATGATCTGTTTCGGCCCATTTTGATTTGATTTTGAATCAATTGGGAATAAACCGATAAAAGTTATCAGAAAAAAAGAGACTACTTATTGAGAATTGTGTAACAACAGTCACCTGAAAATGCTTTCCACCTACTAATCAATTAAATGTCTGATATGTATATCAAGAGATGAAAACTTAATATTTTTCTCGAAAAAGATGATTTGTCAGACACTTGACATCGCCAATTGACAGGTTGAAAGATGAAACAATTGATTAATTACATCTCGATGATAGACCACAGCATTGTGACTCTCTCATTGCACATAACGTACAATAATGATAAAATATACACTGATAGAACAGATAGAAATTTCCTCGACGTGTCAACTGCTAAGTAAGGTCTGTGTCTCCTAGTCTTGGTATCCAGTCACTACATTGAAAGGTATAATGTTTCCACGATTTGTGCCTTCTTTGTTATACCTGACAGCTGTCATTTTAACACGATAACTCCTTGATAATATTGTTATGTCAACCAGATACAGATAAAGAGGCTACAAGGTCAAGCAAGCGATTTTTCCTCCATTTTGCGAATTAAGCAGTCTAATGCTAAAAGTTTTTTTTTATTATTATTATTATTATCATTATTATTATTATTATTATTATTATTATTATTATTATTATTATTATTATTATTATTATTATTATTATTATTATTATTATTATTATTATTATTATTATTATTATTATTATTATTATTATTATTATTATTATTATTATTATTATTATTATTATTATTATTATTATTATTATTATTATTATTATTATTATTATTATTATTATTATTATTATTATTATTATTATTATTATTATTATTATTATTATTATTATTATTATTATTATTATTATTATTATTATTATTATTATTATTATTATTATTATTATTATTATTATTATTATTATTATTATTATTATTATTATTATTATTATTATTATTATTATTATTATTATTATTATTATTATTATTATTATTATTATTATTATTATTATTATTATTATTATTATTATTATTATTATTATTATTATTATTATTATTATTATTATTATTATTATTATTATTATTATTATTATTATTATTATTATTATTATTATTATTATTATTATTATTATTATTATTATTATTATTATTATTATTATTATTATTATTATTATTAGTAGTAGTAGTAGTAGTAGTAGTATCATTATTATTATTATTATTATTATTATTAGTAGTAGCAGCAGCAGTGGCAGCAGCAGTGGTGGTAGCAGCAGCAGTGATGTGGTGGTGGCAGCAGCAGTGGTGGTGCAGCAGCAGCAGTGGTGGTGGTGGTGGTAGTAGCAGCAGCAGCAGTAGTAGTGAGTAGCAGTAGTAGTAGCAGTAGTAGCAGTAGTAGTAGTAGTAGTAGTAGTAGTAGTAGTAGTAGTAGTAGTAGTAGTAGTAGTAGTAGTAGTAGTAGTAGTAGTAGTAGTAGTAATTTCTAAATTTTCATGGCAAAGTATCAAATTTTATTTAAATCTGGTTTTATATTTTTTAGTTCACACATTTTTCAGCCAGAGAAAACCAGAAAATACCTGCATGATGATGAGCACAGGATAAAGTAAAAGACACCTTTGACTCTTGAAGAAATTTGAAGAAAATTATTTTTCTTCTGGCAACAAAATAAATGACGCGTGCGCATACGTGATAGACCAAATAATAAAAATCACTTTCTGTTTAATTTCAGTTATTCAGCTGTTAATATTATTTCCGAACACCAACAAAAGAAAAACAAAATGGAAAAGAAACAAAAGTCTGTTATCTTTGTTAATTAAGATCGATATTATTTTTTTTAATTTCTTTCTTGAGATACCGTCACTTCATTATCATATGTTTATGATTGTTATTGTATTTTTTTGTGCAACTATTTTAGCGCTAAGCCTTGCAATGTGGACTTTATGTTTAAACGTTTTAAAAATGTTTACAAAGTTTGTTCAACCTTTCCTTCATGAGTTTTTGTAATGTACGTACAAAATTTTAGATTATCTATCAGTCTATGAATTTTTTTACTGAATTAATCAGTTCTAAATAAAGTCAGGAAAAAAAAAAGTTTTAAAAATCTATATCACACAAAAAAAGCAAATTCGTGGGAAAATTCCGATTTTCTTTGAGCTCACCTGGCACCTGGGAAGTATGAAAAGGGAAGTTAAAGATATGGGATTTCATCAGTTTATTCAAATCCTTTAGTTCGCATAGGAATTTAGAAAATTGGCTATTTTTGTATAAGATGGGTCTCACGCATTCCTTTTAGCCTTGACACGGCGGCCTTATTGTTTCAGAAACAAACTGCCACTTAAAGGCTTTTCAAAAGATGGTGACATGTAGCAATTTTGGTATCAACTGGTGTATTTTTAATTTAACTTTCTAATACATATGTAGTTCGAAAAATGTCTGTCTTTTACAATCTTAGAAGGAACTTTTTTGCCGCTCATATAAACGACTTCACTTCTATTCTAATTTCTATTATTAAAATTTTGTGGCGTGTCAAGTTGGATCTAAAAGCTTCCACACACTGATCTCCAGCTGGCCGTATGTAGGCTTAGCCTATACACATACACTGCGTGTATTGTGTCTATTTATTGGCTACTACTAGCTCGAGTCCAGTTGTAGGCCTAAACTTTTAGCTTTCTTTTGGTGATTTCTATGAAATACATTGCACGATGGTATAGCTTAGATGAAAAGGAGAGAATTGTATGAATAAGTGCATGTACCGGATGAGACTGAGAGGCACAAATTATTTCCAAAATGTATTTGTAAGTTACCTTAAATCTGTGGTGTTGTGAAGGCGTTCGCGAAGGGTTTGTTGAACTTCGCGTTCAGCCAGCACAGAGTGGCTGACTTCCCCCCGGTAATATCTCGAACATTTATGGTTGGATTGCATCTTTAGGTATATTATCGGGGTATATTATGTCTCCGCCCATGGGCGTAGCGAGGAGGTTACCAATAGAAGGGTGTGTGTGTGGGGGGGGGGGGGGTCAAGCTTTTATTTTCCGACAGGTACTACTGATTTGCCGAAAAATTGACAATTAAGCTCAGTGGCGATATTTCACATTGGGCAGATTTGACCCAACAAACCTACAAAAATGTACGAGTCTCTTATTACGATTAAAAAAATTGTAACGAGGAAGCGGAGGAAGGGGGGGGGGGGGGGGTTGAGGGTCGTAAAATTATTGGAGACTTTAGTAAAATTTCTCGAAAATGGACTGAGGACATCTTACTAAAATTAAGAAAATTTTCACAAAATTGATGAGAATTTTTCGAAAATAAAGATTTCACAAACATTAAAAGAAATTTCACGAAAGTTAAGGCAAATTTTACGAGAATTAATGCAAGTTTCCCGAAAATGAAGAAAAATTTTCCCAAAATGAAATATATTTTACGAAAATTGCAAATTTCTCAAAAATGAAGACAATTTCCCGAAAATGAAGAAGGATTCACAAAAATTGAAGAAAATTTCACGAAAATTGAAGAAAATTTCACGATATTTAAAGAAAAACATAGACATTTCACAAAAATTGATGCAAATTTCCCGAAAATGAAAAAAAAAATTCCCGAAAATAAAGGACGTTTTACGAAAATTGATGCAAATTTCCCGTCAATTAAGTTTTGAAGTGGAATGTTCTGTATCTGAGGTATCAGAGGATGAAAATTCCGAGCTCTTTGCCGACGACATTTTAGCTCTGTAATTACTTTGTACGCGTTAAGGCCTGCATAGGCAGTTCTGCGGGGGGTCTACAACTACAATACATTTGCGGACGCTGCAGAAAGTGGTTATTCTGAACTACAAAATAACGCGATTTTCACACTTTTCCAATTATTGTTCTGGAGAAATAGGTGTTTTTAAGTATTCAACAAATGTCAAACATCAGTTTAAAGCAAACTTACTTACATGCCAAAAATGTTTAACAAAATGTCCTATTTCCGAGGTGAAGGATATGTATTGTACATGATAGAAGGGTAAAAGTAAAAAGATTTCAGTTAGGGGACACCATGGGCATGATAATATTGCTGCTTATTATATGTACTGAAGGGCGGAAGAGAAGGGGGCATATTATATATGTATATATATATATATATATATATATATATATATATATATATATATATATATATATATATATATATATATATATATATATATATATATATATATGTATATATATATATATATATATATATATATATATATATATATATATATATATATATATATATATATATATATATATATATATATATATATATATATATATATATATATATATATATATATATATATATATATATATATATATATATATATATATATATATATATATATATATATATATATATATATATATATATATATATATATATATATATATATATATATATATATATATATATATATATACATACATATATACCTCACATATGTGTGTGTGTGTGTGTGTGTGTGTGTGCCGCCCGAGCATGTGCCTTTTTTTACACCATTTTCGTATTGCAGGTGTCTTTTCTTATTAATAAAACAAAATAAAAATTTACAAACATTTCTTCTTCTTTTTAAATAGTAAAATAGTTAAAAAAATGTCTTTTTGTAATCATTTTCGTAATACAGGTCCCAAAAAATTAGGTTTCATTGTGTTAATTTTGTACTGCTGGTCCATATTTACAATATTTTCGTTAAGTGCTCTTACTGTAGGCATCAAAATTGACTTCCTTTACACTGTGGGTATCAAAATTGTATAATTTCATACTGCAGTTACCAAAACATGTGTTTTGGTTGGTGGACTGCACACCCCTACCATTTTTAGTATAAGGTGCCCACCCCCCCCCCCCCTTCTCCCTCCGGTTGTGTATATATGCAGATGTGCTGGGCGTGATAATATTGTTAATGATAATTAATGATGATTATGTACATGGTTATGTGATCAACATATGTCATTAATATGCATGTTGGTGTTGACTATTAAGTAATCATTAATTACTTGAGAAATAATTATGATTAATTTGAACATTCGTATCAAAGGATTTTGATACCATCACGTGCACGAAAAGCATGTTGGAATATTATTCTTGAGTCTTAAGAAAAATACGCTCCCAGTGTTGTCCTTTAATGGTGACCAACAATTTTTACAATTTACACAACAATTACTTGGTTTGATAAATGTGTAGAAATCTTCGGATCAAATGAGAAATTTCGCTTAACGAATCTAGCCTTAATTGTTATCACGTTATCTAGATGCAAACATTTTTTGAACCCATGGATTTTCATAAACTATTGTTTCAATATTTATGAAATATGCATATTCTTTTTATTTGCAATAAACCATTAGTTCGTCTATGCACAGTAAAAGTATAGGCTATGGGACGCGCGGTGCATTATGGGGGAAATGGCTGCCTCCATTGCCTTAGCAATGTTTCCCCCAACCATCCAATATCGTGGCGGGCCCCGAATGAGAATTCGTTGCATTTTACATGACAGTAAACTAGTAAACAGCTGTGTATTGTTCCATAAGTATTTTTTAGGATGCTGAATATTGGCTGTGCAGTCTAGTTGCATATAATTCTTAATTGATATTGATTTGTGTATGTTGATTCCATGGTGAAATTCCTTTGTTATCAATAAGTGAAGATTTATTGGTCAGTATCATGATAGTTCAGTTAACCAGCGCAACATATGTGTTCCAGTTCAACTGTCATCGAATTATTGACTATCATTTTTATGGGTTCTCCATCTTTCCTTCCCACGTTTTTAATGATCGTAAATGTATGTGTGTACAGTACGTTATAAACATTAAGAAAAATACAGCAAATGGCAGTGATAAACATAAAGTTTTCTTTGTAATTTTACCAATACGAGTAATTTTACGATTCATTATGCAAATGAGGAGGTAGACATGGAAGATCGCATGAACAGGAGAATAATTTCGGCAACAACACCTTTCTTATTATTCTAATGTGGGAGGCCTTTTATGGGTTTTACAGTTCACACATGTCTGAATGCGGGGGAAGAATTACGAACAAAGCAAGAAAGTGCCCCTTTTCAAATTACACTTCCCCTCCCCACTTGAGCCATACGTGAGTGACATCCTTGCTTGTACTGATTGAGCACGGCAGCACGGGCCATTAGTGAATTGATGTGTTCTCTTTGCCACTGGCAGATCGAACAATATCAGATTATTGACACATAGTTGTCTTATGCAGTTTACCTCACAGAACGCTGAGCCATTCAGAAAAGCAATGATGTACAGTAGTTTTATCTCAAACAAAAAAAAATGAAATGAAAAATGCCTCTTTGAAAGCCCGAAACTGTCTCACTGTATCGCCCTGCAGTATATAGTCGAAATGCAGTGTATAGTCATATTAAATGTGGAAAGGGTTATGGTTTAGGACGCATCTTAAAATGTGAGTTTTAATAGCAGCACTGTCAGACTGTCGAACTGGTTCATCCAATGATCCAAACTGCAGCAGCATCTCATCCCCAGCTCTAGTAGACAGATGAACCCAAACCAACCAACCTGTTATAAATGTTTAGTTTTATGATCATTTTGATCTTATCGTTGCTACACATTGATACAACTGTTCATACACTTTGGAGCAAATAAATCGATACAGATGAATAAGTACTAACGGTGAGTGCTGGCTTTTATAATTTTTATACCAAGATAAAATCCTCTGTCCTCCATATTGCAACTCATATTGTGATCGCTCCAGACCAGGGAGCTGCGGCGAATAATCACAAGATTTGAAAGGTAAGTTTCGTAACTCTTCATGCATCTTCTAATGAAACATTGTAACATGATACAGTCGTTTTGTATATGTATCTTGGTTCCACGTTTAAGATTTGTTTGTTTAACAAATAGCGAACGAGCCTGCCGTTTCAGCGTGATACGGCCGCAAATATGTGTTTCTGATGTTGCACAGCGTGAGTTGGAAAACTAATATCGGTTCAATAGAGACAGTCATTTTGTTAGAAGACTCGTACCGCCCTCGCCTCGTCAACTCTCTTGCATCTGTATCGCCCCACATGTCACTTGTACTATATGTCTTTGAGGTCTTAGGAGAATCAAAGCAACATAAAGTAAAATGCTTTAAAGGATTCAAGCAAATTCGTCTAACATCAAGAGGGCTTCAAAAAACAAAATGGTGAATGAAGCATTACAAAATCTAATTCCGCATACAAGATTCGCGCCCTTACATCAGCGATGTTCGGTTTTTCCACATGATAGAAAATCGAACATCTCAAAACCACCGAAAATGTACGCATCATTGCCCTCACACTCCATACATACAGTGTACAATTGTACATACACTACGTACGGAGTTTATTTCGGAAATGGTTTAAGCGGACACAGCGTGCACATTATTTAGGAAATATTTAGTGAGGGCGCTGCAAGTAGCAATGTCCACACTTAGGGCGCAATATTGACATGACGGTTTAGGAAATATTAAGGTTTAAAGTTCTGTATCATTTGTGTAGAAAGGACTTACCTCAAACTAGCTGTGACATCACATTATCAGATTCCTCAGTCTTTGAATAGGTAATCTATTATATTTTCTCCTGCAATTTTGTGCAGGCTTAATTACCATAACTGGACAGCTGGATATGTCAGGAAATAAATAAAATAGAATCTAGTAGCCTACGGGTAATTAAACTTTGTCACCTGATGGAAGTTTGAGGAAAAACTGTAAAACATTGAAATACATTAACAATTCTTTGAAATACAATTGTTCAGAAATATAGGATGAGGGACCCAACTTTCTGTATATGTTAGACTTTCCTCACCATTCGTTTCTACACAGATTAGACATATCTCTAAACTTGAATATCTTCTTAACGAAAAAACAAAGAAAAAAAAAAAAGATATTGATATAGTTTCTTCACCTCTTTCATATCAGATAAACTTACTTGAGCATTATCTGACTAAACAGCCCAGGAGAGGTTCTAAAGTAAGAAAGCAAAAGGTTCTTTAAATCAGGAACTTTTCGTAACATGGACATCACCACTTTGTGATATTTTCCCATGATTCTTTGCTGTACTAACGTTAAAAACCTCTGCGAAAAATTTCTTTGCGTGGCGAAACTTATAACTCAGCGGCGATAAACCTTCATTGATTTCATGGCTAACTATTATCTACTCCATTCCGGTTTTGATGCAAATAGCATAAGGATCCTATGCAGTCATGTGTATGTATGTATGTATGTATGTATGTATGTATGTATGTATGTATGTATGTATGTATGTATGTATGTATGTATGTATGTATGTATGTATGTATGTATGTATGTATGTATGTATGTATGTATGTATGTATGTATGTATGTATGTATGTATGTATGTATGTATGTATGTATGTATGTATGTATGTATGTATGTATGTATGTATGTATGTATGTATGTATGCATGCATGCATGCATGCATGCATGCAGGCAGGCAGGCAGGCAGGCAGGCAGGCAGGCAGGCAGGCAGGCAGGCAGGCAGGCAGGCAGGCAGGCAGGCAGGTAGGTGGTAGGTGGGTGGGTGGGTGGGTAGGTGGGTAGGTAGGTAGGTAGGTATGTGTGTGTGTGTGTGCATGCATGCATGCATGCATGCATGCATGTATGTATGTATGTATGTATGTATGTATGTACGTACGTACGTACGTATGTTGTATGTATGTATGTACGTATGTATGGGTGTGTGTATGTATTACAGGTATGCATGTATGTATGTATGTATGTATGTATGTATGTATCTCAGAAACAATAGACTGGATGCATGTCATATGTGATACACAGATAGCATATGGTGCGTAGATGTGCTCTATTGTCTTTGATAGTGATGGCATGCATATTAATGAGTAGGCGGGGCTTAATGTAAAATTCTTAAAATGCTTATATTTTAACAATAGCATGTCTATCATGTTTCATATGTAGCTTAATTATGATGTTAGCTGGTGTGTACGTATCCACAGTGTTAGAATGTTTAATTAGGAAAATATGCATAGTGGGCGGATTTAATATGATTTTTCTGAAAAGAGCTTGTAAGCACGGTATCTCAGGAACAGTAAACTTCATATTTGGTACACAGATATCCCATGGTGTATAGATGTGCCCTGTTGTTTTTGCCAGTAATGTAATGCATATTAATGAGTAGGCGGGGCTTAATGTAAAACTCTTGAAATGCTCATATTTCAACAATAGCATGTATGTTTTGTTTCATGTGTAGTATAATTATGATGTTAGCTGGTGTGTACGTGTTCACGGTGTTAAAATGTTGAATTACAATAATATGCATAGTGGGCGGGGCTTAATAGGATTTTGCAGAAAAGAGCTTGTAAGCACAGTATCTCAAGAAGGGTAAACTGGATCCATGCCATATTTGATACACAGATAGCCCATGGTATGTAGATGTGCTTCATTGTTTTTAATGGTGATATCATGCATATTAATTAGTAGGCGGGGCTTAATATAAAACTCTTAAAATGCCCATAAATATTTTGATAATTACATGTTTGGTTTGTTTCTTATTTGTTATGATAATGATTTTAGCTAGTGTGTACGTGTTTATTGTATAAAAACGTTAACTTTCGTTGGTATGCATAATGGGCGGGGCTTAATATTTTTCGCAAACAAAAAGCTTGTAAACACAATATCTCAAAAACCATGAACTGGATTCACGTTACGGTCTGCAGATGTGCCCTATTGTTTTTGGTGGTGATGTCATGCATTTTAATAAGTGGGCGGGGCTTAAAGTGACAATTTTGGAAATATGATAAATGAGTATCTGTATGTCCGTTTCGCATCATACTGGCCATGTAATATTGGTTGTGTAAGTGCTTATGTTTTCAACAAATGGCATTAATATGCATCGTAGGCGGGGCTTAATGTGAAAGTGCTAAATGATGTAAACACCATATCTCATGAACAGTATATCGGATTTATGCTATAAGCAGTGGCGGTGCTACGCGGCCCTACTAGATCGCTTTTCCCCTCACTTGCCCCCCTCCCCACCCCCAGAACATGACTTGTCCTTCTCCTTAAAGAATTGTTCCAGCAAATTATAACCACAAACTTACTGTAGCAAATAGTGAGACCACTTTATCTTAATTAAAACAACCACACAATAAGGACTTCATCTATTGCTAATATGATACACAGCACCAACTTCCACAACAACTAAGGTTTTCAGAATAAAGAAAATAAAGAGGAAAATGCTGACCCGACTTGCTTATTTATCAGGTCAAGTCTGACTGTTTGAAACTTTAAGGAGCAGAACAACCAATGAAATTTTGTAAAGTGACATAATTTGTCCGATTTATAGATTTCCCCCCTCCCCCCCCCTCCCATGAGACAAATTTGCCCTTCGCTTGCCCCATGACCAAAATCCTGGTTCTGCCACTGGCTATAAGTGGTACACAGATGCGATATGGTCTATACATTTCTTCTAATGTTGTGGTAGTGATGTCCTGAATATCAGTGGCCCACTGACAAATTCTTGAAATAGGATAAATGAGCAACCGTTTTGCGATGATAATGTTAATTATTTTGCCAAATGCTAATGTTGTCAACATTTTTATTGATCTGCATGGTGGGAGTGGCTTACGAATATTTATCATTGAACAAATATTTCATGATATGCAATGACATGACATTTAATGCAAATCAATCAGCTTATGGAAAGTTTCTATTTAATTCAAATGATTATGAATTTGATTATTAATCCCTATGATAGGAAAGCAATCAAGCTAATGTTTACCTCTGCTTTAGTCAAATACGCGCAGCATCGAAAGGAATTACAATGTAACAAACTTTTGTGGTATTTATATTCGAAGAAAGAAAAAAAACATGTGCTGCAGCTGCAGCACGTTTTGTAAATCTGTTCACTATTCCAACCAATAAGAAAGAAAAAAAAGCACAGATATTATTATATATTTTCGTCCTTTATATTTATTCGTTATTTATTTATTCACCTGGTTGTGATTTAATTCACATATTTGCTGTTTTATATCCTTTAGAGGTGTGTTTGTTTCGTAAATAAACAACACGTTTCTCAATTTGATACCTATTATGTTATCGTTAAATCGTCAAATGTTCATGTTCATGAATTCACTGTTTATAGAATAAAAACTCTTTTGTCGTTGTTTGTTTATGTTTTATTGTTCACCTTTTACAATTTGAAAAAAACAATTGAAAAATGCTTCCAATAATTTACTATGAACATATGTAAATTATGTCAAACTTTTATTTTAAACGAACCTGTTCTATATCCCGTCGCCTCCTTCTCTATTTCTCGGTGTCTAAGTTCATGTATTAAATACAATATTACACAAAGTGTTAATATATTACTAATAGACTATTTTACATTTTCGAACTTTTCTGTGAAGAACACCTTTTTTAGAAACACTCCTAGCTTTGGAAATCTAAATTCATAATAAGCACTTGGAATTTCAAAGCTTGTTGAAGCACCGGAACGGTTCTAACCATATAACTAATCTATAGCCTTCTCTCTAGCAGTCTGAAAAGAAAAAAGAAAAAAAATCTGATGAAGAAAGTTGCGTTCCTATTTAAACTGTTTCGAGGTGCAGGAATGAAGTGCCCTTTTATACTTAAAAACGAACCCCCTCTCAAAGTCCTGGCTACGGGCCTGCATAAAAAAAAAATATACAAAAAAATATATTTGGACTCATTTTACAAAAGGTCTGTTGTTTAATGTAGGCTATTTGAAAACAAAATGTTACTGCAAAGTTTACAGAATGAAACGGCAGGACGGGCAGCTTTTAATTTATATTTCAGGAGCAATCCAAAAAACTGGGTACTTTGAAATACCCAAACAATTGGATATTTTCATGTATTACGTCATCGCATGAGCCTACACATTTGATTAGGTCACACTAAACATATAGGGTTTCTCATTTTCCTCTCCGGATTGTCCAAAATTTCAAAGAATATCCTGATATTTTGGAGACTGATTGTAAATAGATATTCAAACTTTTCCGCTGCTTTTTGAAATTCACGGTTGCCTTTTTGAGAAAATCAATCAAACAGATTATGGGCAGTCTGTTTTGTTCGTTATCTCAAAAAGGCGACGATGAATTTCAAAAAGCAGCGGCCAATAGTTTTTAATATCTATTTACTATCCGTTTCCAAAATTTCAGGATATCCATTGAAATTTTGGAAAATGGAAATTGAGGAACCCCATATGTTTAGTGTGGTCTAGTCAAATGTGTAGGCTCATGCGACGACGTAATACATAAAAGTACCCAGTTTTTTGGGTATTTCAAAGTACTTAGTTTTTCGGGTTGCTCCCGAAATAATTTATAAAGAATAGTTGGAGGTCTTAATACAATTAAGATTTTACCCATGTTTTATGATGCAAGTGAGCAACCCTAACTTTCCAAAATGTTAGAAAATAAACATATCCTCTTTCAGGTATAGGCCACTAGGCAATATAAGCAATAGTGCCAATATCCAATAAAGCTCGCAAATAACGTGTTAGCAGCTTAGAATCAGGCCAGCGAGGCGAGTTGTCATTGATCAGACGTAATGCAAGTAATTATGGCCATATGACTGGATATTTCCATTCTAGTCAGGGGGGTCCATTACTGAAAATGTGTTACAAAAACTTTAAAGTTTTTGTTTTGTATAATTGAAGAATATGGTAATTGTGGACTTGCGTGATCTATCATATAAAGAGAACATATGAATTAAATCTCGGGGTGATTAAAATATACCAAAAATATGAAAATTACAAATGATTATTGGCGGGTCCTGCCCCCATTGATCCCCCCCCCCCCTCTTCCTTCGGCGTTTCCGCCGCCTATGTGTATTTGTTTATATGTCAACTGGTCAGTATGTAAAAATTGAGAAAGACCTATACGTCAGTACGTGGCAGTCGATGGTTTTCCATCAGGTTTTGACATTTTGGGTCAGTCGCAATGACTTCTGCTGGGTGACAAACTTGTCCATGAATTCACTGTTCGTAATACTGATTCAGAGGCTTTTTATTATAGCTTACAAAATTTGACAAGTTTGAAAGGGTTGTCTATATACACTAACGCCAGGCCCACTGCCAGAATTTTTTAAAAATTGGATGGAGGAGCACTTGAACCATTTAAGAGGGGTTCCTTCATTGTCTTTTCGTTTGATTTCACATAGGGGCACAGACCTGCACAGGGGCGATAAGTGGCACGATTCCATGCCACATGCAGGATAACTTGCGTTGAAATGCTCATCAACGCCCTTCTTGTACTGTTCAGTTCCCGACATCTATATTTTGGTACTAGAGTGTAGAGGCTTTGGAAAATAAATTGATTAACAGATTAATGTGCTGTTGAATAAACGCTTTCGAAAAATATGCATACACACATCTGCACATGTCGCGAGTTTCAATCATTGCCGACCATCAGACGAGCGACATAATCTTGCAAGAATGTTACAGATTTCTAGAAATGATCGTGTCAAGTTTTTGAAGCGCTTACCTTTCTGACAGACAGACAGAGAGAAAGATCAGATTTTCTGATTTCATGGGAATTCATACTCACATTTTCAGCGATGTCAAACTTTTTGGACAAAATCTCGACATCATCTTAAAAGTACAGTACTAATCGGAAGTGTCCACATGTATCCAACTCGGCGGGTATTTACTTTCCTTAAACCAGAAAATAATTCATGTGGTTTGGTGGCCAGATGACTAGATTTGGACGTCCAGTCGCGATGTTTATAGTTCTGACAGTGAAGTGGGCAGTCAAACGGTTAAAGAGATGGAATGAAATAGAAAAGGAAAGTTATGAACATATCCAGAGGATTTTGATATAGTAATTAGATTTGATCCCTCGTAACTTTTTTTTTTTGTAGCTTAAAAATATTTTTTTATTCATTATAGGGATTTATGAGAAATCAGTGCCAGCTACATTTCTGCAAAAGAGACTCATTACAACTTGATGATTGTTCGGTCAATATGATCGAATCTAAAAATAACAATTTCTGTAAGTGTGATGCTAATGATTATAAAATTCGTAATTTATTATAATAATACTTTATAATAATATGTAAAAAAGGAATCACCCAGACCGAAAACCGGTTTGACAGTTTGATTTAATAGGGCATTTTATTTCAGTTTGTCTAGAATGCTGGGAGAGGTGTTTCACAAGAACTGATGAATGTTCGTAGAATGTTCGGGCCAGTCATTTTCTCTGGTTTCATTGCAGTGCGGGTGTAAAGTGTTTTTTTCCATCATCGCATCCCAACCCTTGTTTTAGCCAATTTTCCGCATAAATACTCAGCCACATTGAAATTTGCCCCATCTGGCAGTCTGTATTTTATTAAAATTAGCTACATTTCTTCAAATGACCCCATCTTCACACCGTCCCTAATAATTAGTCTTCGCCTCATCCGTGCTTGCCGCGATAGGAAAAGTAATTTATTGCCCAGCATACAGGGCCCTAAGCCTAACCTGTTAGGATTGGGTTCAACCTCCCCGTATGGTGGGCAATATATTACTTTTCGAGCGATACAGCGGATTGATGATCTGCAAGTAGCAAGGAGGTGCGAGCAGACTATTAGATACATGCACTGTCGATTATAATAATGAGGACGACAAAAATGACGCCTTGGTAATTGTGGTTGAACAAATAGTAAAATACGGGTGTGAAAATGTGCAACAGAAAAATAAGCAGGCCGACGCGGTTTGTAAAGCAAAAAGAAATTTTCAATGACACCCATAAATGATTTGCAACTGGTAATCATGTTGTTTGCTATTTTTTAGTCAATTTAAGTCAATAATAACTAACTGTTGATTGGTTTGACAATTTACCGCTTAGCTGTATCAATAGCAGTGAAGGTAATGGTAACAGGTGCTGAATTTTACATTTTTGCCCATATTATATGCAGGGGATGAATTCCGGGAGACTTGGAACGGGGCGTAATGATTTGCTGAAAAGTAAATATTCATCGTTTCTTATCCCGTTCTCGGTTATCGTAATTATGGCGTCTGTTCTTGTACTACTAATACAAAAATAAAAATAAATAATTCTGAGTTCAACATCTAATTCTTCTTCTGGATGTATAGTTCTGTAGTCAGAATTACAATAATAAGACAAAATGTTATATTTTCTTTCACGGCAAAACGTGATTACGACTTTTTATAAATATGATTTTAAAGAAGCGGGATTTTGAAAATAACTAAATTAGGTGTATGCGATGTGACTTTGAATTAGGATTTACACAACCTGGTTTAATGTTTAAATCTAGAATCATTTATCAGTCTATTTCAACAACTTTGGTTGGAACGCACATACGGAGTTGTGCAAAAACAGAGTGGGTAAAATCCACGGGTTCCGACAAAATTATTATTATTACTATTATTATCATTATTATTGTTGTGTTGTTGTTGTTGTTGTTGTTGTTATATATGTATACATATATATATATATATATATATATATATATATATATATATATATATATATATATATATATATATATATATATATATATATATATATATATATATATACATATATATATATATATATATGCATATGTTTATATATACATATATATATATATATATATATATATATATATATATATATATATATATATATATATATATATATATATATGTATATATATACATATATATATATATGCATATATTTATATATATATATATATATATATATATATATATATATATATATATATATATATATATATATATATATATATATATATATATACATATATATATATATATATATATATATATATATATATATATATATATATGTATATATATATACATATATATATATATATATATGCATATGTTTATATATATATATATATATATTTATATATATATATATATATATATATATATATATATATATATATATATATATATATATATATATATATGTATATATATGGTTAAAAAACCATATGTATATATATATATATATATATATATATATATATATATATATATATATATATATATATATATATATATATATATATATATATATATATATATATATATATATATATATATATATATATATATATATATATATATATATATATATATATATATATATATATATATATATATATATATATATATATATATATTTATATATATATATATATTTATATGTTTTTTTTGTTTTTTTGGAGAAGGAGGGGGACGAGCAATGACAATTTACGTGTTTTTTATGGAGCCCGAGAGCCAAATTCGCCACGGCCCTCGTGACTCTAGTTGCGGCACTGCACACGTGTCGCAACACGTGATAACAATTTTTGTATTTCTTTCAGTTGTGATCAAATCTGCTTAATTCGTCCAAAATACAACTTATATTTGAACTTAAATTAAATTCTTAAGATCATTTGCATGACTGGTTAATTTCATCAAATATTTATGTCTGTTTTTTGACAGTTAAATATGCCGTCTGCGAGTGTCAGCGACTCGTCGACCGCAGCAAGCAGCCCTACATTACCCGGCAATCCGTCGCAGTGTGCTGGTTGCGGCGGTCGCATCGGCGACAGGTTCTTCTTGAGTGCGGCGGATCAACAATGGCATGACCAGTGTTTGAGATGCTGTGAATGCAAGCTTCGTCTTGACACAGAACTTACTTGTTTCTCCAAAGACGGAAAAATTTACTGCAAACACGATTATTTCAGGTAAATTAAGTTATGGAGTTCTAACGTATATTATGGGCAAATTTGTTTTCAATTTTGACAATAGTCAGATCGGTGCATAGTTGACCATGCCATTGTTCAAATTGACCATTCCTTTGTTAGAGCGTATGTATGTCTAGAGTTGAACGATCTATCAAAACAGTTTTAAGTGTAGGAGAGACATACAAAAAAATTGTTTTTATTTTCGGAAATAACCCTTTTATCTTCCAAGTTGTGGCGATCAAAGTTTGAGCAATTTTCAAAATCTTCATGCAATTCTTTAAATAACTTTCCTAAATCTAAGTCACTGAAAAAGATGGGAAAGTCTCTTCCTGCTGTCATTTGATTGAAGGCGGGGCAAAGATTATTTTGGTTAGAATTGGTTGCAAAATTTCAAAGAATTGTGATAGATATTTAAAAACAAAGGATTAACAAAATTAAGGACCTAGGTTGCACAGTAATGCATCACAAATTTGTACATTGATGTCTGTGGTTTCAAAAGCTGTTTAGAAATCAATGTTTCATCAATTTTGTTGAAATTTATTTGCTACTTTGATGGTTTATACTAGAGTTTATAACAATTGAGCTACTTTTTCCTCCATACGTTCTCTATACGTTCTCTATACGTCCCTCTATACGTCCCTCTGTACGTCCCTCTATGCGTCCCTCTATGCGTCCCTTTATGCGTCCTCTCTATACGTCCCTCTATACGTCCCTCTATGTCCCTACTCACGTCCCTCCACACGTCCCTCCACACGTCCCTCCACACGTCCCTCCACACGTCCCTCCACACGACCCTCCACACGTCCCTCCACACGTCCCTCCACACGTCCCTCCACACGTCCCTCCACACGACCCTCCACACGTCCCGCCACACGTCCCTCCATACGTCCCTCCACACGTCCCACCCCCCCACACGTCCCTCCACATGTCCCTCCACACGTCCCTCCACATCCACACGTCCCCCCACCACCACGTCCCTCCACACGTCCCCACCACACGTCCCTCCACACGTCCCTCCATCCGTCCTCCACACGTCCCTCCACACGTCCCTCCACACGTCCCCCACATGTCCCTCCACACGTCCCTCCACACGTCCCCACCACACGTCCCCACCACACGTCCCCACCACACCCTCCCCGACCCCACACGTCCCCCCACCCCATACGTCCCCACCCCCCACCACTTGTCCCTCCACATGTCCCTCCACACGTCCCTCTACACGTCCATCCACACGTCCCCACCACACGTCCCTCCACACGTCCCTCCACACGTCCCCCCACACGTCCCTCCACACGTCCCTCCATCCGTCCCTCCACACGTCCATCCACACGTCCCTCCACACGTTTCTCCACACGTCCTCCACACGTCCATCCACACGTCCCTCCACACGTTCCTCCACACGTTCCTCCACACGTTCCTCCACACGTCCTTCTACAAGTCCTTCCAAAGTGCATGTAAAAATCTTTTTCCTTTTCTGAGTTATTAGAGCTTATAGTTCTACAAAATGGCAGCCTATTTATTTAAAATCACGTCTGTGTGATTTCGTTTTTTACACTAAAAAAATGTATGTTTTTATTTTAAATCTAATAAAACAAGCTGTTTTAAAAGGTCATTTGTTAAAAATAAAGTTTCCTAGTTTAGATTCATATCACTTTTAGCACGTCGATTATCAATTTTACCTCAGGTGGGATTCGGTCTGTTTATTAAATTCCCCGATGACAAAGTAAAAGAGTAAGACATCCAAAATTATCATTCAGAATCAAAATCTCTCGCTACTGAAATATTTTTGCCGAAGAAGGTGAACAGTTCATAAATAACCCCATATTGTTTTCTTTACTTTTTTTAAATGAAACAAACACTTTGAGATTAGTAAGGTTTTCTTACTCTATACACGATAAGTGTCAAACCTTTACCTGAATGATTTCTTGGAAAGTGAATGCCCATGTGAAATGCATGACGCACTGCGTCTTCATCACGGCAAATTCGTCATCCTTGCGGGAAGTACCCAGTTTCAAACAAATTCTTGTTGAATGTTATATTTTTCTGCCACGCAATTCTCTCTTCTCCACGTTGATTTACTTTTTGAAATTAAAAGTCTGTTTTGTGGTGAGGAAACGATTCACTCAATGGACTTCATGTTGTTTATTCATTCAAGCTCGCCATTCGTATGACAAGTTATAAGGAAATTATATGTGAATATATTATTCGCTTCTTCTGAGCTTACCATGGAGTTCTCATTCCCAAATAAATAACTGCACGAGTTAACTATACACCCCCGTCATGTTTCATTTATTTGTACTTTCTTAGATTTTGTAGATAAATCCATGAATTTATTATAACTCCTTGGTATATCCATCTTCTATGGAAACAAAATGGTGGAGAAAGCGAACCGAAAATCTTTTGAAGCTTTCAATTAGTTTAAAACTCTTTAACATATTTCATTGAAATTAGTGAGCAATGAAAGAGTAACTCCCAGATGACGTCATAAATTACCATATTTTCTTGACAATTGTGTAAGCATGGAAAATCAAGAAGCTGTGAATGTTTGAATAAATAAGTTTGATGGGATTTTGTCCTTTCCGCTTTGATTTCTCATATAATAAAAACAATAGTTCCTCTGGTCCGTCAAGAAAATAGACCTGCTTTATTATTATCCCGATCTGGCTATGACTGTAAGATCATGTTTTTCGAATATTATCGAATACGATCGGATGTTTTCGTATATGATCGGTATATTTATAGTACATTGTAGTACATAGTACATTGTATGATCGTGTATTAACGGTACATTGATCGTATATCCAATTTTCTGATCTCTCTTGCAGGCGATTTTCCGTCAAACATTGTGCTCGCTGTCATACAGCCATATCTTCTAATGAACTAGTAATGCGCGCGAAAGACCTGGTGTACCATCTCATGTGCTTTACTTGTAATGCGTGCAGTCGACCTTTGAACCCTGGTGACTATTTTGGAATGCGGGAAGATTTGGTATATTGCCGTCTTCATTATGAATTGTTATTTATATCTGGATCAGACCAATCAAGCCCCTCTTCGATGCATAATGTATTTAATGGTTTAGGACCTACTCTGTACTCTAATGCCAACGGAAGTCCAGGGGCGTCGCCACCATCTAATGTACATTTCTTTAACGGACTCCATTCACGGCATCACCATTCTGGGGGCGGACAACCATTTGTACAGCACAAAGGAAGACCGCGGAAAAGAAAAGGGGTCGATGTTTTAGGAGACTTCTGTCATGGTAAGTTTTATTTTCAGTTATTCAAGGGAGATCTATGCTGTCTCGAAACAGTAACCGGCTAGCACCGCTATATATTACACGGGAAGTATGGGGACTTTTCCTTCACGAAATCGCTTTACCCCTCACCTGCCTCCTTTGTCTTGTATCTTAGGCATACAAACATGAAAGGTGGTGAGAAGTTTTTAAAACGCAATTGACATTCGTTCCGTGAAAACAGTAGTAGATATAGTTCACGCGCTGGCTGTGATTGGTCGTTCCGATAGGTCTCCGGCTTGGACACAAGACACGATTACCGCAAGACACGAGTAATCCATCGCCATTAAAAATGGTCAGTATACTTAAAGTATACATCTTGTTAAACCGTATCCCGGATTGTCGCAGAAGTGCGGTCACGAACAAGGGATGGGGTGAGCATAACAACTGGGAAAGTTAATACCAGATTAGGTTTCGCATTTGGAAAAATATTTGAAAATTTTGAACGCAATATAACTCGTTGTAGACTTAAAGACCAGAACAGTGCTGCTCCCTGATTTAATGGTGATGCGCACGCGTCACTTACCTAGAATATGACGTCATTTACTTCCTCTAATTCCTTTGAAGTTGGAGATTATTATTTTGTTTCTATCTGCATATTTATGTTCTCTAAGCTGGACAATATTTTGATGTTTGTTTATTTTGTAACAAAGTTATTTAATCGAGCAACACCTATATTTTAAGGCTTAGTGACGGATCTCCTCTAGTTCACGTCATCTTCTTTTGGCACTTCAATGTTTTACACAAGATATCAAAACGAAGATGATAAACTCACGGAAGCGAAGTTATTCAGAGAAAGTGTTCCTGCACTCAGCCCATAAACATTTGTTCTTTGTTTTGAGAGAAGGTGCAGGGAGTTTAAAACACCTCCTCCAGCCCTCGTGTGACAAGCATGCATGACAGTGTATCAGTTGGATGTTCAAAGTCCTTACCTTCCCAACATAATTGGCATTGCACGTGCTGATTTGCATCTCAGTCCTATTATACATAGGACTTCACTAATTGTAAGTTCTGAACATTGAAATTTAATCCTGAACCAGAAATTGAAATTTATTGGTCAAATTTGACGACCGATGTGCAAACTTGCTCAGCTCGCTATTGGCGGTTCGTAAATGTCAAATGTAGCGCCAATATTGCGCAATAAATTTATTATTTCAGTCAGCAGACGACCGACCAGGAAAGATTTCTGAAATTAATGACAAGAGGTTTGACAGTAATACTTAATTTAGAAATCAGTAATTGAATTCAGGTTCTGAAATGTATCAAAATAATGATCGAGAAACGAGTTTATTTTCCTTTTTTTTTCTTTTTCTTTTTTTAGAAAACTACGATTTTTGTTTTTTTGTTTTAGAAAATGAGCATCTTCAAGTTGCAGAAATACTAACAAATCCATATCAACAGTCGCGGGGACTCAGAAGCCCTCATTTTGAGGAGCACTGGGATCCTTAAAAAGCTGAAAAGTGAGCATTTTTGGTTCCGATGCTAATAGCATATTGAACCTATGCAATCATGCTGGCGTGTGTGTGTGTATGTATGTATGTATGTATGTATGTATGTATGTATGTATGTATGTATGTATGTATGTATGTATGTATGTATGTATGTATGTTTGTATGTATGTATGTATGTATGTACGTATGTATGTATGTATGTATGTACGTATGTATGTATGTATGTATGTATGTATGTTTGTATGTATGTATGTATGTATGTATGTATGTTTGTATGTATGTATGTATGTATGTATGTATGTATGTATGTATGTATGTATGTATGTATGTATGTATGTATGTATGTATGTATGTATGTATGTATGTATGTATGTATGTATGTATGTATGTGACAGCAAGCTCGTAAGCACGATATCTGAAGAACGATACACTGGATTCATGTCATATGTGGTGCACAGATAGCCTATGGTCCATGGATATTAATGATTAGGCCGGGCTTAATGTAAATATCTTGAAATGCCCATATTCTAACAACCGCATGTCTGCTTTGTTTCATATTGAGTATAATTATGCTGTTAGCTAGTGTGTACATGTTCATACAAAAATGTTGAATTTCATTAACATGTTTAGTGGGCGGGGCTTAATATGATTTTCTTGAAAAGAGCTTGTAAGCACCTTATCTCAAGAACGGTTTACTAAATTTACGTCATATTTGGTATGTACGTAGCCCATAATCTGCAGATATGCCCTATTCTTCGTGGTGGTCATGTCTTGCATATTAAATGTGTTGGCGGGAAATCTTGAAATGCTCATAATTTAACAACCACATGTACATTTTGTTTCATATTCAAGATAATCATGTTATTAGCTAGTGTGTACATGTTCATTGAAGTAAAACGTTGAATTTCATCAATATGCGTAGTAGGCGGGGCTTCATATGATTTTGCTGAAAAGAGTTTGTAAACACAATATCTCAAGAACAATATACTGGATTTAGGTCATGTGTGGTACACAGATAGTCTATGGTTTTGCAGATGTCCCTATTGTTTTTGGTGGCGATGTCATGCATATTAATGAGTAGGCGGGGCTTTATAATAAAATCTTAAAATGCTCATATTTTCACAACCTCGTTTCTGTTTTGTTTCATATTTGGAATAATTATGATGTTAGCTAGTTTGTACATGTCCATTGTATTAAAACGTTGAATTTCATTAATATGCATAGTGAGCGGTGCTTGACATGGTTTTGCTGAAGAAGTCTTGTAAACATTGTATCTCAAGGAGGATGTACTCTATTCACGTCATGTGTGGTACAGAGATAGCCCATGCTCCTATTGTTTTTAGTGGTGATGTCATGTTAATAAGTATAGTTTATAAGCTGGACTTAATGTAAACATCTTGAAATGCTCATATTCTAACAATCACATGTCTGTTTTGTTTCATATTTAGTACAAATATGATGTTAACTAGTTTGTACATGGTCAATTAAAAAAAAAAAAACATTGAATTTCATTAATATGCGTAGTGGGTGGGGATTAATATGATTTTGCTGAAAAGAGCTTGTAAACACAATATTTCAAGAACGATTCATGTCATGTCAAATATTTCATGATATGCAATGACATTTACAGTAAATACAAAATCAATCAGCATGAAAAAAAAAAGCATCGGAACCACAAAACCTTTTGGTTCTGGTTAATATAATGGCAGCCGACATTACCCATAATGTAACAGTTACTTTTACTCAATGTAGCCAAATCGGTATGGGGTTGTTGAAAATTTTACACGCATCGGGAAATAGAAAAGGCGAATGTAATACCCCTATAGTAAAACAAAATAATAATAATAACAATAATAATAAAACAAAATAATAATAATAACAATAATAATAATGATAATAATGATAATAATAATAATAATAATAATAATAATAATAATAATAATAATAATAATAATAATAATAATAATAATAATAATAATAATAATAATAATAATAATAATAATAATAATAATAATAATAATAATAATAATAATAATAATATAATAATAATAATTATAATAGTAATTACAATAATAATAATGATAATGATAATAATAATAATAATAATAATGATAATAATAATAATGATAATAATAATTACTATAATAATAAGAATGATAATAATGATAATAATAATAATAATAATAATAATAATAATAATAATAATAATAATAATAATAATAATAATAATAATAATAATAATAATAATAACAATAATAATAATAATAATAATAATAATAATAATAATAATAATAATAATAATAATAATAATAATAATAATAATAATAATAATAATAATAATAATAAAATAATATTAATAATAATAATAATAATAATAATAATAATAATAATAATAATAATAATAATAATAATAATAATAGTAATAAAACATTTAAGATTCACTTTTTATCACTAAATTCCTATGACCTATTTTTTTATTTTCGATATGATGTGGTAAATTTCGAAAACAAGTTATGAATGGACGGAAACTATGAATTTTCATTTAAAGAAATAACAGGACTTGGGGGTTTATATTCCCTATCAATATCGCCGCGATCATGACTTTATATACTGTCTGAAATTGTGTAACCCGTATACGGCGCCAGCTTGATAGCACCAACATAAATTCTTTTCTTCATTATTCGTATTCAGAATGTGTTTTTGTTTTCAGAGAATACAAAAAGGTGACGTTTGGGGTCAAAAGGCAAAACGGAACAAGTACTAATCAAATAAATCCTTTGAAGATTCAAATATTCTTTTTATTGGCCGTTTAAGGATACGACCTTAAAGTGGTATTAAACTTCATATAGAAAAGAAAAAAAAACCATTTTTTTTCGTTTAAAACCTTAACTTTTTTGAAGTAAAATAGGACAGGATTTTAAGAGTATTTGCTTTTAAGAGGAAATCTTCAGAAAAGTTTGCTTGATCCGTCGCCAAATATGATACATAGGCTACTATACTAACGCCAAATATGACACATAGGCTACTATACTAACGCCAAATATGATACATAGGTTACTATACTAACGCCAAATATGATACACAGGCTACTTTACTAACGCCAAATACTATACCAACGCCAAATGATACATATGCTACTATTTTAACGCCAAATATGATACATTGGCTACTATACTAACGCCAAATATGATACATAGGCTACTATACTAACGCCAATTATGATACATAGGCTACTATACTAACGCCAAATTTGATACATAGCCAGTTCCATTGCGGTTATTGATTGATTTGTCAGTATTCTTTTTAATATTTTGTCCAATCAGAAATGACATTTGCACTGAAGCCCCTATACAAAAATTGTGTGGCAGTAACATACACAGTCGATTATAGCTTATCACCTATGATTAGAGTAAGATAACTGATGAAGACGTCTGTAAATAATGGTCGTAATGGTATTGTAAATCAATGCCCCAGGGTATTGAACCTGATACTCCGATAGCTATACAACAATTTAGGGGGTGCAACCGCGCTTCGTACCAGTGGCAGCAACTCAACTGGGGTCCTGGGGGTCCGTGGGGGAATTAAGCGCTCGGGCCCCATAACATACATATCGCAGTGTCATTACTCGAGTCCCCCAAATCTCGATTTTTGCTCAGGGTTCGTGGTCCGGCGTGGCGTTTACCCACCCTCCAAGTTCTCACCCTATTGTTGCGCCATTGAGTATGTTAACCAGCATCACTGGGATAATTTTAAGGGGCACAGATGAGCATAAAGAATTTCATATTAATGTCTGGAAATTCCAAAGGCTATAAAGTTTTCAATTTCTAAGCAATTGTTGATAAAATTTTCGCTTCTGTCATGGATTTTACTTGATTTTAAAGCTATGTATTTAATAAATGGTCTATACGACCACACACCTTTAAGCATTTGAGGCATCTGACAGCACCGACACGCAGGATTTACTCGTGCGGAAAATGTTTGTCGCGCCTTCTTTCTGTTATGCGACGATATTATTTGATGTCATTTTGTATAAGTGCGACATTTTACACTTTAACTTTACAACAAGTCTGAAGAAAGTCCTGTTTTTCAGTCAGAGATGTAAGAAACATGAACTTCTGTAAAGCAAAAAATTCAAAATATTTTTTGCTTTTGTTATTTTTTAGGTATATGAATAGTGTGTATAGTTTTAACAAAATGACACAGTATAAAAAGTTTTTGTCCTAATTTTTTTCATACATTTATGAGATACAGATCTTCAAACAATGCTTAAGTACCGGTATACAATGTGTTGTTTGTTAGCTGATGCTAAGTAGGCCATTGAGCCTTTCGTGAACCTGACTACAAGCAGGCAAGTTTAATATATTTTTTATACGCCTATACTTAAAATCAAAATTGTACGCAAAATTAAAGATATATTCCGATAAAAGTTAGAAGGGTCCAAATAGTGTGGAAAGCGCATGAAAGGGTATTAGCATAATTTGCCTGTATAGCTGGAATTGTCCGTGCTAAAAGTTTAAATAAAATCGGGCAAGAATAATTTAATACGACTACCAATAGAACATGAATACAAGTTAATACAAACAGGACATATTGAGGGGGCACTCAAAGACAGGTAAAGTGTCTGTGGATGAGATACCCTAAAATAAATATGTACAGGATGAAAGATATGATAAAAGATATCTCTAACAGTCTAAGGAAAACATAGATTAAGAAAGAGTGATATACTGTTTACACTTAAATATTTCGGTGCTCCAGTCAGGGAGGTGAATAAGTATGCGGCAATGACCACGCGAGGGGTCATCGTCATCCCAGCACATCTTCCGCCAAATCCTTTGTTTCGTCCCGCACTATGCGACCCCGAACTTATCCTAATCTCTAAAATCACTGTTTTCATCAGAATGAGTCCGAGCTATGATTTGCAAGTTGGGTCAAAAATAATATCCTGGTTCTGAGATGTATAGCCTATGTTTCAATTAAGAAATTCCGTGAGATCAAAGTCTTGAAGTCGATAATTATTGTGTATGTAATTGTGTTACATATTTTACCTAATTAGATGTCCCTCATGTCAATTATTCACATCAAACAAGAACTTAACAGATAATTACGATAATTAAAGCTTTACTTATAAATCCCAGCTTGATAGCAGTTGATTCACGCTAAACCGAATCTACAGTAGTAAACACAGCCAAGTTAAAGTCATTATTTCACATTTAATACCATCGCATTAAGTGTAAAAATCTTCTTGGATCTTGTTTTATTCTTCGTAGTTTGTTTTACTCTGACGCTCTTATTTACCAGAGATAAATATTATGATCACGTGACATAATTAAGATCACGCATCCTTCGTTGACAGCAAGGTGAGGTAGCTGACCAGTGAGCTTTGAATGTTTGAGGAATGACTCCTTGGCTCGATGTTTGAACAGTTAAAGTGACATAGCTATAGATCTCTTTCATGAGGAGCAAAGACTTAAATTAATATACATTTTTCACATAATGGTCTTATTTTATGTCGTAGCCGCAAAACATGTAAACAGGTCAGTTAAACGAACCTGGATCTTTGAGGTATACAAAAATCGTAGCAACTTCAAAAATCTGAGCACTGCAGAGTGGGTTTTTGAATTTTGGGAAAATAACACTTTTAGTTTTTGAGATATTACTGCTCAAAGTTTGATCAATTTTTAATTTATGAATAATTTGTGATGTATGACTGGGCGGACATCTCACAATCTTTCTGTAATTCTTTTAATTTCTTTCCTAAATCTTAATTGCTGAAAATAATGGAAAAGTCTATTTTTGTTAGAATATGTTTGTGGGTATGGTAAATACTCTTTTGGTCAGAAGTTGACATCCCTGCACGCCTTCAAACTGTCAAAGAATTATCCGATTTTGACTGACAATTGAACAGTAAATAACAACTGATTTACATAAGAATGCCCAGTAAAATACTTCACAAATTTGCATCACATTTTGCATATTAATGCTTGAAATTTCCAAACGCAGCTCATTTTGTTTAACTGATTTTGATCTCATTCTTTTGCTAATCTCATGATTTTGGTTACGTTTGAAACCAATTAAGATAATGTTGAATCAATACATGTCGATATGCCTTTAACTCTGCCGCAATCTTTCCAACTGTCCAATTGGCAGACTGTCTCACTGCATGGCCCTTTAACTCTGCCGCAATCTTTCCAACTGTCCAATTGGCAGACTGTCTCACTGCATGGCCCTTTAACTCTGCCGCAATCTTTCCAACTGTCCAATTGGCAGACTGTCTCACTGCATGGCCCTTTATATCTGTCTTGGTTGTTGGTCTATTGGACAGACCGAGGCCCGGCTGCGTCTCTGCTCTGATCTTTTTAACGGCTCGGGAGTCTTTGATCTGTTTGAATTGAGCTCATAGCTTGTGCATGTGCTAGTCTCGATTTTTTTTTTTTTTTTATGGATTCAATATTGTCATAGTTAATTATGATTCAAAATATCTTCACAAAGGCGGACCTTGCGGGGATATTTTCATACGAAAGAAACTGTTAAGATGGAGCCACCAGAATATTAACGTTGAGTTAATAATCGTTCTCTTCAAAATCGTTGGGTTAAGAATTATGATAGAGAAAATTAATAATAGCAAATAAATTGTATCAAAAAAGATTAAATTAAGTTTTTTGGGTCTGTCTACTTTCATACCCTTTCTTCTGTTACTTAGAGGGCTATTGCCGGAAAATTTAAACAATGTTTTGAATTAATGAATTTCTGTCTGTGCGACCAGCTTTAAATGCCATCTATTGTGATTAAAATGTGGCGGCGTACAATTTATTCCTAAACAGTACTGATTGGCTTATCAATGTAAGTGCACACTGTACCATTGTATTTCGACTAATCTAAACACAGGGTTTGAATTTCATTTACCTCGTACATTAGAGACCACAACTGGCCTTTAAACTGTGTGATTGTAGGTCCGACTCGCAAAGCAGATCAGGAGCACTTGCAACGCATTACATGTATACATCTGTACCTGTTCTTAGTTTAGAGGTGTGCGCGCCTGCAAACTCTGGCAAAAATGTGTTTTAAGAATCAGGAATGAGTCTTGGAATAACCAAGCATGCCATGTTGACCGTACCGATTTTCGTAGATGGGGTATGTGTGTGTGGAGGAAGAGGGGAGAGAGAAGGTGGGGGGAGGGGTAGCACGCAGTGGCGTGACTATGGACTTGTGTGCCCGTGGAGAAATTGGTGTTCGAAGCCCTGTGTTACGTATTCATGATGCCATTGTGACACCGAGGACCTATTGCAAATTTGGTTGGGACAAGTGCACGTGTGGTTTACTCCCACTCCTCAGTTACCTTGCTGTTTCGCCACTCATAACTAGGTCTAGCTCCTCAGTTACCTTGCTGTTTCGCCACTCATAAGTAGGTCTAGCTCCTCAGTTACCTTGCTGTTTCGCCACTCATAACTAGGTCTAGCTCCTCAGTAACCTTGCTGTTTCGCCACTCATAACTAGGTCTAGCTCCTCAGTTACCTTGCTGTTTCGCCACTCATAAGTAGGTCTAGCTCCTCAGTAACCTTGCTGTTTCGCCACTCATAACTAGGTCTAGCTCCTCAGTTACCTTGCTGTTTCGCCACTCATAACTTGGTCTAGCTCCTCAGTTACCTTGCTGTTTCGCCACTCATAACTAGGTCTAGCTCCTCAGTTACCTTGCTGTTTCGCCACTCATAACTTGGTCTAGCTCCTCAATTACCTTGCTGTTTCGCCACTCATAACTAGGTCTAGCTCCTCAGTTACCTTGCTGTTTCGCCACTCATAACTAGGTCTAGCTCCTCAGTTACCTTGCTGTTTCGCCACTCATAACTAGGTCTAGCTCCTCAGTTACCTTGCTGTTTCGCCACTCATAACTAGGTCTAGCTCCTCAGTTACCTTGCTGTTTCGCCACTCATAAGTAGGTCTAGCTCCTCAGTTACCTTGCTGTTTCGCCACTCATAACTAGGTCTAGCTCCTCAGTTACCTTGCTGTTTCGCCACTCATAAGTAGGTCTAGCTCCTCAGTTACCTTGCTGTTTCGCCACTCATAACTTGGTCTAGCTCCTCAGTTACCTTGTTGTTTCGCCACTCATAACTAGGTCTAGCTCCTCAGTTACCTTGCTGTTTCGCCACTCATAACTAGGTCTAGCATACCATTACAATGTTACTGAAATATGATGACGTGTACAGGTATAGTACGTGTTCAATATTTGGTCTTAAACATTTATATTTTCATGCTGAAACTGATAGGAAAACAACTATTAATCTGTTATTGATAAGAATTGATAGCCTTTCATTTATTTCGCTTTGTTTTTTAATGCGTTGATATATTTCATGGCCCTTTTCAAAATTTTGAGTTGATCAAATTGATCATGATACGACAGGCATTTCAAAACATCGAGAAATGAACTGAAAAGAAAATCTGTGCCACAGATGCGTATCTTGTAAAAGCTGTCAAGATGGCATTGATACAGTTTTGTTTGTACGCACTGTATGTGTACGCACGCGATGCATGGAAATACGCCTACACCGTTTAGGTGACGACCCAGAAAATACGGTTACACTTTCAAAGGACACTACTATCATTATGACATCTAGCCTGACTTGAAAAAGTTCATGACCCCAAACCCGGTCAGTATAATCCGACAGTCCATGGTCATTGTTTAAACGGTATACCAGGCAGATGTCCGTACCAGCTGACCAGGGAGATGCAATTTTAAAGTGACGTCAATGCCTGGTCAAAGTTTGCTCGTTTTCTTTCATGGATCGACAGTTTGAATCCTTTGTTCTTTCCCGGATTGTTGAGAACTTTCAGATGTTCGAGACCACATATGTACTGGAATCTACGACACTCTGATTTCAATATTTGAAACAATCAAGAATATTTCGTCTATATAAATTGAAAATTGGCTATATTTTACAGTTTATAAAATATATTTCTACCACAGGATGCTGTGCCCCCCACCTTCCTGCGAGGGTGGATCTGTGTCTCCGTTTTGCGTAATTTCAGACGACTTAATATATCAGAAGAGGGTAGGCTATGGAAAATATACCCAACTGCCCCTCCCCTTCCCCCCACATTGAGCTTGAAGTGTGTGCCCTTCCTCTCTCCCCCTTGTGAGAATTCCTGGCTACGGCCTGTTTTTGTGGTCGTTAAACCAAAATTCTAGCCATATTTTGAACGTATGAATGGGCAGACCTTTTTTTAAATTGTTGTATTGGTTTAACCCGTTGTCTTTAAATCAGGTGTTAGATAAAGCGTCATCAACTACGCGGAAAAGACATTCTCAGCATTTTCAAAGAGTGAAATTAAGGAAAGCAAAAAGCAAAAAAAAAAAAAAAGATTTAGACTGTTTTCTTTTCTTCTTCACGTGAAGAAATGATTTTGGAACTCAACATGCTATTTTAAAATCTTAAGTCTTCTATAGGCCTATGGGAGTTTTAAATGGCAACCTTCGCGTTCTACTCTGAATTCTATGCTGTTTTTGATCATGTTAATAGGAAATCAATCAGATGTTTGTTTTTTTAATAGTGGACAGACTTTAAACGGTTAGATCAACTAAAGAGACTTTTTGAGAAAAACAAGTACGATTTTACCAGGATGAATTTCTGCAGCATACCAATAACTGTGTGATAACAAAAGGATTAGAGAAGTCGGAAGATCTGGAGATTGAGCTTGAAACCACAAGCTAAACTCCTTGATCGGTTTAAGCAGCACGTCAAATACTGTCTGACGAGGGCACCATGTTTTGACTGACAAGACGCTCGTCTAAGGAGGTCCAGTGCCTTACATCCCGTCTGTCAGCCCCTTGATCTGTTATGACAAGTCTTTTGTTAAAACATCCTCTTTCTAGTTTAGTTTTCCTTAAACCGAGCGAATCGATGCGAATCGAAGTTTGATGCAGAGAATGAGGGGTTTGAAAGTGGACAATTCATGCCCGCCTGCTGAGCCCTCCTAAACAGAACGAAACCAAAACCTCATTTTATATGAAGTTAAGCAGAGCAAAAATTGTTTATTCGCAAAAGAAGTTACCAATGTTACCAGCTGAAAGCTGATTTTTTTTCCTTTTTAAATTTTTAGGCCAGAGGTTATCACTTACAAAGTTCGCGGAAGTGATACTTATTAAGTGTTATAATTTGTTATGCAATGTAATGTCACCAAGGAGGTGCCACTTTTCTAAAGATACGTCAGTATACCACTCAAGTTGAGTTAGATCTTAAAATCGTGCATTCGCTGAATTTAATAATGACAATATAGCCTAATCCCAACGGTAAGGAAGGTTGTCGATAGAGTGGAATAGTGTCCTCCCCCCTCCCTCCCCTTCCTTCATCACAATATCATCATCAGCTACCCGGCACTAATTTTGAGAAGGTGATTTCAAGATATAAAAGTTTGTGATTATTTTTTTGGAAAATTCAAAATAGGTGACTGGACATTCAAAGTACGGACGTATCAGAGTAAAAACCATGTAAGTTTAAAGATGGATAGAAAACGCTCCGGGTGCATGTAATGCTAACAATTTACCATTTAGTCGCCTTCCATCTTATGGAAATTATTTCACTTTATTCAAAGTTCTAAACAACTTGAAAAAGATATTCTTTTAAATTTAAACACATAAAACCCTTCGGCAACGAGGGTACTTATGCAATGAAACTGTAGGTCGAGTTCAAAGATTTGCATGTGGAAACTTACACCAAGCCCATAATCGATTTTTTAACCTTTCTTTAATTCTCAACTACCACATGACTTCAAATTTATGAATTTCGAAGTAATTTTTGTTGATAAAATGTTTAAACTCATTAATCAATAGGTTCTACTATCGCCGCAAGCTCTTTAACTTATGTCCGAAAAGTCACTTCGTAACGGGACATGATAGATATGTTTTGACCCAGGGTCGGAGACACTACTTCTGTGCATGTCTTTTTGCGCTTTGCCAAGAGAGATGTCAAAATATTAGATATTTACAACCTAAATGATGCTTTTTGACATCTTATATATGATTTCTTACAAGAAATAAAAAGGAAATAAACTTTCAAAAGCGGGTGCTCATTGACTTTCCATAAAAAGTTTTTGTTGAAAACCATCTCACGAAACAAACTTCTGAAAGAAACAAACTAAAATCGTTCACCGAAGCGAAACTATCCAGGTGAAAAATCCGAGTTGGACGAAAGTTTTTTTTTTTCCGGGGGTGCAATTCATTTAAATTTGGCTACATATTGTGACGATGCGAATATTTCTACGCCTTCAGGCTTAATGCGTCCTCCTGCCAACCTTTTCGATTAAAAAGTATATCTAAAATTGAATTTAGATTTTATTAAAGAATTGTTCTCACGAAATATGAAAGATTGGAGGAATAATTACAACAAAATACCAATAAATATGTTAAAGCGAAGATTCTGTAACGTTTTAACTTCAAAGGCTCAAATACGTGACGGCGTCTACGTCACCATCTCCTCATTGGGCCCTCATTCCTACATCTCGAGATTTCCAAAGAAGGTAAGTTGAGGGAAGGGTTAAACACTCAGGGTATTTACAAAACAATTAATTTAAACTTGCAGAATGAAGTCACCCTTCCGATCGGACGGAACGTAAATTAACTGACGGACTTTCGCCTTTTTTGGTGGACCGCGCGATTAATATGTTGCGTTATAAGTTAAACGCGTTGCCCTTACCGGTACAGATGTTTCTACTGGGGAACCGCAAAACACTTTCTGTTTATTTTATCTCAGATGTATATTTTATATACTTTGTTTCCATTTGATACCCATAATTCTTACTAAGAGTCCCCAACACATCCAACAAAAACCAAAAATGAAAGCCCGAAATAAATTCAGTTCCTTTTGTTCCCTGTTATTCCTGACAGAATATCTAATTACCTCGCCATTGTTTTTATTGTGATTTTTCTGACCAAATTTGGTAGTATGAAGCCCGACAAGCACCTTAAAAAACGGTATTAGATGCATAAAAGTTTTAGAGACGGTAAACTGACATCAAACATTGGAAATTCCGCGTAGACGAGGTAGCAGCTTAATATTGTGATGCTACCACACCTTATGCCACGCCCCTTGTTTGCAATGGCGGCTTAAGGTGCCCATTTCCGGACTGATGAACTATGTGACCCGGGAAAATAAATTCATTTTTGATCAAGGAGGAAGGAATTTTGTTTATTCGTAAATGTTTAACCTCTTCACTTGCCATTTTAAAAATTCGGTATGAAATGTTAGGCCTACCGTATAAGGCTGGGGAAAGAGAAAATATCATATTTATTCCGTATATCATATTGTGAATTTATCAACAAAAAAACAAGCTCCCAAACTTGAATCCTTAGAATATGCAGGGCCATGGGCAACGGCATGATAAAATTGGACAAGAAAGTATAGCGCCATCTTTTCAAGAATTTCATGCCGCTAAATGCGACGCTTTAAAGTGTTTATATTTTCGCCTGATTGGCATTTCAGAATCAGTTTGCATATTATACATTTGGTTAGTGAATGTACCAACGAGCTCAGGCTGCTTCAACATCTGATTCTGGCATTACCCCGTCCCAGTATAATGTCACCCATTTTCTCACTTTTAAGTGACCCGGTAAAGCCCAGTAATGACAACCATGTCCCTACACTGGACCACACACCTTATTTGCATCACTAAACGCTCTATTTGTATAAAGGTTTCTGAGTTAAACTGGCTGTCATCAAAATGTACTTAAGACGACATTTTTCTCAGATGGATGGAGTCTTCATTCTTTGATAATTGTAACCAAGTGCATGCTGCGACTTAAGAAATACAACACAACTTTGAGGAGGGAGTTTCGAGACAGGCGATACATTTGATTGTATTTGTTGAAATAAGGGATGTGATGATGGCTTCATCAGCCTCATTGAGGTTAAAGGAGCAGGGAGCTGCATTGTGCAGTAAGTCTTGCTGTGCAGTCGTTTTGCTTTTTCGATTTTTCGACTAAATATAAATCGTTCTAATTGTGCTCACGAGTGACGCTTTCTATTGCATTAATTATTATAATTATTTTAAATCGTAATTTTAATACTTCCGCTCGATTAAAGGCATAGATGAAACACTTGTGGTCATATTTAAGAAATAAAATAGGCCTAAATATCGCGATTCGTGACCTTTTCTGAGGTCAGTGATAAATTCGGAGATCTGCGTCAAACTTTGCTAAGATTGTACCAGAGACAAAAAAAAAAAAATTGAAGATACCAATATAAATGTCGACAGATATAGTCTAAAAAATGAGTGAAGTTGGGGATGGTACTTCTTTAATGGATCGTCACTCAGCTTGGCACTAACAGATGAAATTATATGGTATTGTTTTAACCGCCAAGACTCATTCAGAGCCTCCACATTAAACACTTTGCAGAAAGCAAATAAATGGGTTGCCAATGGCTCTGTTGATTGAGTGGGACATTGGGAAGCCCGGCCACGTGTGATACTTTTCATAGATTCTCCGGCCTGCTGATATTCAAGTTCAAAACCAGTGAACATCAAAATTTCCTAGAAAATAGTAAACTAAATATTATTGGTCTCGTGTGTCTTGTCATAAGAGGGCTTAGGTACATTCTGAAATAACCCTCAGTGGGCCTAGAATTGCCGCCTTAAAACGATAAATTACCCGTCGTTTGAACATCGTAAAAACTCTTAGCTGCCATGCCAATATTGTGCCCTAACAGCTACGACATTGCTACTCGCAGCCCAGGGTAGGAGGGGGAGGGGGAACTTTGTACTAAAAGTGGTAGGGGTGTGCATCCCAGTATGACAGATTTGTTGGTAACTGCAGTATGAAATGAAACATTTTTGATACCCGCAGTATGAAAGAAGTCAATTTTGATACCTGCAGTATGAGTATTCAACGAAAATATTGTTAAAAAAATGGACCAGCAGTAAAAAATTAACACCGTAAAACCTCATTTTTTGGGACCTGCACTACGAAAATAATTTAAAAAAAAAAAAAAATTGTTTATTTTATTTTTTCAAATAGTATTTATTTGTTTTTTTAATAGTAAAAAACACCTGCACTACAAAAATGGTGCAAAAAAAAGGACCTGCTCGGGCGGCACATATACTTATACCTCACATATGGAAGTCCCTCCCACCCCAACCCCCTTCCTTCCCCTTCCTCCCTCCCTTCGGCACTCGCAGCACCACTAAATATTTCTTAAATATTGTACACGCTGTGTCCGCTTAAACCATTCCCGAAATAAATTTCGTACGTACAGTGTATGTATAATTGTACACTGTATTATTGGCGCGTGGGGGCAGTGATGCCTAAATTTCGCTGGCCTTGAGATGTTCGATTTTCTAACAAAAACCCGAACATTACTGATGTAAAGGCGCGAATCTTGTATGCATGTTTAGTATCGTAATCTTTGCATTCCCGCAAAGATATTTGTTTAAAAACTTTGCGAATTGCCCACTAGAGAGTTTTAAAATATCAAAACGATTAGAAAACAATCTTGATATTCCCAGAGGCAGTCTAAAAACTAACAATAACTCCAAATAGAAACACACATAAAAAAGATGTCTTGGTCTCTAAATGATGAGTGCGACATAAGTGTGTACCCTCATCAGTTTATTGCTTACCAAAAGTTAAACGAAGTTGTACCCCGGCTAAGGTGACTGTGTGCGACTGAATGAAACTGACCGTTACGACTACCATTAAGCATGCTCTTCAGGTTTTATGATTCCTTGGGTAAGTTTACCAATACAGATTTAGGTCATCTTATGTCAGTATGTACGGATTCATAGCTGGCATGGCTGGTAATTAAAATGGAAGAACATGATCAAATGCAGTTTCAAGGAATAGATATATTAAGAAATTGACAAACTTGTTATATTGGTATATCTGTATTTAATAATGCAATGTGTATTGTTCAGATCAGGGAGCGCCCTGTGGATTTTGATTATTTTTCAACATAGATAACAACAATTACTGTCAATGCGAATGATTAATCAAAGGAATATTCCCATTTTTTCTTCTCGTAATCTTTTATAAGAAAGAGAAACATTTTAGAAACAATTTTAGTACAAAAATCATATTGATATGTAATTCCTACCTGGAGATATTCATATTTTAAGGTTCACAAAAAATGCCTATAAACGAATAGGAAAAGCTTAGTATGACATCATAGCAACACATTCTCCCACAAAGTTTATGTATTTCATTAAAATCTACCATCTTTTTTATTAGTAAAACCTACTAGGAAAATAAATTGTTGCAAGTTCGGTATTTATAAACATTGTCAGATATACTCAACTTCAATAACTTTTGGAAAATTGTTTATAATCATACAGAAACAACCAATTAATGTTTAAAGAAATACATAAACATTTGCAATGAAATTGCAGTTATGACATCATCAAACATGTTTTCATCATATTGTACAAAAACTTTAAAATTCAATTGGGAAATCATTACAAAATCCATATCTCCTGAACGGAATATGATATCAACCTGATTTTTGTACCAAATTGGCTATAAAATTATGCTCTTTCAAATGGAATTTTACAAAAAACCATGGAATATTCCTCTTATACGGAAGTCAGTATTTTAGATTAAGTTGCAGGTTTATGGACGTTTAGAGTTAAACGTTAGCGTATTGAATATTGGTACGGCCCCATGCATTAGAACGGCCTATACAACCTTGGGCATCCATTGATGACTACTAGAACAGCCTTCCCATGAATATATATATATATATATATATATATATATATATATATATATATATATATATATATATATATATATATATATATATATATATATATATATATATATATATATATATATATATATATATATATATATATATATATATATATATATATATATATATATATATATATATATATATATATATATATATATATATATATATATATATATATATATATATATATACATATATATATATATATATATATATATATATATATATATATATATATATATATATATATATATATATATATATATATATATATATATATATATATATATATATATATATATATATATATATACATATATATATATATATATATTATATCTTTATTGTATGGAGTATGATCAAGTATTTCATAAATGTATGTGTCTTTACTCAATTAAAATAATAAAACAATGTTTTATGGCTGATGGGGTTGATTCTATGACGATTTATTTTGTAAGAAATGTGGGTATTTTCAGGGAGAAGGTGGGTGGGAGAAGGTGGGGAGGGGGTTGGGGAGAGGAGGGTGGAAGTGATGGTTTAGGGAGGGGTGGGGTGAACGAAGTTGATTACTTGCTATTAAACAATTAATTGAGCGAACAAACTGTTTAGTACAAATTTGTATCGGTATCGATCATAAATGGTCAACGAGTTTTGAATTACCGGGTACTCACAAATGCAATTTCTAATACTTTGTCGTATTTCGTCAGCCATAAGTGCTAGAAACTCCCGAACAAGCAGACAAGTGAAATCGCATGACCCCTTTAAGTACTCAATGAACCCTTGATGGCTTTATATGTGCGCCTGGGTTATGTCTCCATTGTGAGCGTTTACCCAAGTTTGACTTTGGTAGTCTAGAGTTCTGCTCCTGGTTACCCTTCGAAGAATATCTACCGTAAACGAAGCTGACGTACATGGCTTCTCTCATAGGCGGAGAGAGGTCAAAATGGTATGACCGAAACAAATGCATCTATGATTCTCTTTTCATTTTTTGAAAGAATCGTGTGTGGCAACAAAGGTACACTGTTAATGGACTGTGTTAATGGGAAATAAAATTTAATGTTAATGCACGTGTTCACTGGGATTATTCATGGCTTGGGGTATTGGTCACGTGGGTGGGGGTGAGCTGTAGTTGCTAGTTAGTGGGTCCTGGGGATGAGGTTACCGTTAAGCAAGCAACTATGATGTTTGTCGTAGTATAGGTGAACGGGTTGATAATGAGTAAAGCAGGTGTTACAATGAGTATAAATTGAATTAGCAGGGAGTGGGGATAGGCCTACTGGTGAGAGTGGGGATGCGTATAGTAGTGAGTTGAGTTTGGGTTATCGATGGGCGGGAATGGGAAACCAGTAAGTTGGTTGGGCTAAGCATGCAGTGATTGGTGGTGAAGGGGCTTAGCAGTGAGTTAAAAGGTGTGTGTGTGTGGGGAAGGGGGCAAATGCTCCTTTGTCCCTTCAAATCCTGCCTATGGTTACGTGGGAGATTGGAATTGGATTCCCATGAGTGAGGTATTAATTTACTTGTGCGATTGGGATTATGTTACCATGGGTAAAATGGTAAACTTGTACCAATTTGTATAACTTTTTTAGTAATTGCTCTCGTTATTTTCTTATACAGTTTAAATATGTTGCCTCTATATTCCACAGACTTTCAACATACAAACATTTTATTGTGGGACGAATCATTTTCTAGATTTGTTTTCCTAATTGCATAGTTAGTAAAGAAGAGTCTGTATCGGCAGTGTGCCGTGCGTGACACTAGGTTGCGGCTGCTGCGCTTGGGCAACACCTTATGCATGGAACAGTGCCCTGGTGCCCGACACAACTTAACATCTTCTATCCTCTATCATATCATACGCTAGAAAATAGAACTAAGATAACTTTGATTGAGATAACTTTTAATCGAAGTTGACAAGTCTTGGAACTGCTTAGAATCATTGCTTGTTGAAACCGGTAAAATTGATATTGGTCGTTAGATGAGACATTAAACACACGCCCTCGCATACATTCTTCTTGCAGTGCCCTCGCTGGTGGTAGGAGAGATATAAAACAGACCCGCCGAGATTACGATGAGGACCAATGAAAAGTTATTTCTCGGGCGATGAAAAGCTATTTCGTTATCGCCAAGGGTAGTTACTATAACCGACCGTTTTATAAATGGAAGTGAAGAGTTTGTGATAAAATTTTATTGATAAGTTATCCCGCCATGATGATATTATCATGTCTTCGTGTATTCGTCAGTCGGTATTCGTGTACTATAGTAAGTGCATTTCCCAGGTATACTATAGGGGTCAAGTCTAGTGTGAACCTGTGTATAGCGGCGTCGTATAGTATTCGAGAAAACAGCATTGCATTAATTACATTTGATTTATGCTGAAACAATGATAAGAATAATGGAAATGCTGGTCAAATCAAGTCGATTTTTAAATTACACCACGAAATAGGCCATAGCCCCATAGCCTGTTTAGGAGGTGTAGGGGGAAAAAGGGGAGAGGGACGGGATGGTAGAGCAGGGCAAAGAAAGGGTTTCACCTTCTCTGTCATGTCGGTTGCATGCTTTCTTCCCGGTTGGGAGTTAAATTTGAAAAATTATGATTTGGTAAACTGACGTGAATTTTGGTAAAATTCATGATGAATAACTCAGGCTATCAATTTTCAGGCTATTGCTCTTGAAATCACCAAGGTGTTAACAACTCTCAGATGAAAACATCCTTTGACAATCTCTAAATTAATCCTCTGCCACAAGTTACACACATGGATTGGCCCTGCAGTTGTCCTATCCGCAATAACTTGGCTCTTCGCAAGAAAGTCCATTGTGTACATACAGATGATAAGGAGTGAAATAACTGATGCGTAAATCACTCAGTGATCTGTAGTGGGTTTACTATTTGCTTCAAGCAGGGTCTAAAAGTCATACCCGCAGAAATGGAGCTTCTTGCGGGTGAAAACAGAAAAGACTATTGACTATTAAAGGAAATTGGTAGCGAAATTTGGGCGTAATGTTGACGGAATTC